>JARGCV010000033.1:13030000-13257500 GCA_034064705.1 Bothrops alternatus
GTCCTTTACAGAGACAATGTGGCATGAATTCAATAACACATTCAATTTTCTTTGATTCTGCTAGTACAATTCCCACTACTTAATCTAATTTGGAAGTTGTGACTTTCTAAAGGTTCAATAGAGATTTGTCTGCAGGGAATCGGTTGGAGGAGGGGCAGGAAGCATTAATAAATTTGTCTGGCAGACTAGAAAGTGAGGCATTGCTGCTCTTGGATGATCCACTAAATAACATGCTTATTAAAAACAATTCGTAGAAATGCACTATCATTCCTGCTCCTATTTATCTCATGGTCAGCTAAATTGAGATTGTAGATTAAGGTACTACCGTAGCAGCATTATTACATTTGCCTTATTAAATTTTATAAACAGCAGAGTAAAATCAAAGACAAGGTATAAGTCAGTGGCAAACTACAAAGAAAGGCAGTTGTCTTCAACCTCCTTCAGCTCATCACTGACAACCAGACTGAAATCAGAAAAAGACTTGCATATTTGTGAATTTTACCCTAACTCCTCAAGCTGTGTTTCTTTCCACTGTTATTATGCTGACTTTATTTTTTTTGGGGGGGGACCAAAGACTGTTGTGATAATTTGCTTGGAGTTATGTTAATTATTTAAGCAGTGTTTAGATCTACACAGTCCGTAATAATCTGTGGCAAAAAGCCTGTGGAAATTCCATTCTACCTTTACTCTCCACCCTCACTTTGGATTGTTCAAGGTATATATCTCTTGCCCTATCCATCTCTGGTAACTGCATTAATCTGCCTGAAACAGAAGACTTTGTAATAAAATTATAAATTGCAGCTGCGAGGAAGAAAAATGTGATGAAAATCACAAGAAAAGAAAAAAAACCCCCACAGAAACAGATGCTGTATTGCATGTCTGCATTGGTCAAAGAAACAAGACTTATGGTTGACATTTAACATTATGGACCTCTCCTTGATAAAGAAACCATCTGAAATATATAAGAGAATAAATAGAGACACACTATATAACATCTGTTTTCTGGGTTATTTATCTCTCACTTTGGAGTCTATATAGCTGTTTAGGTACTTTCTGTTCTTTCCTAATTGAAAATCAGCCCTAAATCTAAAGATGGATTAAAAAAAACTACTTTTAACTAAATTTCTAATATATATAAAGTCAGAATGTACCTCTTGACTGAATTTTATACTTTTTAGAATTTCGTAACACAGATTTCAAAAATTAATATATATTAATTATATATATATATATATGTGTGTGTGTGTGTGTGTGTGTGTGTGTTTAGAATTGTTAACAAAGAAATAAGGGATTTAAGGGATTTCTGATATAGCTATTTCGAGTTCCTTAACTCTCTTCAGTCAGAACTCACCCTTCCGGGATATATTAATTAATATACATTAATTTTTATTAATTAAATATATAAATTAAATATATTAATAAAATTAATATATATTAATTTTTGTTTAAAATATGGCCTATTATTTCCCTATGGGAAAATTCGCAAAGAATTAACCACTAGGTAGCTGCCTATGTATAAATATTTGTGTAAGCATTTTTTTTTCATAACAGCATCATACAAAATGCTTTTTTGAATTATTGGCCCATCTTCTGGAGTGGTTTTTCATGGGGTATCAGAGGCTGCAAAAATATCTTCAGGGACAAAATCAAGTTGTACTGCAAAATCAGACCTAGGCATTGCTTTAACGGAAGGGATCCAGGCTACTAGTTTGAATGGGAAGTCAAAAGAAGACATGGACAAATCACTTCTGTACTATTCTAAATACTAGTATCTGTATTATTATCAGGAATCAAATTCAATGCAAAGGAGATTTTACCTTTTAGTGAGAATCTCAAGGGATGTGCCCCTTAAAATACCCAAATATACATACATGTTAGTGCATGCCTCAAATGTACATGTAACCCTTTGGATCTTATTCACAGACAAATGGTTACTTTTGTTGTCATCTGCCTTGTTTTTCACAATGAAAAACTTGTAATTGCTACTCACATATGTATTATGCTCTTCAGCTAAGAAACAGATCAGAAAATTAAAAGGCATTGTGATACTACATGTCTTTGCCAACTGATATTGCCTCTTGCAAATTCTTGGCATATGAAAATTTAAAATACCATGCAAAAAACCTTATCAGGCTGTCACAACACATTCACTATACAGTTATGGGATTTATATTCAACAGAGATGTATGAGAGATATTACAGGTTTAAACAGTATTACAATTCACTCTGGAAATATACTTTAAATAGCATAATATTTATAGAATCTAAAATGTTAGACTAATTTAGATTTTAAAAGGTATATAAACATGAATGTATTTCCACATCATCATTACTCTAAAACCTGTCACTTAAAACACTTCTGGAGTTAACACTCCAACCTATCCCAACAATCCAAATTATCTATAGAAAATAATCGCAATTGTAAGAAACGTAACTGCACTGGCAGAATTTTGTGTCTTTTAAATCACATAAGAGAAAGTTTTTGCCATCAATATGACTAGGACATTGGATCCTCAATTTATGAACATATGTAGAATGAAGAATAAATGTTCTGCATCACAAGAAACTACATGCCATAGGGTATGCTCATTTACAAATGCCAAAGTCTTGATTTTAATATATAAGAAATAATTTGCATGATATTTATGCAAATTATTCATTGAATCAGAGATAGCAATTGTAGACTCAGCAGTGACCTACAGCTGGATTATGTTTTTTGTTAAGAAGTACATTTTAAAGGCTCAAGTATTGATTACTTTCTGATGGCTGTGGAAAGTGTTGAGTATTTTAAAATTGGGATTATTTTTAAATTCTATTAGATCCAGTTTTGAATCACGGAGTAGCTGTAACCATGATCATACAAAGGAAAAGTCCATTCGCCTGTAGATGAAAGTGTGTGGGGAGGCAAATGGACTATAGTGTTTCTGGATTGGCTTCCGTGTGCTCTGTATGTTTGAGTATGTATTATGCATGTTTGTGATGAAGACAAGGCTTTTTATGTGTGTGGTCTCCTATCCCTAATGTCTTCCATTTTTTCTTTCTGCACTCACTGATCATTATGCATATCTTCTTCTTACACTGATAATTTTTCTTACTTTTTTGCTTCACGTTGTCATGTAGAAAACCAACGATCTAATGCTCCTTCATCTCCTAACCAAACAATGTTTTAGGAGATATTCACCACTGCTCACACAAACCTTTCTCAAACATCAACAACCATGGAAGAGCTATTTTTTTCTCTCTCTCTCTTCCTCCTTCCTTCCTTCCTTCCTTCCTTCCTTCCTTCCTTCCTTCCTTCCTTCCTTCCTTCCTTCCTTCCTTCCTTCCTTCCTTCCTTCCTTCCTTCCTATCTTCTATCTAAAAATATCTATATAGATTTACTAAGCCTATATGAGGCTCTTAAAACATCTTCCCTCTTCAAACTAATGGATTATGATATCAAAGCCACCATCAACCAATGCTAACTGGTTACATTAACTGGAAAATGTTTTACAACTTCTATCATGAGCATTAACCAACTAAGAAATAAATTCATTTAGGAACCTGTCTTTGGGGAGGAGGGGGAAGCCATATGTAGGTGAAATGTCTCACTGAGACAAAAACATTTTGATTTGCCCCATTTGCATGACAAGAAATTCAGCAATCTCTGCCAATATACTTTTATTACCAAATAATTCTTTAGAAAACTATTCAGTAAGACAGAAGACTGGATAAATGCTACATTTTTATTCTGAAGAAAAGCTTATCCATTATAATCCATTTTAGTTATAATACTGCTTTGTGTCTAGGAAGATGATCATTAACAGATTCCATATTATTCTGTTTTCTCATATTTGTAAAACCAACAAATGGAATGTGCATACATAGAAGTACAATAGATAACCTGTTTGCCCATTGTTTAATCTGAAATATTTATTCTGCTACATTAAAAATTACATTAGTGATAATTTGGGAGGCATATCTACAGATATATATAAAGATTTGACAATGGACTATGTGCGCACCTATGATCTCAAGTTATGGACCTTTTATTCTAATGTATATAATTTCTACCTACAAGTAACAGAATAGCGCTACATATTTTGGTTAATTTACTAATGCAAATAAATTACCAACTTCTTGCACTAAAAAGGGCATGACAAACTTAGCTGCTCTCCTTAATGCTTATTTTTTACACATGTAAGTGTGTCTGAGGGAGTTTACTGAGAAAAGCAATGCAATATTTGATATATCTACTCATAGATTAAAGTCATAAAATTCAAGAAAAGCTTTAACCCAGTGGTTCTCAACCTATGGGTCGCGACCCCATTTGGGGTCAAACGACCGTTTCACAGGGGTCGCCAAACACCGCAGTCCGCCATTTTTTTTACCTTTTCCCCTCGGGCCGTCGCGCGCCCGCCGCGCATGCATGATTCGGCCCGTTGCGCCGCGCATGCGCGATTCAGCCCGCTGCGCACGCGCGGCTTGAGCCGTCGCACCACGCATTCGCAGTTTGGGCCATCGCACCGCGCACGTGTGGTTTGGGCCGTCGCGCCACGCATCCGCGGTTTGGGCCGTCATGCGCGTGCCGTGCATGAGCAGTTCAGGCCGTCACGCAGCCACGGTTCGGGCCATTGCGCCGCGCATGCACGGTTTGGGACGTCGCGCGCGTCGTGCATGCGCACCTTGGCCCATCGCGCCGCGCATGCGCGGTTTGGGATGTCGCGCGTACACTGCGCATGTGTGGTTCGGCCCGTCGCGCCGCACATGCGCGGTTTTGGACGTCGCGCGCACGTTGCGCATGTGCGGTTCGGCCCGTCATGCCGCGCATGCACGGTTCGGGATGTCGCGCGCGCGCCGCGCATGCGTGGTTCGGCCCGTCGCGCCACGCCTGCGCGGTTTGGCCCGTCGTGCGCGCCGCACAGGTCGGGGTCACGCCGTGCATGGTCGGCGCAGGTGGGGTCTCGGCCTGAAAAAGGTTGAGAACCGCTGCTTTAACCCTTTGATTGTACTGATCAAGACTAGTCTGAAAGTTGCTGTCGAAGATGAAGAAGTTCTTCTTCTACAGATCCCATATATACATCACACAACTGAGCCATTAAATACCAGTGACATGAAAGCACCTCCCACCATGTTGGAAAGTATCTGAAGGATGTGGGATAGGCTTGCTAGCTACACTGATCTACCTAACACTTGTCCCAAAGGTGCTTTTTCAAAAGGCAACTGGTTTTTGTTTTTCCTTGAAGACTTTTCACTTCTCATTCTGTAGAACTGAAGAAACTTGGATCAGAAGCAAAACGTTTTCAACGAAAAACAAAGAAAGTCCAGTTGCCTTTTGAAAAAAAAGCACCTCTGGGATAACCATGACCTGGATGACTGAGAATCTCCATAGACATCTAACACTAAACAGCTAGTTCTCTTTGCCCAAGAAGACAAGCTCAGCTTCTGGTTTTATGAATGGGGTTTGTGCTGCAAAGCTGAGATTCAACTTCTGATATGAAGAGTCTTTTATATTGGCAAACCAGCCTCTGACCATGCTAGAAATAATAAGAGCTACATTACTCTTTAGAAAAAAATCAGAGGGAACTTACAGTGATTTCATGTAAGACAGAAATTATGAGAACCACAAATACTATACAAATAAGTATGACATATAAATGGTGTGGGAGGGAAATTAGCTGAGACAGCTAATGATAGTCTAGGTTTTTAAGTTAAGGCAAATTATTAGCTAGTCTACTAATATAAATGCTGCAGAGCACTGAAAATGGTGCTCTGCAGTACAATATATATATTTTCTTCTTGGAATTTGGGGCAAGAGCAATTGCAAAGAATAGGGTTAATGGATACTTTTGTCAGGATTTTAGGTCAGATTAACCTTTTGCTCACAATAGGGTTGTTTATTGGTTTTATTTTTACTGACTTTGAATGAATCTGAAAGAAAGGATGGGGGAAATCAATATGAAGCAAGACAATGGGCTCTCAAGCCTCTGGCTATACTTGCTTTTGGTTTGGACTCACACACAGTTTTGCAACATGCTGAGATTGAGGAGGATTAGCCTGCTTGCGTTGAGTAAACTGATGATACCCAATAAACAGTTTCTGTTGTAAACCCCTTAGGATGTGCAAAGCCACACTAGTTGGCATTAGAGCAGATAAGCTGTCGAACTAGCTGTAATCTCATTGAGACCTGAGCTGATCCTCCTGTCCTTTCACTCCACAGGATCAAGGAAAACCACCAAGCAAGCAGATGTATTAACAGCAGCATTGTTGGCTGGATGTGACAAATGTATCATAAATTCCTCTCTTTGTGAAAGTTTGCATATAGCTTGAACTGAGCCAGAGAAATCAATGGATTGCAAAATTTATTAGTACTCTTCTTATTGCAGGCTATTAAGGGCAGCTATTACCAGGTAGTTCTGGAAACTTGATCTTACCTGGTGACTGTTTCCTCTTTCCATTAGCACTTTTTATTTTTGGTTGTGATTCAGGATTAACCATTAATTTACAGATAGTTCTCGCTTACTGACCACTCATTCAGAAACTGTTCAAAGGTGCAACGGAGCTGAACCAGTGATATGACTGGTCCTCAAAGTTTACAACTGGTCTTCAAAGTTCCGCCCAAGCTAGTACCCCCACAGTCACAAAATTGCAATTTAGGCACTTGGCATGTGTCCTGTGGTCATGTGATCACCATGTGTGACCTTTGCTGCCAGCTTTCTACAGCAAAGACAACGGGGAAGCTGCTAAGGAAAGCCACGTGTCCCTCTGGTAAATTCTCTCCCGGTTTTCCTGTGCACCATGCTGCACCCTCCTTCCCATAGCCTCCCTTTGCACTTACACATGCCCTCCCTCCCTCGTACTTGCACTTGCACAGAAAAAGGAAAAAAGTGATAAAGTACAGGTAGTCCTTGACTTACAACAGTTCGCTTAATGACTGTTCGAAATTACAATGGCACTGAAAAAGTGCCCCCCCCAAGCTACAGCAGAGCAAGACACCTGCCTGCCCAGCCGCATTCTTCCTTCTGTCTGAGATTTTCATTGTTGTGAGCATTTCTGTTGAGGATTGGCAGCAGAGGTGGGGTGGGGGGGTGTTTGTTTTTTTATTCCCGTCTGCTGGGTGGTTGCAGCAGGTTTTGGTCACTTCACATGACCCTGGGACACTGTGACCGTCATTAATATGAATCAGTTGCCAAGCATCTGAATGTAAATCACAAGACCCTGGAGATGCTGCAACATTCCAGCTGATCAGCACTTCTTCTGGGCTCAGCAGAAGCGCCAGGATCAGTGCTGCTTTCCAGCTGATTGGTACTTCTTCAGGGCTTAGCAGAAGCACCAGGATCAGCACCGAGCTCCAACTGGAGCCTGGTGCTGATCCTTGAGCTTCCGCTGAGCCCGGACACCCCTGTAGCTCCAGCCATCTCTTGCTCAGGCTTGTACAGTGCTGCCATTGGTTCAGCTCATTCCCCTCCCCCGCTACTTTTCTAGGATGGTCATGTACCACCTGCTACGGTAGGTGCCAATGTACCACAGGTCGTACCCGTACCACTGGTTGAAAAGCCCTGTACTATAGCACCTCTCTCCCAACCTATGTACAGGCTATGCTGGGCCGCTACCTCTCTGTGGTACCTTGTGGATGTTGCTCTTTACCTGGTTCCTGCTTAATCACCTGCATGTCTTGGGGTTACAAGGGCAACTCGGATTTCTTGAATTGCTGCTGTTAAGCAATGCAGTCATTTGTTAATGCTTAGTAATGGCAATACTGGTCCCAATTGCCATACTGCAGTGTTTTTGAGAACAATAAACTAACAGAAAGAGGCACAGAACTCAACAAAAATGTCTGTCTGTCTTTCTTCCTTCAAGTCAGTGTTGACTCTTGGTGGCTGCCTGGACCAGTTCCTGCAATTTTCTTCGAAATATTTTTGGAAGTGGTTTCTCCATTGCCTCCGTGCCCAAGGTGAACTAGATCTTGCTGTCTTCCAATTTCCATTACACCAAACTGGCTTTTGTTGACTTAAACAATTTTTTATTTATTTGCTACCATAGTAACAGATCTTCGCTGTCAGAGTCACCCTCTTTACTCTCTTACACAAAGGGTCCCCAGTCCCTGGGCCACAGCCCACTACCGGGCTGTGGCCTGTTCGAAACCAGGCCACAGGAGAGATGGGCAAGCACACACTCGTGTGTGTGAAGCTCCACTTGCGTAAGCGGAGCACATTTGTGCTCACGGGCGAAACTCCGCTTGTGTGAGTGGAGGGAGCATGCATAGGAAGCTCCATTTGTGTGAGTGGAGTTTCGCACACAAATGTAAGTGCCTGCTGCTCACGAGAATGGAGCTTCACATGTGAGTGCAAGTGCCCTCCATTTGCACGAGTGGAGGGCGCACTCCCACTTACACATCCCGTGTGTTGGGCTGGGCTGCCCAGCTGGAAAGATTGGGGAATGCTGCTCTACACCATAGCAGGTGGCTCTATCTAGTTGGCTTTGATGTATTTTTAATAAACCAAGAAGTATCATACCTGGTTAAAAATTTGGTAGATTATCAGAAAATCTGAAAGTTATAATCTAGACTTGAAAGGTGAAAACAACAAAAAAACCAAATCACATCTGTACTGTTGCCAAGAAAACCAAACAGCTGGTTCACATGACATTAGCTTGACTCTGTTTTTTCAAGCTAGGACTAAAATTTCTCCACATTTTCCATGTGGCTGAATGGTTATCAGTATTCCCACAGTTGTACCTCCTCCCATGCTTTCTGTCCTCTAACTCAACAGCACATGTGCATTAAGAATGGATGGTTGATGCCACCATTATATGTGCTTTCATACTTAGTAAAAGAGATCTGCAGATCACAATCTGACAATCTCAGACAAGAACAAAATAATTTCAATAAAAATAAAGCAGTTTTTTCTTAGTATTTCCCCCCACAAATGCAGGCAGAAAGCCATACAAATCAAAGTGAAGAATCTTGCTTGAAGAATTATAATCATAGTTATGCTGAAAAATCCAAATAAATGGTACGATACTCAAAAGACTAAGAGGCATTGCATGCTACTTCATGTCTATATCAATTTCCATGTGCTGTCACAAAACAGGCATGAAGGTCAGACATGTATTACAGGTCAGAGAGGTCAGGTCACATGTGTATTACAGATGCTGCAAATTGCCACTGACCCACTGTAGACAACTATACCAAACATGCCCTTCTCATTAATCTTAATCTACCTCTCTGGTATATTTGAGCTGAATGCAGCCAGAGGAATTCACATTGTTCTTCAAGCTGATCTAGCAATGAACTTACCAGGGTTCTTGTTTGAATAGGTCCACCACAGGATTCAATTGAGGATTGACAGATGCTTCCATAGGCAACTCTAAAATCTTCACTACATACAATATGGCTCAAAATAACCATCCCTGCTAACATAATGTCTAAATTTAAACTCCTTTAGACAATGATCTAAAGCAGTGGTGGCGAATCTATGGCACAGGTGCAAGAGGCGGCACTCAGAGTCCTCTCTGTGGGCACACATGCCGTTGCCCCAGCCTCGATTCCCCCTCCAGCAGCGACCTCCTCCCTCAAGCAGCCCCCTTGAAGGAGAGTTGCCCCTGAGTGTGGCCCATGCGGAGCAGCGCAGCCAAGGACATGGCAGCCAGGCAGCGTAGACAAGACTCTGCCCTCACACCCCATTGTGCAGTTGATGCTGCAGGGCGCAGGCAGAGGGCGTGACCGCCATTGTGCTGCTGGCCTGCCTAGGCAATCTGCGGCGGGCCCTGGAGGCAGTGAGTGGCCCTGCGGGCAGGCGGGGCAGGGGATGGGGGAGTGGAGCAGGGGTGGGGCAGGGGGTGGAGCGGGGGTGGGGCCAGTTTTGGGGCACTCGTTCTCTAAAAGGTTCGCCATCACTGATCTAAAGCCATGAAATTCAACACTATGTCTTTCTCTCTCTAGTTTGAAGACATAGTAACATCCAATTCAATTTAGCTATGTGACAGAAATTACTTTATAGCTTCTGCACTATCACTTTAAAGCTGTCTGATATGTTAATGTTTCACCTCTTACCCACTTCTCCTTCGGAAGTAAAGGAGTCCCATTTAACATAATCACTTAATAACTGCAAAGCGATGGGTATCAGAACCCTAATTCTTCTAATATTTGCCAAACCCAGCTCTTTTGTAATAACAATAACACCATGATAGCAAACTGTAAATCTGTGTAATTATAGTTTAATTGTATTGTGAGGCATGCATTAATCACAAAGTTTAAGTGCCAAGGATAGAATTATAATAATTCTGTAAAACAAATTTAAGCCAGCTAAGTAGGTCAAAACCACTAGCATGCAACAGGAGACCTTTGGGAATGTATCAGTTAATGGCTATTTATGTGCAAATGAGTGCCCTACAACCCTCCAAAATCCTGTGTAGCCGAAGGGTATTTCTGTTAACCAGGAGCATGCTTAACTGCTGAGGCATAAATTAAACCATTTATTGGAATTATTTTAATTCCTTTCCACCCTCATTCTCACTGCACAATTTACAGTGTTCATTTACATGGAGATGGAGCTACTAAGGACTTTCCAGAACAGTTCTTGTTTAGGGGAAGAAAAAAAAAAGTTTTTATTAAAGCAGTAACAATCACTCAAATCTTCTGACCTTCTAAAAGGTGGCTGGAGTCATTAAAAATTCCAGAGGTTCGGTATGGCACAACAATGCAACAGGAAAAAGGCGCTTTTCGTAATGAACTCTAATTAAATGGAATGCAGCCTTCCATCCATGTGGAATTGAACAAAAATAACAATGAGCATTCTGTCAACTGCATTTTTCTGCCATGTTCCTAAAGCAGAGATATGAAAGAAGAAAAAAAACCTTGCTTATAGAAACAGATAAAAGGGGTTTTTTTTTAAAAAAGCAAAACAACATTAAGGAAGATTTTATTTCTTTTAAGGCAAAAATGAAGTAATACTGAAGTTTTGCTAATTAAGTAACCTTGTGAGCGGTCCTGAAAAACAATCTGACCCTTTGCTTAATCTATCATTCACTTCCAGGTAATGAAACTCTTCTTCTCTAGAGGGGAAAATTTTGAAAATTGAATTTTTCTTCCTTCTGATGGTCAGTTTATTCTTTTCAGTGTTTGTGTCTTCACTAGACTTTTTTTACATACGTATTTGGTTGTGTTTGGATTATAAACTTCCTTTGGTGACCTTTTTACGGTCAAAAACAGGATAGATGTTTACTAAGTGAAGGATTGTAAGCACTGACATATACTTATTTAAAAATAAAAAAAAATCAATTTGCTTTATTAACATAACTGATGTGTCGGCATCAGTCCGAACCACAGAATTTATTTCTGTAGTAATTCTGGCTCCGTTTCTGTATTCATGAATCACTAATAAAATCTTCATAAATTTCAAATCTGATCTGATCTACTGGTTTTGATCCAAACATTTGAATTTTTGCAGGTTCGCTTATCTGTCACACATTCTTGGAGTTCAACGTAAGGATTACTTGGATGCTGCATGTTACAATCAAATACAGTTAAAAGCCCAATTCTAGAATTTAATGTTTCCTTCATACAATGTCAAGAATGGTACGGAAGGCTAATTTGACATTACTTGCATTGTAAGCAAGAACTGATACAAACATAACCTCTATTAACTCATAACGTTTTCATGGCACATACAAGGTAAGATTTGCACTGGGAGGTTTTACAATTAGTTGACTATGTGGTCCCCATGGACTAAAATACAGGTAGTCCTTGACTTATAACAATTCGTTTGGTGATCATTTGAAGTTACAATGGCACTGGAAAAAAAGTGAATTATGACCATTTCCACACAACCATTGCAGCATCCCCTTGGTCACATGATTAAAATTCAAATGCTTGGCAACTGACTCACATTTATAACGGTTGCAGTGTCCTGGGGTCATGTGATCACCTTCAGAGACTTTCTGACAAGAAACGCAATGAGGAAGCCAGATCCACTTAATAACTGTGTTACTGACTTAACAACTGCAGTGATTCACTTAACAATTGTGGCAAGAAAAACGGGGCAAAATTAACCTCACAAAAGTCTCACTTAGCAACATAAATTGATCGTACATCAAGGACTACCCGTACAAAATTATTCCCTGGAAGAATGAGAAAAAGAGAAGCAGGGAAGAAGCACGAAGCATGGTCATGCTTACTTAAGAACATAAGAACATAAGAAGAGCCATGCTGAATCAGGCCAAAGCCCATCGAGTCCAGCATTCTGTGTCACACAGTGGCCCACCAATTGTACATGGGGATCTTGAGCAGAAAGAGAAGGCAAAACCCTCCCTTTCCCTTGACCCCCAACAAATGGTACTCAAGGGAATCCTGCCTGCCTCAACCAACATAGAGGCGGCACATGGACATCCGTTTTAATAACCACCGATACACTTGGCATCCATGAATCTATCTAACCCTGCCTTGAAGCTGTCAAGGCTGACAGCTGTCACGACCTCTTCTGGAAGTGAACTCCATAAATCAACGACCCTCTGGGTGAAGAAATATTTCCCTTTATTTGTCCTCACTTTCTTAGCTATGAGCTTTAGGGAGTGCCCCCTTGTCCTGGTATTGTGTGATAGAGAAAAGAATTTTTCTCTATCCACCTTTTCTATCCCATGCATGATTTTATACACTTCGATCAAGTCAGCCCTTAAACGCTGTCTTTCAAGGCTGAAGAGACCAAGGCGTTGCAATCTGGTTTCATAAGGGAGGCGCTCCATTTCCTTGATCATTCTTGTTGCCCTTTTTTGCATCTTTTCCAGTTCCATTATATCCTTCTTGAGGTGCGGTGACCAGAACTGTACACAGTACTCCAAGTGTGGTCTCACCAGTTACAATGGCACTGGAAAAAAAGTGAATTATGACCATTTCCACACAACCATTGCAGCATCCCCTTGGTCATATGATTAAAATTCAAATGCTTGGCAACTGACTCACATTTATAACGGTTGCAGTGTCCTGGGGTCATGTGATCACCTTCTGAAACTTTCTAACAAGAAAGGCAATGAGGAAGCCAGATCCACTTAATAACTGTGTTACTGACTTAACAACTGCAGTGATTCACTTAACAACTGTGGCAAGAAAAACGGGGCAAAACAAACCTCACAAAAGTCTCACTTAGCAACATAAATTGATCGTACATCAAGGACTACCCGTACAAAATTATTCCCTGGGAGAATGAGAAGAAGAGAAGCAGGGAAGAAGCACGAAGCATGGTCATGCTTACTTGAAAGGAAGATAATAAGAAATTGAAGACAACCACCCCCTCTAAGGAAGACTTGAGAGAAATATTTAATACACATGTCAGTGTGCACACAAAAGCTGCACAATATCATTTTCCTCATCTTGTTAAATTAGGATTGCCAGTTGAACTCAATTCCAGAAACCCAACCCACCAGTACCATAAACCCATGTTGAAAACCACATTTTAACAAGAGGGTTAAGGGAAAAAATAAATTGATACTAATTAAATTATAGACTAAAGTCAATTGTCTGTAATAGGCATGTCAAACTCGTGACGTCTCATGACGTCACGCAATGTATTGGGACTTTTTCGCCATTGCCAGCAATGGGGTGGGCGCGGCTTCTGTATGACGTGTCCGGCCTGCGGGCCAGCAGTTTAACACCCCTGGTCTATAAGATACTTTGTTTACAAAGTTAATTGATGTCCGTCTGCATATACCAGTTGATTTCTTGCATATACCATTCTCTCACACAAAAATGTACAAGGATTCCCCCCCCATACGAATACACATTTTCCCTCTTTCTAGAAATAATAGGGGGAAAAAATGAAAAACAGATTGGTTAAGAGGAAGAGGTAGCTGCACAGAGAAGAGAAAAGAAAGAAAACAAACTGACTAATAAGGCATGGTAACTAAAAAAGGAAAAGAGAAAAAATGTGCAGGTGCAGATACAACAATGGTTTGCTTGGGTGTCATAGAAAAAAGTTAAAGTTTTGCGACAAACAACGTAAAAGTTAAAGTTTTAGGCTAAGCTTAAAGTGAACCCACATGTTGCAGGAACAGTACCTGTAACTCTGCACTTCTTGCTTATTCCTTAATTTTCACAGCAACCCAATTTCCCAATTCCCAGCTGCTTGGGAGAAAAAGAATCTGTCTTCCTCTAAGGCCACTTATTAATTCATTTCCATATAATTCATAACTTGTTGCTTGCATGCCACTGATCCCATATTTACCCAACCTGATACCCTCCGGGTGGGGCTGAGCCTCAATTCCCAAAGGTCACCCTGGTTGGGAATGACAGAATTGAAACTCAGTCCAGCTGTAAAGCACAAAAGGAGGTTGTTCTATGCTACAATATTTATAAAAATAAACCAGGAAATAAATCAGTATTTATAGAAAAACAAGCCCTATGCCTCCACGTATGGTATGTGCAGATTTTTTTTTTTTTTAAGGAACCCAATCAGCATGAAAAGCATTTTTTAAAAAAAAAATCCAAGGGAGATTTCAGGATAAGGATCTAAAATGCAGAAGACTGGTGCTAAAGAACACATGAATAGGGAGGAAAAAAATATTTTTCTATTTGCTTAGTTCCAGTTTTGGAAGTCATCAGAGTATTTATTCTGAGGAACCTGATGCAAATGAATTCACTGATGGTGTAGTTTCTGAAATGCCAAATGCCTACTTGAGGGGATGAAATAAGACCCCTACTCCCCAAAAAAAGGATAAGATAAACTTTTAAATAAATCTACGACAGATAGTATCTTAACCCATCTGTTATATATTCTGCAGCTTACAAAATTCCATTTTCGACAAAAATGCTATTTCATCCTACACACTGACTAGTTATTTCACGTATCTCCTGATCAGTTTTGTTGGTTTTTTTTTTTTTACTAAGAAAGACACATTTTTCCTCTTTCCCAATCCCTGATTTTGGAATACTGAAAACGTGAGTAAATACTGCCATCGCCACCAACTTGCCCAGGCCTCTCCCATTAGCACTGTTAAAGCAAATGGTAGAATGTAGCACCAACCCTGTCAGCAGCTGCAGCCAGGATAGTTAGAGATTGCTTCTATCATTATACAAGCCAGATGACTGTTCTCTAATCCGACCAAAGCTAATAAGTACCATCAACCTGTCACTTCCTACATTTCAAATTCTAACACTGCAGCATCAAAGAGTTGAGGGGTTTTGATTTTTTTACATTTTGATTTCTTTTGCTGGTTCTCCCTCCCTCCCCCAGTTCTCCCACGGTGTGTTCCAATGCAGCATTTGCACACCGGGGTTACTCCCAGCCTGAATAGCAGGCGGATCCCCTACTCACTGAGCTCATCTGCGGCCCATGTGCAAGGCAATTTAGATCCAATCAGCCCTTATTTAGCTCAAGAGTAATGAGTAGCATAGTGACACAGACTTAAGCCTGACCCTCAGGACACTGCTCATCAAGCAGTAAAACTGTGACAAAAATCATTCATCTTCCACCCGCTGGCAAGAAATAATACTCACACTCACTGTATTACTTTTCAAGGTGAGGGGGAAGGGGAGTCCTGAATTTTCATGATGCAAGACATTAATTTGCAGAAAGCTGAATTCTCCTGAACCCCCCTGTTGCTATGAGCTCACCAGGGGGAAGAGGCCTTAGGAGACTGAAACGGAATAAAGAAAATTGCTTTGGCTTTCTTTCATTTTAAATAAGCCTTAAATCTGACAAGTTATCCTAAAGACAAAATACATATAACATCCATACACAGAATATAGACACAAATGTGTGTATGTAAATATGTCTGTCTGTTTTGTGGTGGGTTTTGTGTGTGTGTGTGTGTGTGTGTGTGTGTGTGTGTGTGTGTGTTTGTATTTCTGGTGTGTATGGAATATATATATTTCATAGTTCCTTCCAGTTAATCAGTTGAATCCGTTAATTCAAATTTAGAGTTCAACACAACTGGTTTTTTTTTTAATTGCCTTGGTTCAATGAGAGGGGGAAAAAAAAACTTGCGCATTTCAATAAAGAGCCATTTTTCCCCCTCAGCAGCTGCAAAGAAAGAAGTATGAAGGAGGAAGTTCATTCAAGAGAAAAACAACAACACACTGTAGCTTTAAAAGTGGAGTGCTTCAACCAGAAAATAGATGTACATTGATGTTCTTCAGGGATCACATATTTTTCTAAACAACTATGAGCCATGAGCAGCAGGTGCTCGGTGTACTTTCAAATGGAAAGTACTTATTTTTCTTAAAGCATATTTTGGTGGATTTACTCTTTCACAACAGCAAATCATGTATAGCTGACAGGTAGGTTGCTGAACAAGTATAAGAGCCGATAAAATGGTTACAGCAGTGCGAAAAAGGAACATAAGAAAGTTCTGAAATTGTAGAAGTCTGAGGAAAGTGGTATCATTTCAGAGCTGCCATATTGGCTAGCAATATTTCTTAATCTTCCAGCAAGCTATTGCAACGCAACACATCTTTAAGAGGATACAGAGCCAGGAGAAGAGATTTAGTAACATTCCAATATAGGTTTATTCAAAGAAGATAAAACTAAATCCTGTAAAATAGCTACACCCCCCCCCCGCTCAAGCTTGGAACCTTTCAAAGGTGTCAGAAGGCAAAAATTCTTCAAAATTCTAGAATGCTGAAAAGAAAAAAAAATGTGCTCAAATTTTTTGTGGAGAGTGTACTCCAAGGGCAGTACATGTGTCCATACTGGGGCTGTGCAAGACATTTGAAAGCAGAGCTTTGCAAAAGTGTTGTATTATTACTGCTAGACAGACACCATGAAAACCAGTAGTCTTTGCACCCGAGAACTGCAGGAAAAAAAATAATTACCTAAATTAGAGTCTGTTAATTATGTTTGATAAAAGGACCATTGTAAGATTGTTATAATAGTGAAATCTGATCTCAGAATTTATATTCCAAAGGATTTACTATATTAGAAAATTCTATTTAATAAACTAATACTGAACTCCTAAAATATATTCATTTTATATACAGATGGAGAACTTCCTGTTGGGTTCAGAGAACATCCCACAGGATATTTTTGACAAAAAAAATATAAGGATACTCTTCATCCTTAGCCCCCCCTCCCTCCCTGCATGGACTATGTATTCCCATAATATATAGAAAAAAAATTCACATCTGCCTGAAAAACAGGTATACTGCACCATTAATGAAATTATTCTTTCTCTTTCTTATTGTTGCTTTAGCTATGGCCTACCTTTAAAAATGAGGGGGTTCTAAAAAATGTGGGGTTAGATTGAGGAGCGGTCTGGGAGATGACCATTTTTAGAAAATTTCCACCCGAGCCTAAATAAAGAAAAAAAAAATCCACATTTTCGTCAGGTGTGAAGTTCTCATTCATAAAACCTCAGAGAACCATCAGGCAGATAATTACATTTTGCCAAAGATTTAATCTCATTTTTTTTTAGTTTTAAGATATATACTTTCTATCCACATGACTCAGTATCTGAAGTTAGTTCAGTTTCCAAAACATGTCAGTGTAAACACTGCATAGAATTTGTAGGGTTTTTTTTTTTGTTTTGTATTCAGTATGCTACAAGCTTTAATGGCCACGATATCTATTCATCGCCTTTTTTACAAATGAAATTCATGGTCAAGCAAGTGTCTCAAAGGCGTTTTGTCAAAAGGCAACTGGACTTTTTTTTCCTTGAGGAGGAACAAAATTTTTCGCTTCTCATTCAAGAAGCTTCATCAGTTGTGATAGTGGGGGGATGGAAGCAAGGAGATACTTTTCTTTCCTTTTTTTTTGATACCATTCTAATTGGACACTCAAAGTGTGCTCTGAAAGCAGGGACAATTTTAAGAAAATGGATGGAGAAGACTTTTATGCTACTTCCTCCTTCTCCAAAGAGGTTTCATCAACAGTTTTTTTTTGATATCACCCAGATTTTCTTACATTAATTCTAGAAAAAATATGCACACCTGAACAACCAAAAAAAGTTGTGAATAAGATGGATTTAGCCACGTGTAAAATAAATTTATGAACCAAGAATTTGGTTACCCGAAAAGAGAACAGAAGCAAATGCTGTCTGTGTAAAGTAGACCACCTAGTTAGCTGCTGCAAGAAAATTCGTACAAACTGATTGCAAACAACAGTATGAGAAAATAAGATACCTCGGGTGCAATCCCAAAAGAAGTGGAACACCAAAATCACCACCAGCCAATTGCAAAAGGCAGCTTACTTGGTACAGCTTACATCCTATGATACTTTAACACCATCAAACAACATCTGCCTATGTTATAAGGTGAAATTTCCTGACAGTTAGAACAATTAATCAGTGGAACAACTTGCCTCCAAAAGTTGTGAATGATCCAACACTGGAAGTTTTTAAGAAGTGACTGGGCAGCCATTTGTCTGAAATGGTATAGGCCGAAGCAGGGAGTTGGAGTTGGACTAGAAGACCACCAAGGCCCCTATCAGCTCTGTTATTCTATATTCTGTATTCTACCTCAGGTCCTTGGAAAGGACTCAGTTTGTGGTAAAAATGCCAAATCCAGCCTAAACATTTTGGATGACTGTGCGACAACCGTAATAAATTAAACTTGTATGCTGCCTGATTCTCAATGACTGGTTATACGCAGTAAGATTAGAAAGAGTTTAAACTGTACTGATGTCACAGGACTGGATTAAGAACAAGTCAGAAAGAGTTGTCATATTAAAGGTTTCATGACTACCCTTTGAAGTAGTCCACACAAGAAGCATAGCAATCAATAAAAACTTTTACTCTAAGATTACATTGCAAGAGTGAAAGCATTTCTCTTCTCCTTTCCTTTTGCTGTCTGGAAAACTAGGAAAGGTTCCTTCTGGAATGCTTGCCATGTGCCCTCTCTCCTTCGCTGGACTGAGATATTTTTTTTACATAATAATTGTGCAGTCCGTAGCTCTTTCTTCTGTCTCTCAAGGTCATTCCCACTTACCATTACAGTTCTCCACTTTTTATTCTAGTAATTTATGCACACAAATATAAGAAGCTACCTTATCGTGACTGGAATCTATCTAACCTGGAAAATAGATTACCTGAATTTTAGACAGTAGGCCTGTGCAAAACTTTGATTCAAATACCTGAATCAAACTGACCTTTCAAACTCAATTGCTACAATATAATGTGAAACATCTAATCAAATCAACTAGATTTTCTGATGTCAACTAATGATTTAGATTCATATAAACCCAACCAAGAGATTAGTCTCAACCTTACCCATAAAGTACAAATTGATCTGAGTTTCCTTTGCATACAGACTATATGCCCTTCCACTATTAGACAATATTGAAAATTAATAGACATTACTTTCTAGGATTAATGGGCTAATAGTTAATTAAGCAGCTTTTCTTTGACATATGCATGAATGACCAAGAAATAAATTGATGGTTTCTTCTCCTAATTTAAAATTTTCTCCTTTAGTTGAAACACACTTTATTCTAAGCTAAAATTAAAATTTGGGATATAACAGTAAGAAGTATGACCTACTTTTTGGAATGATAGCAAATTGCTTTGTTATACATTGTTATAGATTTTCTTATAAACAGCCAAATGACCAAGTAATGGAGTGTGGATGAAGTCAGGCCAGTTCAACGTACCTTTCTGATCATAGCCTAGAAACTCAACAGATCTATCTATCATCTATCTATCAATCTATCTATCTATCTGTCTGTCCGTCCGTCCATCCATCCATTTTATTTATATAGCCACCCAACACACAGTGACTCCAGGTGGCATACAATATTAAAAATCCTTAGTTAAAAATTCATAATTAAACCTTTCTATCCCCCACTTTGGCATTGGGAGCTTTTTTAGATTATATTAAAAAAAACAAGCAGAGAATCAGGTGATGTCCCTAAATCACGGGTGTCACGTGACATGTCGCAACATATTGCGACTTTTTTTGCATTTCCGGAGCTGAGGTAGGCATGGCTTCAGCATGATGCAATCGGCCTGCAGGCCAGCAGTTTGACACCCATGCCTTAAATGATATCACCAAAGGAGAGAAGGAAGAATTTTAATTGGGCCTTGCAAAATTTTCAAACTAGATACTTCTCAACATACAATAGCGTGTACAAGCACCTCTTTTGGAGTATTAAAACAGCCATGTCATTTGCCAGGCTCATGGGGCTGCTTCAAAAACTGTTCCTCGCTGTTTCTTTGTATGTCCCAACCCTCCTATCTTTTATAAGGGCCTAAAGATGTAGCTCTGCCAATTGGCTTGAGGCTCCAGTGGGGGATCAATGCAACGGAGGTGGTTGAGTAATAAGACATCCCACCTCCCCCTCAATCCATCCCTGCCCTCCCCATGTGTCTTTAGTTGTAAATAGTAATAATAATAATAATAATAATATTGGAAGGGACCTTGGAGGTTATCTAGTCCAACCCCTTGCTCAGGCAGGAAACCCTATACCATTTCAGACAAATGGCTGTCCAGTCTCTTCCTAAAAACTTCCAGTGTTGGAGCATTCACCACTTCTGGAGGCAGGTTGTTCCACTGGTTAATTGTTCTGTCAGGAAGTTTCTCCTTAGTTCTAGGTTGCTTCACTCCTTGATAATTTTCCATCTGTTGCTTCTTGTCCTGCCTTCAGGCGCTTTGGAAAATAGTTTGACTCCCTCTTCTTTGTGGCAGCCCCTGAGATATTGGAACACTGCTACCGGTATCATGTCCCCCCTTGTCCTTCTCTTCATTAAACTAGACATACCCAATTCCAGCAGCCGTTCCTCATATGTTTTAGCCTCCAGTCCCCTAATCATCTTTGTTGATCTTCTCTGTACTCTTTCTAGAGTCTCAACATCTTTTTTACATTGTGGTGACCAAAACTGGATGCAATATTCCAAGTGTGGCCTTACCAAGGCATTGTAAAGTGGTATTAATACTTCACACGATCTTGATTCTATCCCTCTGTTAATGCAGCCTAGCACTGTGTTGGCTATTTTGGCAGCTGCAGCACACTGCTGGCTCATATTTAAGTGATTGTCCACTAGGACTCCGAGATTCCCTCTCACAGTTACTACTATTGAGCAAGGTACCACCTATACTATAGCTGTACATTTGGTAATTTGATATTAACATTTTATGTTTTAATTAAGATGTAACTATAAACCGCCCAGTTATCCTATGGTAAGATGGGCAGCCAATAAATTTGATAGCTAGATAGATAAATGTGTGCATGAACAGCTGCTTTGCTAGGCTGTGGGTTACAAAATATTTCTTTTGAAGGCTTTACACTGCTTTAATTTTACTCCCTTTTCTTCTTGAATAAATTTCCCCACTCTTGTTTCTGAATATATTAAGCATCATGGCACTTTAATTCTTTTTCTATTAAAAACTGCATCTGAAATTTTAAAAAGCTGCAAAAATGGTGCAAAAGACTGCATGCAACCTACCCATTTCAGAGTGATGGATTAAGGACTGGGAAGACCCCCATTCAAAGTTATGAAACTTACTGCCTGGCTGGGGTCCATTTAGTATATCAACCTATTTCATGAATTTGTTGTGAGAATAAATTAGAAGTAGTGAATGCTAGCTTGAGGGGTTTTTTACACAAATGTAGTAGAAAAAAAGTCTAAGACCTATTTCCTTTCTCTCCTCTGTATTTCTTTTAAATATAAAGGTTAAGTGTGTAGAAAAAGAAGCTCTGAAATGCTTGCTTTGGAAAAAAAAAGGGAAAACTTACAAAACCTTTCTACTTATACTTTATCTCAAGAAATTTTGCTCATAGTATATTATAAACCCTAAAAAATAAAAGGGGCTATAGTTGACAATCCTTTAACTACAATATGGATGACAAGAATTAAACCACAATTTTGGCTACCTATCACTTTGTAAAATGAAAAAAAGGAAGAAAACCTTGCAATTTCTACAATTTCTACAATCATTTCAAGTAGAATGTGATTACCAAACGTCTATATGATATGTTAAAGGGGATTGGTACAACTATTTGACATTCTAAGCTTTAAATACCAAGGCATTTAGTTAACACAGCGAAGTCAGTATTTTCATAATGCTACTTAATCAGCAATAAAGGAATGCTCCTGTGAGCCATCATCTTGGGTTAGCAGAAAAGTGGCATATGAAGTTATTATTAACTAACTGCCTACAGGGAGCTGCTTCTGTCTTTAATCAATGATCTCACTTCCTATCTACTTGCAAATTCTGACAGCCATAGAACTATTACACTCCATACGGTTGGCAGAGATATTACATTTATGCAAGGAGTTGATATCTTATTCCCATCTGGATCTTGAAGTAGAAAGGATTGTTATAGTGAGACATTTTCCCCTTTGCCAAATCAGAAAGGCAAACCAAGAATTCAAATGATTAATCTGGCCAAGGATATTGCTCTGTAATCCAATTCTCCCCATTGGCATGTGCATACATCTATCCATCCCCCCACGCACCCACCCACAAAATAAAGTGCAGTTCTTCTATCGATAGATAGATAGATGTAATAGATAGATGTGATAGATAGATAGATAATGTCGTTCAACTCTACAGCCAGGAGAATGATCTGATCATGACCATGACAAGGGACTGATGTTAACATTCTGCCCAGGTCGCTTTGGATAGTGAGATGAGTGTCATATAAATTTATTTAATAAAAATAAATAAATTCAACTCGAGATTACATTGCCACTAACCAATATAAAACGCAGATTTAGCATGTAGCCTCTGCTGTGAATTGAGCTCAATAACTTGGATCAGGTCCATCGTAGCTATGGCAGCCCTGGACCTCTGAAGTGCTTCTGATTCTGAGCCCAGAAACAGCCGGCTGAAATCTCCCAGAGTCATCAATCTCTAGGGAACTCCACTGTCAACTTGGTCACCACGTCAAGGAGCTCAGACAGAAGCAGTAGTTCTATCCAAGTGACATTTACTATGGTTAATCAAACTTTTGTTAACACCTGCGTTATTTTTTAAAGCAATTGCTGTTCTTCCTTAAATCGAGAAGTTTATTCATTTACTTTTAAAGACTATTCTTCTAAGTAAGATAATATGCATGGCAATACTTCAGAACAAACGAAGAATGAATGGGTCCAGCTTCTAGATGGTTTTTATTTTTAAAATACCAACTTAAACCAATTTATAAAGACTCTCCTAATAAATCACCTGCGCTTTGTCAAATACTTTATCTTTGTTTAAACACAACCTGGGGAGAGAAAAAATCAGCTGTCCTTGGATTTCTAAGCTACTGACAGGAGAAGTCAAACTATTCAGACAGTAACAAAGTACTTAAGGTAAACATGTAGGTGAGTTTCTTCTCAGTGTTCAGAAAGCGTATTTTCCGCAGTCCTTCCCCCAGTGTCCAATCAATAACTGCCTCATTATGGTGCATGGCAAAATGATGGGTGAAGATGACTTCTAGCTTTCCTAAAGAAACTTTTAGCCAAAAGAGCTGCCTCCAATGCAAATTATGAACAGAAATATGCTTACCAAGAAAATGAAAATTTGGAGGTTTCTAACGATTACACAAATCAAGGAAAAACATATTTGGCCTTAATCACAAACCTCCCCCCCTTTTTTTTCAACTAGTCACTGTTTCTTCCTTCCATCGAATGCTTTTTTAAAAAAATATCTAACTTAACTGATGTAAAAATTGCACCTGACCTTTCTAAGCTGTAGTAAGACTCACAAAAGTCTGCAAGCTCAGGAACCAAGCAGTCTGATTGTAGTAGTAAGATTTTTTTTTTTTTTGCAATGTCCCTCAGCAGTCTATCCTCACTGTGGTAGACCACCAAAATCAACTCCCTAGGAAGAGGGTCCACCTCTTGTGGAACTCATAATATTATCTGAGGCGCCTTCTGTCACATCATGAGAGCAGAAGAATGGAAACTACTTATGTTATCTTATTCTCCCGTAAAGAAGATCTGACTACGGTAATTTTAATTATTATGTTACATGGCCTGGAAGCCTCTTAGAAGCTGAAGGATCAAATTTAAGCACGAAGAACAACTGCTGCCATTCATGGAGAACACTGGAATTTAACTTCCCTGTTGTTTGTTAAATGTTTTCCATATACAGTATAGCAAATGAGGGAAGAACCTAAAGTATGCAGATAATACCTGAAAAAAAATTAATGATCAAAAACATTGGTACAATTAATTTCATACTCTTCTACTTCATTTATTTCATGGTGTGTAATTACAAGATCCAAACTGAAAAAGAGTATGTTAAAAATATTTTATATCATTTTTTCCTAATTGTTTCAGCTCCTTGCTACATAGGTTGGCCAAATGAGTCTCTGCAGATGACAAAATGTATGTGAACACTGCTCTTTAGGGGGAATTCTATCTCACAACCATTTTTGTCAGATTTCTTGTCCATTGTATTTGGTACTTTCTCTCTTTATATGATAATTATTATATTATTTCAATTACATTTATACGCTACTCGGATAGTTGTAAGGAAAAAGGGTGGTTCAGTAAAATTTTAGTAAATGCATAAATAGTGCACCACATGCGTTACCGTGAAGCTGTGTTGAAATCAATAAAAAAGGAACTTCAAAAAACTGACCTAAAAAAATTCTCACCTCAGCCTGAACAAAACAGCTTGCAGGAAGTTTAACACAGCGGCCAGTTCAGCTCCTCGGCAACCGGGCAACAACATACTGAACCCATCACTCATCAGCTTTTCTTCAGAAAGGTTCAGGTATAAGCTGCTTTCAAAAACTTCTTGGACCCCATCAACATACGTGGAAAGCAGCATCCAAAGGTTTTGTTTCTGCAGGAGGTCATTTCTTGCGACTAAAAATTCTTTTGCCTTTTCACAGAAAGCCACCGAGAGTGGCTCGGCAAGCATTCCAATGTCCATGCTCTTGTCAATGAACGTTAAGATGAAAGCAAAGTACCCTTTCCAGATGAGAGCTTTCTGGGTAATACTGGTAGAAGTGGGGCTGAGGAAACGCAGAAGTTCCATCATGCGGCTAGCCACATCTTCTGTCTCTGCTAAGGCCGCCAGCACCAAGAAAAGGTACAAGAAATTTTGAAGTCCAACTTCTGTTAGTTCACACATTCTTTTCTGGTGGAATTTCGAATAAATTCTGCATTATAAAAGAAAAAATCCCCCAAAATTTTCTTTTAAAATTTGTTTTGAATTTATTTATTTCATTTATTTATTTCAAGCATTTACTGTATATACCTGCCCAACTTCTAACCAACTCTGGGAGGCTCCCAATCAATTGTCCTTTGAATTGATGATCCCTGCTAGTCTTAATTCCAAAGAACTCTTTGATGGAAAATGAATAATGTTGAATGAATGAATGCTTTCTACTAAAAAAATGTATTACTGTATGTGTATTTCTTCAACATTCCACTTTGTTTATACCAGTACATTCAGAATAAGGAACAAAAAACATTCACAGAGTAGGAAACTGTAAGATATGCCTGACAAGTGTGACTGAGCTAATGTAAATTACAAATGTCACATGAGAAAGAGACACTATCGAGATTTGGAACAAAAGTTTTACTTCTGTCTACCTTTCATCAAACAGAAGCTGCTAATACACGAAGCACGAATAATATATATGTGATGTCCTTTGGGGAGAAAGTGAAAATTGATTTGAACAAATCTAGTAAAACATTATTATCAACTAAAGTTTTTCCTGATGTATCATCAATTGAAGTTTTTTCCTGCTTTACAATGAACTTTTATACACTGGTAAAATTTATGGCAGTCTTCTATAATCCAGTCCTGTTAGCAGCAATTTGACTAAAATTCCCTATTCTCTGTTGTCAAGATGAAGGAATAATCCCAACAAATTTTTAGAGCAGCAATTTGGAAAACTTTGATCTACATTTTTGCTGGGATCTGAGAAGAACATTTAAGACTGAATGTGTCATGAGAAAACAACCAAAAAGCAAAAACATGGTGGTTACTATTGATCCTTTTCTGGACTGATCCATAAACTTCTGGAAAGTATCTGGATCATCGGGAGTGTGGATTATAGCATGTGGAAGTCAATATTTATGAATATAAATCTTAAAAAATGGATGCTTCTAAAATAAGACAAAAAGTGTCCACAATAAAAAGGACATGGTGGATGAAAAATCCTAGGTGGAAAACTATAAGCTGCTCAGAGTAACCTTATAGGGGAGATGGGCAGGATAGACAGATAGGTAGGTAGGTCAGTAGGTACTGTAGATAGTTAGAGATACCCGCATACCTTCCTTTGATCTGCTTCCATGGATGAACTCCATTGATCTTGCCTGCTTTCTTCATTATTTGTGCCAAAATGCGAAGAAAAAATTGGAAACTGTTGCAGGATATATACATGTCAGGTGTATGTATATCACTGCAGTAGCTCTTTATCAACTCATACATAGATAAGGGTGTCTTGCTAATATTTGCAAGACCTTTGAGGCCAAACCAAGGAATGGTAAAAGGATTGTTCTGCAAAAAAAAAAAAAAAAAGTTGCATAACATGGCAGAAGCTTTCTCCTTTCTTCCACAGGTTATTTTATCATAACCAATCAGATGTGTAATAGCTGAGGAAGTAAAGAGCTCTCTCGCTTTAGATCGTAAATCACCTAATTAATGCTAGTTGGGGATCCGCTGCTCCTTTCTTCTCATCACCACAACAGCAGAAAATGAAATTTCCTATTTGGCAAGAAGGGTTCACCCCTTCCTTCTGACATGTATTTATTTAATATATTTATTGAAAATATAATATATCAATTTTTAAAAAATATATTACTGATCTGAAAGATTTTCTGTGGTACAGTGCAATGCACACTGAATGCATACATAAAACTGATCATTTGTTTTACAGAATCTAGAATGATTATTTGCTAGATAATAACAAGGTATAACAAGTTTAAATTAAAATATTTCAAATATTGTGAACTTGTATTATTGTTGGAATAAAATAATGTAAAAATTAATAAACCTATCACCTAACAAAAAGCACTGGAATACTTTTCTTTTTAGAAAAACCTCCAAATGTTAGATTTTTTAAAAAAACATATTCACTAACCAGATTTTTGCTGTAATGTTCCCAAACTATGGTGACAAGAGTGAGATTTACATCCCAGATATGGCTTAATGTCAAGCAACACTGAAGATGCATCCGTAATTGTTCTTCTAAAATTCCAGCCTAGCAGACAAAACATTAAGATGTTATTAGTTTTGTTTTTTTTAATTTATCAAGGTTTCTATTTTATACAACCTTGACCACAAGTCAGATCAGAAGGATTCACATTTAAGCACTTCATTTTATAACTACCGTTTCTGACTTAAAAGGAAATTCTGTTAAAACAACACGCAAAATAGAAAAAGCAATCTGAGAAACGATGGTACTGTTATCTACTAATCTCCATGTATATTTTTTAGGCGTCTGAATCATGACATACTTCAAAGATAATTTGGAGTTTAATTCATGGTGAGACTATGTCTAAGCATGCTCCAGCAAAATTGTTTGGGGCCAAAAATACTTCCTAATGCCTAAGAAGGAGCATCAACAGACGCAAAGGAAAAATTCTAATTTTCTAGCTACCATGAACATGACAGAATTGGCTCACTTATAGCGATTCTTTATTGTAACTTTAAATGCCAGCATTCTATGAGCTATAGTATTTACACATTTGCCAGACAGTTAAGAATGTAGCCTTTTAAAGAACAGAAATAAAATATAATCCTTGGTCAATTATACTGGAACTGGCCAACTGAAATTCATTTTTAAAGGTAAAACAGCATATTGATTTAGGAACATTATTTCACACCTTGGCTAAGACCATTGATCGTGATAAGTTATAAATCATGGTTATAAAATACAACAGTAGGTTCAAAAAATATTTTTTTAAAAGTTTGGCTTGATATATAAGCACAATTTTTTTTGATATAAATGTTTGCTTATCTTAAGAAAAATTATTCCTTCTTTATATACAATCATATATTGTCTGCGTGGACAGGCCGAAAACAAGGTAGTATTTAAAACTAAATGCTTACTTGCAATGAGTTCAATTCCAAGGAAACTTTCTCCCCAACCCCAACAAGCAGCTACATTTTTTATTCTTCAAATTTCAGCAACATACAGTAACTAAACCTACTCTATCACCATTTTAACCAAGAAAGACTAGTTAAATTTCCTAAAATACATTTATAGTATTAAAGTACTATGTGCAATGAAATTATATTTTGCAGTAAAATATGAGGGAGGGGAGAGTTTAATAACCATTCGTATACTTTTCCAAAGGCTACATAAAAAAATTATAAGATGTTTTTGAGAACATTTGAGTTTGAAAATCACTTTCATTCATCATATAAACAATTAAAACTGTTGTTTTTCCTTAACGATACTTATATTTACATTTTTTCTTCTAACACTAATACACACACACACACACACCAATGCTATGTTCATTGTCACAGAAGTAAGTTCCACTTAATTCAAAGAAACTGATAAATATACATAAAATTACACCTATCGCTTTAATTAGGATAATATGCAGTTTTGCTGGTACCAAAAAAATGTGAATTCATGCTAAAATTCCTCCACAATTTTCTTCCTCTTTGTTGTGCAGGTCCAATTTGAATTACAGAATTTGAGGCTGAACCTTTATAGGGATAGGGGACAAACGGGAACAACACAGTACAGCTGTCTTCCTTTAACAGGAAGCTTCATAATATTTCAGTAAATGTAATCTTGGATAAATTTTGAATTCATTTATGGAGTAGTTAAAAGTCAAAAGGAAAACCATAACCCTTTTGCTTGACTATGTGGCCAGCTATCTCCAGCTACGCACAAAACAATTTAAACAAATTATTTATGTAATGGTTGACACTAAATTAGCATTTATACCATTCAACCAAGAACAAATTCACAAAAAAAAAATCCATTAATATGTGCAGCATACTTAAAAGTACTTTTAAAAGGAGGTCACTTCTGACCTCTGGGCCACAAAGTATTGCATTAACAGCTCTGCAGAAAGAAAAATGATAAGGTATGAAATGAGTGCTCAAAAGCTACAACCTTATCAGTAAGAGTTTGATTCAAGCCTGTAAGACAAATTGCTCAGCAAGTCAAGTCACCTTCCTGCTGTGATGAGGATATAGCTGAATTTTCAATGCAATAGACTATCTCCCTTATCACGCCTCTCAACTTGATACCCTCAGATGCAGTATACATTTTCTAAGCATCCTGTTCTTATTTGGAATATATCTTGTCAAAGGAGCCAAGTAACACGACCAGGATAATTATCTCTACCATGCACCTTATCTGACAATTTATCTTCAAAAAATAACATTTAAAAGTATACCTTCTAACAAGAAAAGAACTATGTAGAATCCTAGCTTAAAAGATCAACAAGGATGGACATATTCAAAATTAATTTCAGAAAGTAAGTGAACGAATAAGGTACATTGAATCCCTTGTCCCCATATTTTGAAGCAGCCATCATCAAACTTTCAAGTTATTATTAAAATACTTACTTGATTGTTAACAGACTGTTTCAGCAGATCTTCAACATAAGGCCAGTTGGATTCTACTGATTTCTGAATGGAAAATAGAAAAAAATGATTAATAGTATCAGTAACAATTACTCTGTAAAAACTTATCCGTTAGTAACTTATACTGAAGTCAAAGATCTCTCAGCTAATTAACAGGATTGTAACCTAAATAAACTAGGCAGAGGTTATATTTCTGACCTGGAAAAAAAGTGAGTAAAAAAAGCACATGAGGACAGAGTTATATAAAGATATACAGGTTTTACAGAAAGAAAATAGAGAGAGCTCCCTCTTTCATAAAAGTAGCTCCTGGCTTACTGAGCGAAGCTGATTGAGAGAAGTTTCAGGACACCCTAAAAGAAGTATTATTTCATAAAGTGCATAAATAAAATATAAAATTTACTATTAGAAAATTGGCCGACTTTATGACCTAATGACCTTAGTGGCAGTCATTAAGTGAACCCATTGTTAGTTATGGCATGGCTGGCTAAAACCATCATAAAACATAGTCATGTGACTGCAGGGGGGGAACAGGAGGAGGGAAGAACTGCTGAAACTTCGGGTCTTAACTCTGCTTTTGCAAGTAGGCTGTAACTTTGAATGTTTATTAAGCAACTATTTGTAAGTTGAAGATTATATGTAGACAAATTCATGAGGGTTTGTTTAATGCTATTGCTCATAATGCCTCTCCTATATTACTGGCAATAGTTTCTATTGATGATTATATTCTACTAGTGAATTTTCTATATGTACATAGTTTGCTATAATAGTCATAGATGGATGGAGAGACTAAAGCCTGGGACTCATTCAACATATTTCTTCCCATGAATATATCTATGACCAGTAAGTGAAACTGTGACAAGCTATCTCCTTTTTCACTATTTTTAAAATTAGTACCTAAAAAACTTCTAAATTCAATGTGTCTGCTATACTCTATTTAAAGCAGGGGTGTCAAACTCGCAACATCACGTGATGTGTCGCGACACATCGTGACTTTTTTTTCAATTGCCGGCAATGGGGTAGGTGCGGTTTTGCCATGACGCATCCGGCCTGTGGGCCGGCAGTTTGACACCCGATTTAAAGAATGCAGCTAATTTCAATGGATTTCATATGAATCACAACTAGCAATTAATTAATTTACATATTTTTTCTAAGGATCATAGCCAGCATGTGTTATAAGTTAGTTTTCCTGCAATTCTTAACCACAAGTGGTGTTAATGAAACCTTCCAGAAGATCTAGAAATGATTACTGCCCTCTCTGATTTGGTCTAAGTCAGGGGTAGGCAACCTTGGCTCTTTTATGACTCGTGGACTTCAACTCCCAGAATTCCTGAGCCAGTCATGGAATTCTGGGAGTTGAAGTCCACAAGTCATAAAAGAGCCAAGGTTACCTACTCCTGGTCTATGTTAATGAGGAATAAAATATTAAGCCCTTCTGTTTACATAAGACATATCAAACTCGCGACGTCACATCAGGACGGTTTTGCCATTGCCGGCAATGGGGTGGGCGCGGCTTCCAGATGACGCATCCAGCCCACTGCCGGCAGTTTGATACCCCTGGTTTACATAAATCAAGTTTATAAACACAGTTCAAAAGGTTTTCAAGTGTTGAACTAAAAATCCCCAACGGTGTTAAAATGACAACCATTTTCTATCTTTAATAAAAAGTGCTTTTGCCTTTACAATATAGGGTTTCATAAAGCATTGCAAAATATTCACTCCCTTAGTATATCTGTTATTTCTGCCTAAGGAAAACACTTGTGATACCATCTGCCAAACAAACACACATGTAGTTCTGAGCTAATAGCATGAAATATGATTTTTGCATTCATTTGTCATGTAACTTAAAAAGACAACTTGAGTTGCAACTCTAAGTATATAGGCAACATTTCTTTTTAACTCTATGCAAAAAGAATCTAGTTTCTTCTTCTGCTTCACTTGTTGAGTTGCTAAGCTGCTCAGCTGGAAAGCACTCTTTGCTTATCTTAGAAAGTATTTTAAACTATTCAAAGGTAAGAATATTTAGCTCAAAATCATTCAAACTCTCTTTGGTAGCCCTGAGCAGCATTAAAATCGACCCCTGCAATGTTCAAAAGTTGTAATATTTTAAATTCTATTTGGTTTTTAAAATTTATGAATATAGCCTTTAAGAATATGATAATGCAGACTCTTTGGGTGTTAGGAAAAGACATTTAAGATCTATCTGTGTTTTACAAATTTTCAAAAAGTTATATATTTTCTTAGAGAAATTTGACACTTTCCAATTTTTGATCCAAATCAAAGTACTACCACTAAATATACATCAAAACTGATGGATATATCAAGGTTTATTAAATAAATGACAGCAAACATGTCTATATTCAGCATGAAGCCAAAAACAAATAAATTATGTAATGGCATACTGCAATGTGCAAATAGGTAAACCAATTCATGTATTTTTGAAGCTGCACCAATCTTTCCTAAATTTGTTTTTAATATTATTTATGAAATATTATTTTAAACTGAAACCATGTGAATATGCGTATGAAATCCAGTCTGTTATAGTCTGTTACAGTGTCAAAGTATTGGTGACCTTTTTAATAATTTCAATCTTCAAATACAAGTATACATTTCCAAAACAGACAATCTGAAGATATAAAATAATTGTTTTAAAATATTATACAGGAAATTGCCAATTAACTAAAGGTAAGGCAATTCAGTATAGGTAGTATAGTTTCTGGCCTGCTTGAATAATCCAAGGGTTGGAAACTAACAACAGAAACAGCTTTTTGGAAAAGAAAAAAAATCAAGAGTTGTGTTTGTACATATTCTACAAATGTGTTGAGTTTTTCATGTTGTACAGACTGAGTTTTTCACTTCTGAGAATTTAGTGGTTGCTTTAGTCTTTATGCTTGCAGAAGCCAAGCAGAAGCGGCCAGACCACAAAAATTAGTATGCATGTTCCCACTAAGACTGATTATTTAGTAATGTTGGTTTCCATTTTTATTAATTTTCAAAAGTCATTAATATTAAGCACCCAGATTTCATTATGGTGTTCAAGGTCAGTGTAAATTCATAGCGATAATTTACCAGACATTAGGATTTCATAGACTGGCTTCATATGGAAACAAAGTGATGCTTTTATTAAAAGCAGCTCATTAAACAAACCACAATTGGCTGGGGCTATAGGCCATTCATATGGCTTGATCCGTTTCTCTGACCAGCTGAAAATCAGAATCTAATGAAAACAATGATAACAAAGAATGATAAATGTAAAATTTCACAAATAGAATATATATCTATAAAAACTACAAGTCAACTAAATGCAGTCAAACCCTCAGTGCTTAAATAAACATATAGTTATAATATTGTTTTCTCTGGGGTAAGAAATAAGATGCAGAGCGCAGAAAAGAAATAAATTCCACCCCATTCATATTTTGCTTCATACACTGGTGCTTGGTGTCTTTTTCAAGATGTCATCAGCTCTACTGATCTCTCAATTTTGCATTCAAATCACATTTCCTATATTCAGCGCCCATACATTCTTGACCTTATCTCTTCTTATTTTACTGCTTAAATCCTTCTGCATACAGCTAACTTTTATATTTCTCCTGACATACCTCTCTCTTCTAGATAACAAAGAGGGCAGTGGGCATGTTGTAATAATAATAATAATAATAATAATAATAATAATAAAGTTGGAAGGGACCTTGGAGGTCATCGAGTCCAACCCCCTGCTCAGGCAGGCAGGAAACTCTATACCATTTCGGACAGATGGCTGTCCAGTCTCTTCTTAAAAACTTCCAGTGTTGGAGCGTTCACCGCTTCTGGAGGCAGGTTGTTCCATTGGTTAATTGTTCTAATTGTCAGGAAGTTTCTCCTTAGTTCTAGGTTGCTTCTCTCCTTAGTTTCCATCCGTTGCTTCTTGTCCTGCCTTCAGGCGCTTTGGAGAATAGTTTGACTCCCTCTTCTTTGTGGCAGCCCCTGAGATATTGGAACACTGCCATCATGTCCCCCCTCGTCCTTCTATTTGTTAAACTAGACATACCCAATTCCAGCAACCGTTCAACCAGAACCATTTCTACTTCTTTTGGTAAGCATTTCATATTTCAGACTGTTAGCATTGGTCCATCTTAAAAGCTCTTCCTTTCAAATACGTAAATTCATCTACTTGCTCTAGTTTTTCACTATTTGTCTATGACTTGCAAATGCTCGCTCTCTTCTATCTCTCAAGCACCACTACCTTGGTCTTTGATACATTAATTTTCAAATCCATCTTCCTTGATGCATCAGTCCAACACTCACAGCAAACCATTTTATTTCTCTGCTAACAATATGGCTTTATTTATATACAAAGGCATACATAGAGTCACCTTCCCATCATACCCTCCATCAACACAAGCATTCTCTATACATTTCTCCACAAATACGTTGAACAAGCAAGGGGACATGGCACATCTTTCTCTGTCTCCCTGCTTAACGCTAAAGCATTTGCTAAGGCTTCCATTTGTTCTGAAACATCCTTTATCTACCACTCTTCCATTATCTACCATTCTTATTGCATTCAGCCGCCAGCCTTCAGCAACATACTCATTGCAAAACATTCCATAATTCAAGATTACTTCCTTTATAGTATGTTCTACCTAAATCAACAAATGTTATTTTTCATACTGGCACACTCTCAATGAACTTAAAGAATAAATATTTTTAAAACAGGAATGTGACAATTAAAAACAACGTGTGATCTTTGACTTTTAACCCTGCCTTGTTACTAAACTGGTGCCTGTCGTTTCACTTTTTAAAGAAAAATATAGCAAACATTTCTGTAGGTAGGATAGGATTAAGATTCCTGTATTTAAGATGAATATTCCTGTATCTCACATTTAAGAAATTGACATGCCATTTTGTTCACAAGTATTAAACACTTCTGGGAAATTCATGAAATATTAAAAACGCCTTACAAATATTCTTTGTGGAAAAAAGACAAACTTACCTTTTCATCTATATATCCATTCCGGTCAATACAATAAAGTGAAGCCAAGTGGGTTATAATCCACCAACTGAAACTCAGTAGATCCTTGCATGGAATTGATTCAAAAGAAGACACTGCACCAGTACCATTGTTTTTTCCGAACACTTTATTCAGAATTTTATTTAGCCAGTTCCAAAAAGACTGTAAAAAAAAAAAACCAACAGTTTTTAAAAGGAATCCTGCAGATTTCAACCATCTGCTTCGTTCTTGAAGAACTTTTCCTATTCCTATTCCTTTTTTTTTTTTTTTGCTTTATCAGATAGCAGGTTACACAGGGCAGATTCTGAGGCTGAAATAGAAAACAATCTGATCTTTTTCCTAGCTAACTTTTTAAACATACCTTGGATGCACTTTCATTTTTTATATGGTCACATTTCTGAGTGAACATGTATACAAACGCACATTCACAGAGACAAATATTTCCCAGAACAGGGAAAAAATCCTCTGATCGCCAGACATTAGTTCCTCTAATGCAGGGATGTCAAACTGCTGGCCTGCGGGTCGGATGCATCATGGCGAAACCGCGCCCACCCCATTGCCGGCAATGGGAAAAAAGTCACGATACGTCACGTGATGGTTGTGAGTTTGACACCCCTGTTCCAACGTAATTCTACTTTTGATAATATATTTTTCTTAAGGAACTCAGGTTCTGAATTGGACAAGAGTATATTAATTCTTTGACCTTCACTATAGACCTAATATGATTTAGAGTTCTCATGAATGCAATCTGAAATCCAAAATATACCATTAATACAAATGGATACCACACTGAGGACAATCTATGGAGAAAGGGCCATTTGACATAGGACTGTAACAAAGCAAAAGAGTAAAATCAAGTCTCTTGATTGTAAGAGGCAAGAAAACCCTGAATAAATAAAAGAATCAAATCAAGTTCAGCTACATCTCAATCAACAATTTGTGAACAAACCTTTATATTTAAAACCCAAATCATGCAACTAAAGTAAGGATAGACAATCTGGTACTTTCTAGCTATTTTAGATAGAAACTTCAGTTTATAACTATATAGTTTAAGAGACCACCTTTAGATTATATAAAGAACAGGGTATATTTTCAGTATAATCAAGAAAAAGACAAACTAGATGAGGACAGTGATTTGCAATTATTTGGTGGAAATAAAGACAGGTTTCAGAATTCTCCAAAATTGTGTTTTGTGATTACTTAAACTCAGGTAAACTGCTCAATTTAAAAAAACAAAACACAAAAAAACAATTCTATCAGGAGGCTAGATTAATACACCCAACTTTAGCTTTTATTCTTTATAATAATAAAATCATGGACCCACCACAAATAAGTACAAACATTAAATGACAGTAAAATAATTTAACAATACAATACCTTGCCACCCCATTTAATATAATCAATAACCAATCCAAATGTATTAGGATCCAATCTGGGTCAGTCACTGAGACCAGAGGTTTAATTTTCTGAGCTTTTGGACTCGTGCTGGAGCCCCTCCTCAGGGAACGTCTTTATAGCAAAGTACACACACTTTTAAGTTTCCTTAAAATGGACTCCATCACGAGTCTGAAAACCCAGAAGACTAAACCTCTGGTCCCAGGGACCGATCCAAATTGGATCCTGCAACATTATCCTGAGACATGTATATTTGCCTTCATTCCAAATGTGTGCACAGTTGGTGAAACAGAACTTCTATTAGCTACAAAGTAAATCAATTTGGAATAGTGAAACACATCAGAAGAGAGAGGCTACGAAGAAGCTATAACTATTGCCTGGACATGTGGTATTAATTTATGACTTACTGGGTTTCCCTGAAAATAAGACCTACCCTGGAAATAAGCCCTAGCTTAATTTTGGGGGGGTAAGTCTAATATAAGCCCTACCCCAAAAATAAGCCCAAGCTAGGGCGGGGGGTGGTGGAGCTATCCCATGCGCCCCACACCCACTTGCAGTTGCAACCAGGCCTCCCAGGCCTCAACACCTACCTCGCCGGCTCACTTCTGCTGCCACTAATATGCGCGCATCACCCTCGGCCTCCATTTCGCCATCAGAGACCTTCAGGAAATGCCTCTGCAGCTGAGAATGGAGCTCTGGATTGACGTGTGCAGTGCCCCATGACCTCTATTTCGCTGTCACAGGCCTTCAGGAAAGGCCTCTAAAGCTGAGAACCGAGATTGAGGCGTGGGCTGAAGAGGCCTTTCCTGAAGGCTTCTGATGGCGAAATGGAGGCTGGGGGGCACCATGTGCATCAATCTGGAGCTCCATTCTCAGCTGCAGAGGTATTTCCTGAAGGACCCTGATGGCAAAATGGAGGGTGGGGGCAATGCGAGCAAGTGGCGGCAAGCGGCCACAGAAGAAATGGGCCATCTGGGCAGGGCTGTCGGTGCTGCCGCAGCGAGGTAAGACCATGGAAAAGACATCTCCCCAAAATAAGACCTGGTGCCTCTTTTGGAGGCAATAATAATAATAATAATAAGACCGTGTCTTATTTTCGGGGAAACAGGGTACTGTCCCAAGGCCAAATACCAGAAATTTTAACTATAAATTTTTAGTGGGGGGAAGGATGGCTTATTGTGCTATTGATTCTTTAAGCTACTACAGTCCTAATGATTCCCCAACTGAGTCTCAATGGATGGTTGTCTTACTCCTGGTCTAATAATATCCAGCAATACCATGCTGAAAAATATTTGACCATGCTGGTCAACTAACATAAACTTCTTTAAAGTTTATAAGGAAAAAAAGCAACACCTTTGATACAAGTTTGCCTATGGGGTAGATAAAATCGTTTGATATATTTGTCAAACTATGAATTTCTGCAGGTTTCCAGTGCAATTTGTTTCATGAAATGTATTCATGCTGGGAATGTAACAATTCCTACCTCTGTAAGAGATGCTTTATTTCTGTGGTCAAGCAGATGAATAAGCAGAACCCACAGCTCTTTTATACAGATACAAGTATAGTGGTGAGTAATAAGAGCTTCAGAGAGCCTAACCTGCAACAAATAACATTTTAACTCGGAGAAAGCAGAAAACATTTATACACGAACAAACGTCAGAGATGGAGGAAGCGGTTGAAAAATATCACTGAAATACTTAAGGGTAAATATGAAAACATTAAACATTAAACCATCCAGCGAGTATACATTTTTTCTTTCTTTTTTTCAAAAAGAAAAGAAGCTGTCAGATCTTTGTAAGCATGTGCTTGAAATCCAAATTTAAATGTGCATTATCTTTGTAGTGTTATAATTTCTTTGCCTACTGCAATTTTTCAGAAGTGACTCCCTTTAAAGAAGAAAATGGATAGGTGTTAGCTTATGTGTGTATGTTAGAGAAAAAGAGAAGAGACTTATCTAGATCTGTCAAAACCACTGGGAATTATTTATGAGCCTAATACTAAGAAAATGTTTAAGGAGCATTCACCTCAATACAATTCATACACATTGATCACTTCTTTATTGGTGAGAAATTATTGAAACTGTCCTACTGGTAAGACTTAAGAGAAGGTAATTTTGGTGACTTCTTTCTTCCGGTTCCATTGTAGAAACCCTTCTGACTCTTGAAAGCAATTTTTGGAAGAATGACCTACTTAAAAAATCACATTTAAATCATAGGTAAAGTTATATTTGAGATTTCAATTGTCGCTTTGACCATTATTAAATAGTTCATAAGCATATCTGTTTAACGTTCATATAATTCTGGAAAAATGCTTTTAAAACTAGTACACTAAGCCTATGCTGTATAGATCAATACCACAATCCTCTCTATATTTTCTCAGTATCCAGTTTGCCGAATTCAACAGAGCTTGTTCTTGAGTACTGTGGTTATTTAAGGTTACCTGTCAGGTATTAAGGGCTACTATTCAGGATGGTTGGCATTACAATTAAAACCTTAGTGATAGTCAGACATCACTATCTATTAAGCTTTATCGTACAACAAAACCAACAAGGATCTTAGAATAATTCAAATAAAAGGAACATGCAAGAAAGAACTTTTTTTTCTAGTCCCCACAGCATCAGTATGAAAAATAAAAAGTAAAATAAAATCACAGGCTCTGAATAAAGGATATCTTAGGAAATTTCTACAGCATTAACTTTGTAAATTCTGAAAGTATGACAAAACTATGTTATTGCTAAATAAACCAATATTTTCAAAATTATTCCACACTAATTTTTTATGATAGAACCTAGAAATGCACAACTTTAATGCCATACATGATGGAATAAAAACACTACATTGTTCGGAAGCAATGCAATATTTTCTGAACTGTTAGTCTGCCATCTTTAATCAAATGAGTTATACCTTGATGTACCAGCAGGTGGTATTGTAGTCACATATAGCAACTGAATACCACTCCCCTTTAAAGATTTAAAAAACAAAGTTTCACTCCATTTTGCATTACATTTGGAAAATAAATACTTACTTTTTACATGTCACGTAGATTTGCCCTTTATCCAATTCAAAACTAACCTATTTGATAGTTCAGAATTAATTAGCTGAATAATTTATTTTGCGCTTGGGAACTTTGGAAGGTAAAGGAAACAATGCATAAGAAAGATTTATCAAACAAACCTTTTGGTGGTTTTTTTTTTAAAGGTAGGCTACTAAAAATTGTGTGTGTGTGTGTGTGTGTGTGTGAGGGCATGCTCTCCCCTATTTTATAACAAACTTACAACTAAAATTAGGAGATAAATAGATATAATAACTCTTGTAACCAGCTCTTTTGCTTCCTGTCACAGTCCAAAGACTGTTGATCTCTCTAGAGCAGGGGTGTCAAACTCGCAATGTCACGTGACATGTTGCGACATATCGTGACTTTTTTGCCATTGCCAGCAATAGGGTGGGCGCGGTTTCGCTATGAAGCATCCGGTCCGCGGGCCCGGCAGTTTGATACCCTTGCTCTAGAGCAGTGGTTCTCAACTTTTTAGGTTGAGACCCCACTTTGCGCTGGCCATGCACGCTGCGACCCCGACCTGTGGGCGCGCACCCCCGAAAAAAAATGGCGGACCGCAACATGCCGATCTGCGCATGCATGTGCGATGGCCGATCTGCGCGTGCGCGTGCGACGGCCAATCTGCGCATGCGTGTGCGACAGGCCCGAACCACGCATGCGCGCGAAGTGCCGAACTCCAGACCAGGCCGGCCGCAGGTAGGTAGGCGGGCGGCAGGACTGGGGACCGGCTCCTTCCCCGGCTCGGCCTCCCCCCACGCCCGGCTCCTTCCCCGGCTCGGCCTCCCCCCACGCCCGGCTCCTTCCCCGGCTCGGCCTCCCCCCACGCCAGGCTCCTTCCCCGGCTCGGCCTCCCCCCACGCCCGGCTCCTTCCCCGGCTCGGCCTACCCCCACGCCCGGCTCCTTCCCCGGCTCGGCCTCCCCCCACGCCCGGCTCCTTCCTCGGCTCGGCCTCCCCCCACGCCCGGCTCCTTCCCCGGCTCGGCCTCCCCCCACGCCCGGCTCCTTCCCCGGCTCGGCCTCCCCCCACGCCCGGCTCCTTCCCCGGCTCGGCCTCCCCCCACGCCCGGCTCCTTCCCCGGCTCGGCCTCCCCCCACGCCCGGCTCCTTCCCCGGCTCGGCCTCCCCCCATGCCCGGCTCCTTCCCTGGCTCGGCCTCCCCCCACGCCCGGCTCCTTCCCCGGCTCGGCCTCCCCCCACACCCGGCTGGGCGCCTTACCGCCTGCTTCGGCCGCTGCCGCCAACCGAGGGAGGGAGCTGGCCCGGGCGGGCTCCCCAGTCCTGCCGCGCGCTTACCTACCTGCGGTCGCTGCTGGCCCTGCGGAAGGCGCGGGAGTCCCGGACGAGCCTGGCAGACGGAGCGCTGGGACCTGGACGCCAGTCTGTAGTGCGGACTTGGGGGCCGGAGGCGGCCGCTGGGCGTCTCTCGCCACAGCCGAGCCGGTCTCGTTGAAGTGCAGGCCCGCCTCGAGGTCCGGCTGCCCCGACCGCTTGGCCGGCTGCCGGAGGGTGAGTTGGAGGCCGGGCCTGGGACGTGGCGGAGTGGAGCGGGAAGGAGGCAGCTTTGCGCCCGCCTGCTCCGGACCGCTCCTCCGTGTGCCTGCCAGAGTTTTGCGCATGCGTGTGCGGATCGGGTCGTCGTGCGCGCCGCACATGCGCAGTTCGGCCCGTCGCGTGCACGCGACAGGCCGAACTGCGCATGCACCGGCCAAAAAAAAATTTAAAAAAATTAAAAAAAAATTAAAAAAATTAAAAACAAAATGGCGGCCCGCAGTGTCCAGCGACCCCCGCGAAATGGTCTCGCGACCCCAAATGGGGTCGCGACCCCAAGGTTGAGAACCGCTGCTCTAGAGCATTAGGGCCGTAGGAAAAGAAGGAATATCTGGAGATTTCCATTTGCCAAAGGCATCACTCACTTTTATAGTTCATAGACTTTATTTCTGTACAAAAGCACTTCTCATCAAACTGTATTTTCATTTAACCACCTCACAAAGCTGAATTAATAGTGATAAGATGAATTTATCCGGGAAATACTATTTCATAAACAGATACATTTCTACTGTTTCAGAAATTTAGGCAACATTACTCTAATACTGAATAAAATTGTAATACCTTTGAATACTTCTTAACTGACAAACTTATCAGATCATATAAGAGGTTTCCACAGTGATCTTCGAACAAACTGATATTGGTTAGATTTTCTCCAGTTAAATTGGTAAACCTGTGAGCATATATGGTTTGCCCTAGAAAAACAAATAAAATGAGAAAATTAGCTTAACAAATGCAGAAATAGAAATATGTTTTCACTGCAAAAAAAACCCAAACAGCTGCAAACCAAACCTATAGTGATTCCTTTTCTAAATTTATCATACTGTAAATCTCAGATTTGTATCATTTGGTTGTATCATTTGTGGGTGATCTTGGAACCAGTCACTCTCTCTCTCAACCCAACTCATGCGAACATACTTATAATACATCTCACGTTGTTGTGGGGAAAATAGACGGAAGGCGTATTAAATACGTTCACCACCTTGAGTTATTTAAATAATAATAAAAGGCTGTATAAAAATAAATAAATGAAATAAAAAGGTTGATATCACTGTGTCTTTGTAGCAGGATGAAAATGTCCAGTGTTGGTTCAGTAACAGAATCCTGATTTAGATGGGTTCCCTTTGTAGGGCCGTGCAAAATATTTAATTGCAAACCATTCCCCCCCTCGCCCCCACCCCCAAAAAAGTTTTTAAAAAATCTTACATATTAAACTCATCTATACAGGAAGCTAAATTGGTCATGACTAAATTAATGCTGATTCCATTACTGTGGCTTCGTTAGTTTCCTCTAAGCATAATTAACTTTGATCCAAAATTTCTATCGCAACCAAGGAATCCCTTTACTCTATTTTACCCTCCATCAGTGCATGCCTCAAATGGCCCGTGAGAATTCTCCGAGTCTTTACATTTGGAGATTGCTCAGGAACAGAGAAAGGAACAGGAATGTCACTGTCTATTAATGTTCAGTTAGAACTGAAGAGAGAGAAAGCATTATTGGGGAAGCACCACTATATGCATGGGTAGGAAGGGAACTTGGGAGACAGGAGATTTATATCTGAAGATGGTTGAAATTGTGCATTTCCCCAACATTGCTGTTTCTAAGGCTGCCCTTTGTCCCCTTTTTCTCTCGGATGACTGAAAGGAAATTCTAAAATTTAGAAGGGAGAATAAAAGCAATATTTGGAAGGAAGGCACTGCTATGTAAACAGGTCCTCAGAACAAAAGCACCCCACACTAGCTCTTATTGTAAAATCTAAATTCTTTTTGTTAAATAATGTACAAAGGACGCAATCTAGGATTTAGCATTGTAAAACATAATAAAGATGGGTATAAAATTGAAAATACTTATTTTTTCTCCTTCAGCCATGTGTTAAACTAGCTCTCACAGTGAGTCTGAACAAACTTTTTCTACTATAATATGTGACCTTCAGTGTCTGCCCAATTCAAAATGTCACCCTCTCCCTATATTTTGCAATCTCAAGAACAAATATTTAGGGGTAGAGTAGCCTGAGTACACTGAACATATATTGAATAAATGTGAATAGGGTGCCTTGTTGTCACTTAATTCATACCTTTTTATCAATTACTAAGTAAACTTGTGGAAGTAGAGGGAGATACGGAGAAGTAAGGAATAAATGGCATTCATCTATCATTCAGCAGCTAAGATTGACAGTACTCTACATCAGTGCTGAATGATGTCTGGTTACTACTGATCCCTTTAAAATGGAATTGTCAATCAAGGAATTGTTTTTTAAAAATCTGAGAATGACTTTATGCTTGATTGGCCGTAGTTACTGGGACCTCTAGCAATAGCCATTTTTGTCACCACAATGCAATTTTAAACATTGTATTTTACTGGACAGTCTAAGAGAACTTGCATGAATAATTTTAAAAATACTGCAAGAGAATCACATGTGAGCATACATTACATCATGTGCCTTCAAAATATTTTTATAACTTCACTAATAAAGATAAAAATAACTGTTAAGTTTAAAATTGCGCTGTAATATTAACAGACTGTTGAGTGTGCAATTTGTATAAGGACCTTTTACCCTTTCAAAATACAGTGAAAACAAAATGCATTTGTAAAGAATTAAGTTAGAAATTCCATCAAAATCAAAAGGACAGTAAATGTTTTTTGATTTTAAATCAATAGGACAAATAATAGATAGATACATACATTGCATTGATCTTTTAATTGATTTATAAGCAAAGTTTTGCTGTGAAAATATATAAATCAATTGAGTTATTTATTGATTTTAAAAATGGGGCTGCACAGATATAGATGAATCAATCTCATTAAAACTGTTTATAATTTGAGAACTGAGAGATTGTAGTAAAAGAAAGTGAAATAGAAATAACCAGGGCCTTTTTTTGTCATAGAACGCCCAGAACAGAGTTCCGGCACCTTTTTTGGATGGAACCTTGTAGGGTAGGCAAGGCGGGTTGTATGACGTGTGTGAGTTCCGGCATCTTTTTTTTTTTTAACAAAAAAAGCACTGGAAATAACCTATTTTAGGATTTCCCAAGCTGGTTCCTTCAGGATATTGTCTGGATTTCAACATATTAGACTTTGGTCTCCATAATTCACTGTCATTTTGCTAATTTAGGATAACAGGAACTGAAGTCTAACATATTCTGGCGGGCACCCGAAGGGGAGAGACTGATCTTCCCAATCACCAGTTATCAACATAAAACAGTAATCTAATCTTCTCTGTTTTATTTAGCTTCCATAATTTAAAAACATGTTTGGATTCTCTCCCTAAATAGCAAAAAACAACAAGAAGCATAATCTCTTTTCATATTTTAGCTTCTCTTGAATTTCCTGGTGAATTACTTGGAAATATTTTTTTTACTGCACCTCCCTGAATTGAATTCATGTGTTACTAAACAGTCTTAACAACTATTGTGTAAGCTTGGGTCTTAACAGAGCTGCGGGCAAATGATCAGCTGTAAAAACTGAAACTGTGCATAAATAAATGTAAGCATTTTAAATCCCAATTTTGCAAGCAAAAATAAACAGACTGTCTTAATCCTAGTGTACTTAAATGTTTCCCATTATATATGAAAATTTGAACTTTGAATGTCAACTTGCTAAAACCTGGACCATAAAGTCCTGGTTCAAGAATCTTAATAGATCCACCAGCTACCAAACAAAATCCCAGAGATAACGGAGGTACCATATTTAAAAATATGAAGATTGATGTAAGAAAGTCAATATGAAGAGAGAGTAAAGGATGAAGATGCCTGATATCAATAATATAATCCACAAGTTCTTCCCTTCCTTTTGTAGTTTGCATCACTTTTCCTGTGTTCGTCCACCCTGTCATACACATAAGGAAGCAGAGCAAATGCTGTAACCTCTGAGTGAAGAGCCAGAGAGCTCACTAATTAAAAATAAGCTTCATTTTGTCATTGAAAATTGTACAGTTAGTCCTTGAGATATGACTATTTGTTCAGAGATCAAATTTACAGGGACACTGAATGACTAGTGGCTATACCCAGTCCCTAAACATACAGCCGTTGCAGCATCTTCAACATTGAAATCTGGGCACTTGGCAGCCCTGCAACATTTATGACTATGGGCACTCTTCAAGTCTTCCATCCACCTATCTCCCCACACCTCTGCTGATCCTGCCAGCTTTACCACCTCTGCCAGCTTTACCACCCTCAGATTACCTTCACTGTCTTCTTCCTGCTACTGATGAGATACAACCAACCTCTTTGTTGGGCAGTTGCTGACCGTGCCAGTTCTTCTTCCCAAGACTGTGCTCATCTCGTCCTAATTGTGTGTAGCCTTCTGGTGAGGGTTTTGGAAAGCAGATTGTGTTGGCCAGGTCAGTAATGGCAGATGTGGTGGAGTGTAAGGTGGCCCAAAAGGAAGAGATGGGGAAAGGTAGGCAGATGGGTGAGATGAAAAGAAGGCAGTCTCTTATCTTACCAAGGTTCGGAGCTGGGAGGGACCAAATCAGGAATAGCTTGGATCCGTTGGAACCTTGGCTAAGGACTAGTGGGATCTGCAGAATTCAGAAAAAAGTGTATTTAATACTATGAAAAATAGTATTAAATAAACTTCTTTCTGAAGACTACAGAATATAAACTCTCCTTGAAACTATTGTTTTAGCAATTATTTGCATGTACTGTATTTATCTTTCCAAGTCCCAACATACAAATAACACAAAATATATAAGCCAGGAGACTCACTTTGCATTTTTTCACCAAGAAGATGGAGGATTTCTAACACTGACCAGTGAATGTCTATGTACAGATGCAGCAAGTGCCATGATGGAGGAAATAACTACATTAAAAAATATCCAAGAAAAATATTTTAATTTATATATGCAAAATAAACTGTGACATATAAATTTTTTAAAATGAACTGGCCCTCCATGTGTTGGAAACTGATAATTAATGTAGTAGGAAAGACGTAATATTACTAAAATGATGCCAAATATGATGCCACTTTTTAAAGGGTTGTATGTATCATGACTCAACAGAGAAAAGACAATTCTTTAGTTAAAAAAACTATAAGATCATGCTATTACTATTGCAAATAGGTATCCAGTCATTTAAAAATTATAGCACCACTATATGTAGTCCTCATTTAGTGACAACTGGGACTGGCAATTTGGTAGTTAAGCAAAGAGGTCCTGAAGTGAAACTGCAACTATGCTTACAATCTTACTTCAGTTTCCTTTGCTTTACAAATGTGAAGGTCATAAATACAAAAACTGGTCGCAAAGTTAGTTTCAACACCATTATCACTGTAGTCAGTGGTGGGATTCAAATACTTGAACAACCGGTTCTCTGCGTGGATGCCACTTCCGGAAGTCCAGTGCAGAGACACTACTCCCCCCCCCATTCCTAAAGGCACATGTATTTTAGAAGGCAGACATCCTAATGTACAGTATCCCACACACATGCATACTAGAGATAAAACCTTCCCCAAATTCAGAATTAATGGGGAAGAAAGACCGGGACCTGTGTACGAAATTCAACAGGCCAAGATGAGAAACCTCCTGGGGGCTGGCTACAAATTAGAGATCTTCCATATCTACACCAAGGGATGAGCCCTAGTAATATCACTTCTTCAGCCATCACTTAATAATGGTACTGACTTTGTGCCATTTCTTATAGCATTCCCCTGTGGCTTCTCATCAATGTCCCAACATTTACAAATCATACATTCTGTATTTATTTATTTATTTATTTATTTGCATGATCCTCATGTTCTGATAATATTGCTTATAAGGAAGAAAAAGACAGACAACCTTTGCTTGAGGCCGAATGGTGTTTCCTTCTAAAATGCAAGCAGGGAGATCATATAAGTGGCCAATATGCAGTGTCAAAGAATAGAGTTCTTCAACAATCAAGGAAGGGAGTTGTGCTTCTTGTTTCTCATATGGATGGAACAGCTCATCTTCTGCTTCATGTGGCTCCAGATACCTGAAGAAATTCAGGGAGACATAGGATTGTACAACATAAAAATATACAGAATAGATGAAACAAGACTTGGCATCTCACCTGAAGATGAAAACTTTCACATATTGCAGGAACTCAACACATTTGTGTCTTATATTCTGTGCTTCTAAGTGAAGGTTTGCAGCTTGACCTGAAATAAATCAGAAATTAAGGGTGTAGTTTTAGGGAGTGCGTGCACTACCCAACTTTACTTGACCTTCGTATTCAGGATAAACAGCAATACATATTATCGTAACTGTATATTATTGAATTATTCACACTAGTTTAACAATTTATTACTTTATAAGTAACTCAAGATGGTGAACGTATAGAATATTCCTTCCTCCTATTTTCCCCACAATAACAACTCTGTTGAGTTGGGCTTAAGGAGTTTTTCATCCCCAAGGCAAGACTAAAACTCACAATCTCCTGGTTTCTAGGCCAGCTCCTTAAACACTGTATGACCCACACATACAAATGGATTTTTCTGTTGGTTGTTGAATTTTCAATCTTTCAAGATGGTGCAGTATGTATTTTTCATCAAGTAGGCAGTCCCAGGTTAAGAATGCCTGACTTAAGAGCAACTCCCTATTACTAAAGATGGCAGATAGCATTCTCCTTCCTCAAGTGATGAAGCACTAAAGCCATGTATTATTTTCAAGATCCACTGAAGCTGCATGTTTTTAGTGGTTTTCAGCAATTCCCGAAAGCAAAGCACAGCTTCAGCGCTTGACTTGAGGAAGGATAATGCCATCTGCCATTTTTAGTAGTAGGCAGTCCATTTGTAAGTCTGAGTTCTGACTTAAACACAAATTTGGGTTAAAGACAGGGTTAGGGAACAGAACTCATTCTTAACCTTAATTTGGGACTGTCACTATGTGTATAGGACATGATAATCAGGAATATTTTCAACATAACACTGATGGAGCTGTTTAAATACATTTCTATGTTAGGATTGGGGAGTCCATTGCCCAGTTTCCTTTATCTTTCACTATTAGCCATGTTGGTAGGAGACTAATGGGAGTTTTAATTCAGCAACATCTGGAGCATCACAGCTTCTTAATCTCATATTTATTTCAGAGCCTATCAATGTTGTATGTCTCTTTAAAGGCATTTATGGAGCTTCTGCTTTATGGCTGCCCACTCAGAATATGCTATGCGTTTTAAGAAAATGGCAACATCTTTATCTATCAAGCAAAAAGTATAATTGTATTTAAATTACTAATATTTTACTTACATTGCTTGATATTGAAAACATGAAGTACAAAACCAGCTGTCAAATTTTCTATTAGATTATTTGGATTGCTGCACTGTTTTTAAGATTGGTTTTTGTTTTTTTTTTGTTTTTAAAATAGGGATGTGAAATTTGTTAAGTATACCACACAGCATCAAGATGATAGTATTTCTTTTGTTTTTCCTTTCTGTCTTTTTGTCCCAGAAGAAAAATTAAGGCATTAGGCTCCCCCCCCCACACACACATAGCAAATAAACTAAACACAGCATAACTAAAAAATATATATTCAGAAAACTAATTCCTTAAAAACAATTCAAAATTCCTGGGTCAAAATGTGTCTCCCACATGTAAGGATAGAGTGAAAAATAAATACGTATCCAAATATTTTGTTGGGTTTCCAGAATCCGTATAAGATGGAATTTGACAGTTTTTTAAAATCGTTAACAGTCAGGAATAATTACTATGCAAGCAGTCCCCAACCTTTCTGGCTCCACAGACTGGTGGCAGCGGTGGGGGTGGTTTCGTGTGCGCAACCTAGATCCCATGCATGTGCAAATTAAGCTTCATGTGCTCACCTGCTGCTTGTGTGGCCTGGTTCCCAACAGGCCACAGCCCAGAATTGGTCTGCAGATCAAGGGTTGGGGATCTCTGCATTACCATATTAAATATGTATACCTATATATACCTGTATATATAGGACAATCTTGGATAGGCTCTAAGTATTTATCTATGTGTACACAGACACATACACACAATTTTATTGTACAAACTATTATAAGGCACATATAAGCTAAAAATATTTTAAAATTTACCAAAATCAGATGAACTTGACCGAACAAGGTTTTCTAATTTGTATATAAATTGTCTGTCAGAATTAAAAGAAAAAGATGTTACTGGAAACAAAAGCATATACACAAATACTATATTCAAATCATACATGTATCTCTGTACATACATAATCTCTATACATACATACAGCCCACGAATATGCACATACATTATACTTGTTAAAGTTCTTTTTAAAAAAAAAAACCATTTACCTTTGCCAATCATCCATGCCAACAAGCTTGCTAGCCTAGGTAAAGCATCTCGTCAGAGGAGGATGGACTCTTCAATCTTTACTAGGCGTTTCCTTTATAAGCTTTAACTTCCATTAAAGTTCAGTAACAATACGTTGTAATAATATACTTAGTGAAAGTATACTGGGTGAGATCATCCACCGCCACGGAGTGAGATACCATCAGTACGCTGATGATACTCAGCTGTACATTTCCACTCCTGGCCATATCAGTGAAGCGGTTGAGGTGATGTGCCGGTGTCTGGAGGCTGTGAGGGTTTGGATGGGTGTTAACAGATTAAGGCTCAACCCCGATAAGACAGAGTGGCTGTGGGTGATGCCTCCCAAGGACACTTCTATCTGTCCTTCCATTACCCTGGGGGGTGAATCTATAAACCCCTCAGAGAAGGTTCGCAACTTGGGAGTCCTCCTCGATCCACAGCTGACATTGGATCATCATTTGTCGGCAGTGGCGAGGGGGGCATTTGCCCAGGTTCGCCTGGTGCACCAGTTGCGTCCTTACTTGGATCGGGAGTCTCTCCTCACAGTCACACATGCCCTTGTCACCTCGAGGATCGACCACTGCAATGCTCTCTACATGGGGCTACCCTTGAAGAGTGTTCGGAGACTACAATTAGTGCAAAATACAGTTGCGCGAGCACTTGTGGGCCTTCCTCGTTGTGCTCACATTTCATCAACTCTCCACATGCTGCATTGGTTGCCTATTGGTCTCCGAGCCCAATTCAAGGTGTTGGTTATTACCTATAAAGCCCTTCATGGTATGGGACCAGGATACTTACGGGACCGCCTTCTGCCACATACTTCCCTAAGACCGGTGAGAGCGCACAGGGTCGGCCTCCTCCGGGTCCCGTCAGCGAAACAATGTCGTCTGGCGGGCCCTAGGGGGAGGGCTTTCTCTGTTGTGGCGCCCGCCCTCTGGAACCAACTACCTCCTGAAGTCCGCGTTTCTCCGACTCTCCCGGCCTTCCAGAAAAATTTAAAAACTCATCTTTGCCGGCAGGCATGGGGATGATTGTAGTTGATTGTTGTATTGAATGTGTGTTTTTTTATTGACTTTTTAGATAGTTTTGTTTGGGTTTTTTATATTGTACTTTTTTGTTGTTTATATGTTGTTAGCCGCTCTGAGTCTCTGGAAAGGAGCGGCATACAAACCCAAATAAATAAGAAATAAATAAGAAATAAATAAGAAAGTCCTCAGAACAGAATAGCTAGAATAGAATAGTCTACGTTTTAAGAAATATGGAGCCACAATATATTCCAGGAATAATAATAATAAAAATCATACCTCAATAATCCAAAGAGAAGTGTACAAGATTCAACTAAAGCAATTTCAGTAACCCATTGAAAATCAAATAATTCCACAATGTCCTTTTCATAATCAATTGGAAAGGGATCCAGCGCCAATAAAATCCTAAGAAACAAAGTTAACATTGTTTATAGTTCCTTGAGCAACATCCATAGGCATTCTTTAAGTGGGCACCCTCCAGGTGAGCAGGACTGCATCTTACAACTAATTCCAATATCCACCCAACTGGAAGGTTGCACACATCTATTCAATTTGTATTTTATTAATACATCATAGCCTTGCTCATTAGTGACCAAGGTAATGGTTATACTTCCATTGCTGTATGTGTTCGCATTCACCCCATTTTAGAAGGCCCTTTAAAGCTAAATTGTGTACCATATAAAAAAATCTAATCCAAATATAACTACTTATTTGCTACTTAAATTACTTCACGTACCCCATAAATATTTAGCTTTGCAGCACTGTATAATCAACTTTCTTAAGATGAAATGCATTAGGAAATCTCAGAAAGTGGATCTCCACTTCAGGAAATCTGATTTCCAGATCATGCCATATATCCGTCCCACAGTATTTTTTTCTGGACTGGTTATGGGAGGTCCCAATTCTCCAGCCTAGCACACTTGACTGCACAGCTGATAAGTATATTTGAGGCATTTTGGTTATTTTCTGTATTTTACAGTCATTCTCATTTCTTGCTCGTATATTATCACTTCTATACTTCAATAAACTAGCTTTCGGTCGTGATTCATTCTCATAAAATCCATCACAATAGCCCAACGTAAGTACACAAATATAAACAAAAGTACTCCTGTAATCCAGAAGAGCATAAACAGCAACTGGCCTACCCCTTGGAAGAAAGCATATGAGTTGGGAATGGGGAAAATGTTGCTCTCTTCCCTTTTCCTGCTAGCAGTGTAGTCTCATGGTTTCCAGTTACTAATATGAAAAATATCTAATTGGGTACCACTACTTTGTTAGCCCCATAGAAAAGGATCGCTTAAATGAAATGCAGGCAGTATGATATTATCTTGGAGGGCCATATGACACTGAAGGGCCGGATGGTCAGCTAATTTGAAGAAGCAAGGGCTAAAGAAGTGAGTGAGCTCCAGCCAGCTAATTAGCAATGAACATGGGAAGGTTTAAGACCACCTCATGGACCACCACAGACCCGTTTGAAAATCATTAATATACAGGTAGTCCTAGACCAGTGGTTCTCAACCTTGGGGTCGCGACCCCATTTGGGGTCGCATGACGATTTCGCGGGGGTCGCCGGACACGGCGGGCCGCCATTTTGTTTTTTTTATTTTTATTTATTTATTTTTATTTATTTATTTTTTATTTTTTTGGCGCACGCGCCGCGCATGCGCAGATCCGAAAATCGCGCCAAAAAAATAAAAAAAATAAAAAAATTTAAAAACAAATAATAAAAAAAACAAAATGGCGGCCGCGACGGGCGGATCCGCGCATATGCGGTGCGTGCGACGGGCGGATCCGCGCATGAGCAGATCCGCACGTCACGCCGAAAAAAATAAAAAAAATTTAAAAAAAATAAAAAAATTAAAAAAAAACGAAATGGCGGCCGCGATGGGCGGATCCACGCATGCGTGGCGCATGCGACGGGCCGATCCGCGCATGCGCAGATCCATCCGTCACGCCGAAAAAAAATAAAAAAAATTAAAAAAAATTAAAACCGAAATGGCGGCCGCGATGGGCGGATCCACGCATGCGCGGCGCGTGCGACGGGCCAATCCGCGCATGCGCAGATCCATCCGTCACGCCGAAAAAAAATAAAAAAAATTTAAAAAAATTTAAAAAAACAAAAACAAAAAAACAAAAAACAAAATGGCGGCCGTGATGGGCGGATCCGTGCATGCACCGCGTGCGCGACGGGCCGATCCGCACATGCGCAGATCTGCCCGTCGCGGCCGCCATTTTGTTTTTTTTGTTTTTTTAATTTTTAATTTTTTTTTCCGTGCGCGCGCCCGGGTCGGGGTCGCAGCACGCATGGGCGGGGCAAGTGGGGTCTCAACCTGAGAAAGGTTGAGAACCACTGTCCTAGACTTACTATCACAACTGAGTCCCATATTTCTGTTGCTAAGTGAAACATTTGTTAAATGAATTTTGCCCCATTTTACAACTTTTTCTTGCTACGTTTGTTAAGAGACTCGTTGCAGTTATTAACATGGTTGTTAAGTGAATCTGGCTTCCCCATTGACTTGGCGTGTGAGCAGGTCTCCAAAGGTGATTATGTGACCCCAGGACATGGCAACGGTCATAAATATGAGTCGGCTGCCAAGTGCCCGAATTTGGTCCATGGGCATGCTGTGACAGTCATAAGTATGAAAAAAAAACGGTCATAAGTCACTTTTTCCAGTGTTGTTGTAACTTTGAACAGTCACTAAATGAACTGTTGTAAAGACACCAGGTTAGGGAAGTCTGTCTAAGGCAGGGGTTCTCAACCTTGGCAACTTTAAGACTTGTGGACTTCAACTCCCAGAATTCCTCAGCCAGCAGGAATTCTGGGAGTTGAAGTCCACAAGTCTTAAAGTTGCCAAGGTCGAGAACCCCTGGTCTAAGGCATGATATCTATATTCTACATTTCAATATACAGTGTTTTTGCTACAGAACTTTGTCCCTCTTATCATGGGATTCCAAAAGCAACATATATTTATTAAATTTAAATTTATATATTTATTAAATTTATATCGCACTATCAAGCGACTGGCAGCATATACACAGACCAACCATATAAATCACCAACAGGAAACCTAACTTAGGGCCTGTGTGTTATAATTCTTTGAATCACTAGTACTGGCCACAGAATCAGCATTATAAATATATTACTTATATAACATAGAGCTCAAACTAAGCAGAAGAAATCTTTTAGAGATATTCATACCATAACAGTAATATAAAAAAATATCCCCAAGATCTATTCAAACAAAAGCCGAAAACACTAATGGGATCATAGTGGCACACAGCAGCTGTTAGAAGAAGCTAATTAAACATTCCCAATTCTCAGTTCTGCACATACTCACACATCAGGGATTTTAATACTATTCCAAGTAATTATGATACTGGAACATTCTTAGTAAAATCCAGCTTGTCTAATAGTATGTTCAAAATAAAAGTCCCATGAGCAGCATTTTAGGTCTTACATACCTCTTAAGAGAACCACTTGCTAAATAAGAATCAGGAGAAAAGCTATTTCCTTCACTTTTAAGGTCAGAGACACAGGAGAAAGAAAGAACTCTAGAGTACTGTCCTTCTATTTCCATTGCGGCCTCTAAGCTCTCAGTAAGCGAAGAAGGCATGGAGTGAATGGTGGAGTCATCATCCATTGTTCATGCTTCTCCCTGGAAAAATAAAAACATGCAGCATACATTTTTCCATATGTTTGTTTTTCTGAATTATCAGAACTAAATCTTACCTATTAAAGCAAAATGTGATAGCTTTCCCACAAGGACTTACAAATATGTCAAGACGCAATAAGTTTTCAGATCATCTGAGCATCTGAGTACATCAGAATCCCAAAACTATCAACTAAATTTATTGTGTAGGCTGAAACATAATATTAAATTAGCTGTAGATTAATATTTACAGTTGTTTTCCTGATGTATTGCAGTAAAATCTCATCATTCACAACCCATTATCAAGTTAGCTGAGTAACGCAGATTATAGTTCAACATATTGCATCTCGATGGCATTATGCTAGGGAAAACCAAAACTGTAGTCATAATAATTATAAGATAGATGCTGAGCTCTTACGTGTTTCCTTCTTTTCTTTTTACATACCAATGAGATTGAAAGCATTTGTTTCCTTTTTAATTAATCAGTAGAGCATCAATTCACAGAGTTTACGTATTTTGCTATGCCATTGTGCAGCTTTGTTTTTCCTTTGGGATTAGTGTGGTTTTTATTCAGTTTATATCCTGACTTTCTGTCATAAATGAATAAAGTTAGAGCCCAGCTAATTTTACCTTAAATCAACTATGATTCAACAAACCAACCCTTAATATTATGTATGAACTAGATCAGCAAGTGCAACAGATGCAAGTTCTTCATAACGCCATAATTCAGTATTTATTTACATTATGTTACTGAGGTAGATATTCCATTCTGGGGAGGAGCTCCTGGAATGTCTCCATTATCAAAGATTATGATAACACCTACAAAAAAGGGGGCTCCCTCAGTGGTTCCTCAAGTTGAGAAGCTCTCTCCTGGATCAGTTTTGTCAGGTTTCCACCTTACTATCTTTTGTGTCCCTAAGAGTCTCTTTCACCTTTCTCAAATTAGTTCATTACAAATTTAATCTTGCTGGTACATTTTCCTCTGGTCTTGGGATTATTACCTATTAATTTCTTATGAATTTTTAAAATGTATGGTCTATTTTTATTCTTTCTTATAAATCCCTTGATTGACAGGAAATTTCAAATAACTTCAATAAATGCATAAATAATAGATTGTTATGATTCTGCTTTTGTAAATTTGAACAAACTACGAAAAGCAGTAGTAATAGTCCTATAAATATTTTCAAGTAGGGATATACATATAGAAGAAGTGGCACTATTTTTAGACAGCAATTCTAAGGGAACTTGCAAATGGAATTAAAAGACAAATCCTCCACCAGTTCCATCTTATGCTGATTTTCCATCATCAGTTTAAATGAAATCCCAGCATGAAAGGGATAAGGGACAGTGGAGTACCCTTGCTTTTGTTTCAAGTGTCTGTTCATATTTCCTTTCCCAATTAATTTTAATCAGAACAAAAATATTTACATAGGCTTCAAACTGATATACTCTTAACTAATGGGCCTCATTCTGGACTCTTTCCAGGCAGTGACTCTATGATACTGAAAACCTGTGTGTGCCTTTTAACAACTAGAAATTTCAGATTCATAGATGTAGCTGCCCACCTTCACTGACATAGGATTTCAACTCAGCTGTCAGTTCAGAGCCCAAGAGCCAGACTACTACTATATATGTACTAACAGTTATATTTGACAGATCACACACATTTGTACCAGAGTGTCTCTGTACCAGAACAAATATTTGATCAGAAAAGTATATTCTTCCAGATATTTTATTAAAACTACCTTCTTAAATTAGCATTAAGTTGGGTCGATTGCAAGATAATTCAAAATTCACTGCTAACAGTGAACACTTATAAGGCCTTTTATTATTTAAGAAAATGGACTGTTAGGTTAAAAATGACATCTATTTAAAAAACTTTAGTGAGTGACTTTCAGTACTATTGTAACGCTCTCTAAATTTCCAGTCAGCATAGCTGTTGCAAGACCATATGGGTAATGAAGTTCAAAGCAAGGTAATTTTTCTCCTTGTTTATATTCAGAGATTAATCTGAGTTTCAAATAAGAGACGCTACATTTTGATTCTATTGAATATGAATAGATATTCTATTCATCATATCTATAAAGAAGTACTCCTTACTCCATACAGCGATTTCTAGGAAATGTATTTCGGTGAATCTGACTGTTAATCTGAGGTTTTTGAAAAGTGGAAACTGCCAGAAGCTGGACCTTCCCAAAAGATGGAGATAAGTCTATTACACTTTTGTCCAACCCAATGCACAGGATCCCCACTCCCGTCATCATTAGTCATTATTTCTTCGTGTGAATCGGGAGTCACAGAACTTGTAGTCCAAGACAATTGAAGGGCAAATACCTACCCACTCCGTAAAGCAGGGGTTCTCAACCTTGGCAACTTTAAGACTTGTGGACTTCAATTCCCAGAATTCCTCAGCCAGCTTTGCTGGCTGAGGAATTCTGGGAGTTGAAGTCCACAAGTCTTAAAGTTGCCAAGGTTGAGAACCCCTGCCGTAAAGCGACAAGCGAGCATCGGTGCTGCAATTAATCGCTGCGGTGGACAAATCCCGAAACTCGCTTTAGAAGTCGGCCATGCAAAACAAAAGTACCTGGGACAAAAGCGCTGTTCCTCTAACCTTCGCACAGGGCAATGTGACAGCAGCGTATGCTGCAAAGCGCCGATCCTTTCACAACTACGGTATCACAACTGTCTTCCGCGGAATAAACTGCAGCCGCATATCCGCCGCCGCTCCGTAATTCCCGCGCAGAACCGGCACTAGGTTACTGCGCGTGCTCAGAGGAAGAGGGGATTATGACGTCTCACGTTCTAACTGGACACGAGAGCTTCCATAGAAGCTTCCCCCGTTTTCTAGCTTCAGGGGCGTCTTCCGCCTGTGGGAGTTTCCCGAGTGGAGGCGGTCGCGGGTGAGGAGTCGCGTGACCCGCTGTGTTACCTTTGGAAACTGAGTGGTTTCTAGAGGCGCTTCCCTCCGCTGATCAGTCAAATTCCGGGGGGGGGGGTTCCACGAGGTTTCTGCAAAGAAGGGATTTCTCGGTTTCACACTAGAGAGAATTGCAGTCCAGATGGTGTTTGGTGCGATCCCCGCCGGTTTGCTTTGTTAGTAGAAGGTGCAAAGTTGGGTTAGTTCAGATCACCGTTCATTTATACGAACACGGGACTAAGTTTATCCAGCTTTACACTGTTTGCTCAAAGTGGAAATCATAGGATTAATGCTTCCGAGTATAGGCAGTCCTCGACTTACGACCACAACTGAGCTCAGAATTTATGTTGATAAGTGAGAAACTCGTTAAGTGAGCTTTGCCCCATTTTATGACTTTCCTTGCTACATGTATTAAGAGAATCACTGCAGTTACAAAATTAGTAACATGGTTGTTCAGTGAGTCTGGTTTCCCCACTGACTTTGCTGGTCAGAAGATAGCAAACTATGATCACATGACCTCAGGACACAGCAACTGTCATAACTAGGAACCAGTTGTCAAGCATCTGAATGCAAATTATGTGACCATTTTTTTTCAGTGCCATTGTAACTTTGAACGGTCACTAAACAAACACCCTAGTATAGGTTCATGTTCTCTGTAGAAAATTATGACATAAAAGATGCATAGCTGGCTATGGATCATGCAATTGTACAACATAAGTCCCTGCATTCGCTGATGGAGATGGAGTGATTGAATTCCAGATACAGTGAGTGAGTTCCCAAAGCATAACAGCAGATAACGATGTTTGTTTGCTTTTAGCTTGGCTTCGTATGAGTCCAGCTGTTAATTTCAACTGTATATTGTACCATGGTTTACAGCCATCAGTGCTGAGTGTCTGTGTTTGTACAAACACTAGGCTAAAATATGATTGAGAATCAATGTGGATGTGTGAAGCCAACCAGGAAAGTTAGGTTGTGGAAACCCATGGTTTGAACCATGGCTTATTGGTGAATATAGCAAATTAGATTTATTCACGGAGGTTGAAGCAAATGATGCACTGAGTCTTTTTTGTTTGTCTTTGCTTTATTGAACCCAAGCCTGTTTTTCTTGAGTCCTTTGACTTTTAGAATTCTAGGGTACAAAGAAAAAATATCTGCTGCAAACTCTGCGTGGTGTCAGGAAGGGCATCCAATTAGTAAACACTCAGCTCCATCTAGTCACCCCGATTCTACCCTGAATTAAAGGATCATGAAAAGGAGTTTTTGTCTTTTAGACTTAATTTTGTCTACTTCTCTTTTGCCATACCAAATGGGATTAAAACTATATCTTACTGAAAAAATATAAAATATATTATCCAGGTCCGATTTACTTGAGGGCTACATTGGAGCAACACTCCAGTGATGCACTGCAGGCGCTCCAAATATCTACATGGTTTTAAAACAATATCAAACAATATTTCATAGTATTGTGTGCAATCAACAAGTAGTTGTCCTTTCGATTTTTTAAAGTAACATGTTATAGATGGGCATTGTATCCACGGGTGAGGAACAAGTAGCTCTCCAGAGGTTGCAAAACTATAACTTGCAGCAGCCCTAGCCAACATAATTATTGTTGAGGCTTAGAGCTGTCATGCATTTAAATATAGAGAGGGAAAAGTTCCCCAACCCTTCATTTAACCCATACTTAATTGGTAAAAAAAAATTCTTCTGAGCAAGCCTGTAATCTTTTTCAAGTGAGCAGTTTGCCAATATAAGCATATCAGCAGATGGAAGCAGCTAGTTCTCATGAAAAACTGGTAAAAACTTGTGTAAACTCTCAAGCTGCAATTAATAACATCTCTGGTAGGTTGAAGACAGCGTTCCCCAACTTGGGGAGCGAGATAGGAAGATTCCGCACAAATGGCGGACAAACTCAAGGTCCTGTAGTGGACCACAGCCCAGGAGTTGGGGATTCCTGGTTAAGAGATTGCATTTATGCACTTTGCTACATGCCTTAATGTGGATTATTTGATTTTAATTTATTGTGGTTTATAAACACAATCTTAATCACACCAGTTTGGCAGAACCGGTAGCTATTTTTTTGTTGCCCAGGCCTAAAATGGACTTTCGGAAGCGGCATCCACACAGAGAACTGGTTGTCCACATATTTGAATCCCACCAGTGAATAGAGCCTTGTCTCTTCATTATGGCTTCTAGGCATTTCAGTTTGATAACTAATTGGTTCCACAATCTACCCGTGTTTCCCTGAAAATAAGACCCAGTCTTATATTTTTTTTCCTCCAAAAGAGGTACCAGGTCTTATTTTCAGGAGATGTCTTACCCGCTTACCTTAGGACTGCCATAGCCAGGCATCCCACACCCCAACACCTGTCGCACCGTTGTCTGAGTTCTTCTGGGGCTGTTTGCGGGCACACACCATGTACACTGCGCCAATGCCATCGCAATGTGTGGCTCATGCCGATCGCGCCGGTGCCGCCGCTCATGGCAGGAGACCACATGACACGTTGCGCAGTGGCAGTGGCACTGGTGCAATGTGACGCATGGCGTGCCACAAGTGGTGACACAGGAGTGATCGGTGCGACAAGTCACGCAACCTGCCGTGAGTGGTGGCATTGGTGTGACGAACCACATGCCTCCTGCCCTGAACAGCGGCATCGGTGTGATGCGCCACATGGTATTATTATTATTTATTATTATTTATTAAATTTCTATGCCGCCCTATTCCGGGAACTCAGGGCGGCTTACAGCATAAATAGAAATCCAATACAAACTAAATAGTACATTTATAAAAATAAATATATAAAAAGAAGAACCCCTAAATTAAGAACCATTCATTCAGCAAACATACACACAGACATACACTGGCTAGGGGCAAGATTTCAACCGCCCCAGGCCTGCCGGCAGAGATGGGTCTTTAGTAGTTTACGAAAGGCGGAGAGGGTGGGGGCGATACGGATCTCCGGGGGGAGTTGATTCCAGAGGGCCGGGGCCGCAACAGAAAAGGCCCTTCCCCTAGGCCCCGCCAGGCGACACTGTCTAGCCGACGGGACCTGGAGAAGGCCGACTCTGTGGGCCCTAACCGGTCGCTGGGTTTCGTGAGGCAGCAGGCGGTCTCGTAAGTAACCTGGTCCGATGCCATGTAGGGCTTTATAGGTCATAACCAACACTTTGAATTGCGTTCGGAGACCAATAGGCAGCCAATGCAGCTCACGGAGTGATGCTGAGATGTGGGCATTTCTGGGCAGGCCCAACACTGCTCGCGCGGCTGCATTCTGCATTACCTGAAGTCTCCGAACGTTTTTCAAAGGTAGCCCCATGTAGAGAGCATTGCAGTAGTCGAGCCTCGAGGTGATAAGGGCATGAGTGACTGTGAGCAGAGACTCCCGGTCCAAATAGGGCCGCAACTGGTGCACCAGGCGAACCTGGGCAAATGTCCTCCTCGCCACAGCCGAAAAATGATGTTCCAAGTTTAGCTGTGGATCGAGGAGGACGCCCAAGTTGCGGACCTTCTCCGAGGGGGTCAAAAGCTCCCCCCCCCAGGCTGATGGACGGATAGATTGAATTATCTTTGGGAGGCAGAACCCATAGCCACTCCGTCTTGTCGGGGTTGAGTTTGAGCCTGTTGGCACCCATCCAAACCCTAACAGCCTCCAGACATCGGCACATCACTTCCGCTGCTTCACTGAAATGACACGGGGTGGAGATGTAAAGCTGGGTATCATCAGCATACTGATGATATCTCACCCCGTGTTGTCGGATGATCTCACCCAGTGGTTTCATGTAGATATTAAACAGCAGAGGGGAGAGGACCGATCCCTGAGGGACCCCACAAGGGAGGAACCTAGGGGTCGACCTCTGACCCCCCGCCAACACCGACTGTGACCGACCAGTGAGGTAGGAGGTGAACCACTGCAAAACAGTGCCCCCAACCCCCAACCCCCCCAGTCGGTGCAGAAGGATACCATGGTCAATGGTATCGAAAGCCGCTGAGAGGTCAAGTAGCACCAGGATAGTGGAAAATCCCCTATCCCGGGCCCGCCAGAGATCATCCGTCAGCGCGACCAAAGCAGTTTCCGTGGAGTAGCCGAGCCTGAATCCTGACTGTTGAGGGCCCAGATAATCGGCCTCATCCAAGGACCGCTGGAGCTGGAGTGACACCACCTTCTCAACAACCTTCCCTATAAAGGGAAGATTGGAGACAGGACGGTAGTTGTTTAAAACAGCTGGGTCCAGGGAAGGCTTCTTGAGGAGGGGGCGCACAATTGCCTCCTTGCAGGGAGCCGGAAAGGACCCCTCCCTCAAAGAAGCGTTGACAATCTCCTGAACCCAGCCCCGCGTCACCTCCCTGCTGGCCGAAACCAGCCAGGAGGGGCACGGGTCCAATAAACAGGTGGCGGAGCTCACAGCTCCAATGGCCTTGTCGACTTCATCAGGTGCCACCGGGTCAAACTCCTCCCACACAACAGGATCAAGACGAGTCCCTGTCATCTCGACTGAATCATTATCAGCCGATACTGCATTCCAATTGGAGTCAAGGTCCATCCGAATCTGGGCGATTTTATCCGCAAAAAACTTATTAAAGTCCTCAGCACTACCCTGCAAGGGTGCATCAACCCCCCCCTGATTAAGGAGGGAGCGAGTTACCCTGAACAGGGCGGCTGGGCGGGATTCCGCAGATGCAATCAAGGCGGAATGATACGCGCATCTTGCCGCCTTGAGCGCCACCTGATAAGTCTTGATATAAGATCTTACAAGTGTTCGGTCAGATACGGATTTACTTTTCCTCCATCGCTTCTCTAGGCGTCTCTTCTGGCGCTTCATCCCCCTGAGTTCCTCAGTAAACCAAGGAGATCTCCTGGGTCTGCTACCACAGAGAGGTCGCAGCGGCGCAATCCGGTCAAGAGCCCCCTTCGCAGCCATATTCCAGGCCGTAACCAGGGACTCTGCCGAACTGTGAATGAGAGAGTCCGGTATTTCCCCAAGCGTCCTCTGAAAACTCTCTGGATCCATCAGACGTCTGGGGCGGAACCACCTAATCGGTTCCGCCTCCCTGCAGGGGAGGAGTGGAGCCTTAAAAACAAGCCGCAGCAGAGAATGATCTGACCATGACATAGGCAAAATATCTAAGCCCCTTAAATTCAGATCATTGCTCAACTGTTCTGAGAGGAATACCATGTCGGGAGTGTGTCCCCTCTCGTGAGTCGGACCCTGAACTACCTGAGTCAGGTTCATGGTTGCCATGGTGGCCATGAACTCCTGCGCCAACCCAGAGGATTCGCCGAGCGACGGCAGATTTAAGTCCCCCAAGACAATAAGCCTGGGGAACTCAACCGCCAGCCCAGCAACCTCCTCAAGTAGCGCAGGCAGGGCTGTTGACACGCAGCTGGGAGGCAGGTACGTAAGCAACAAGCCCACCTGAACCCCTAGGTCCAACTTCACAAGAAGCAACTCACAACCCGCAATCTCAGAAACAGCAAGCCTGCGTAGACTAAAGGTCTTCTTGGCTATAATAGCCACTCCTCCCCCCCTTCCCTGGGGTCGTGGCTGATGCCATACCTGAAACCCGGCTGGACACATCTCAGAGAGAGGAACTCCTCCCTCCGGGCCCAGCCAGGTCTCAGTCACACATGTGAGGTCGGCCTCCTCATCCAGGAGAAGATCACGGATGAGGGGAGCTTTATTTACAACCGACCTGGCATTGAGCAGCAACAGCCTGAGCCCAGGGTCCGGATTTCCCCCATCACCAGTACTTCGGGCTGAACTCACAGGGTCGGAGCAAGGGATCACTTTTAAACAGCGAGCTCTTGTTCCCCGGGAATGGCCTACCCTGTGGCCCCCGCCATATCTGCCTCTCCCCAGCAAGACCGGTATACTTTGGCCCTCTATCACCCCAGAGCCAGCGCCCCCCTCCCCGTCCGCCTCTGCCGTGCCAGGCAGGCTAGCCAGTCCATCCCATTCATTCCACTCAACCACAACTCCATCCATATCATTTAATTTACCCCTCCCAAAAACCACCCTATAAACTAACAATTTAAAAACGAGCTAACCATCCATTCATCCATTCAACCCGATTCATTCCACAAACAGTCAATCCCCCCCCAATCTTTCATAACTTCTAACAAGTCAATTAAAATTGTATTAAATAGATATAAATATTTAAAATTTAGACAAACAGTATATAAAAAAAACTTGAAAAACATAGTGACAAACAGAGTCGGCTGATTAGAGCAATGGCTGCTCAGCGGCTCAATTGTTCTCTTCCCCTCGGACTCCCAAGTTCAGCTGCTCACGTTTGGGGCGGCTGGGCTGGGGGGAGTGGCTATACAGCAGCCCGGTTCTTCTCTTCCCCTCGGACTCCCAAGTTCAGCTGCTCACGTTTGGGGCGGCTGGGCTGGGGGAGTGGCTATACAGCAGCCCGGTTCTTCTCTTCCCCTCGGACTCCCAAGTTCAGCTGCTCACGTTTGGGGTGGCTGGGCTGGGGGGAGTGGCTATACAGCAGCCCGGTTCTTCTCTTCCCCTCGGACTCCCAAGTTCAGCTGCTCACGTTTGGGGCGGCTGGGCTGGGGGAGTGGCTATACAGCAGCCCGGTTCTTCTCTTCCCCTCGGACTCCCAAGTTCAGCTGCTCACGTTTGGGGTGGCTGGGCTGGGGGGAGTGGCTATACAGCAGCCCGGTTCTTCTCTTCCCCTCGGACTCCCAAGTTCAGCTGCTCACGTTTGGGGCGGCTGGGCTGGGGGGAGTGGCTATACAGCAGCCCGGTTCTTCTCTTCCCCTCGGACTCCCAAGTTCAGCTGCTCACGTTTGGGGTGGCTGGGCTGGGGGGAGTGGCTATACAGCAGCCCGGTTCTTCTCTTCCCCTCGGACTCCCAAGTTCAGCTGCTCACGTTTGGGGCGGCTGGGCTGGGGGGAGTGGCTATACAGCAGCCCGGTTCTTCTCTTCCCCTCGGACTCCCAAGTTCAGCTGCTCACGTTTGGGGCGGCTGGGCTGGGGGAGTGGCTATACAGCAGCCCGGTTCTTCTCTTCCCCTCGGACTCCCAAGTTCAGCTGCTCACGTTTGGGGCGGCTGGGCTGGGGGAGTGGCTATACAGCAGCCCGGTTCTTCTCTTCCCCTCGGACTCCCAAGTTCAGCTGCTCACGTTTGGGGCGGCTGGGCTGGGGGGAGTGGCTATACAGCAGCCCGGTTCTTCTCTTCCCCTCGGACTCCCAAGTTCAGCTGCTCACGTTTGGGGCGGCTGGGCTAGGGGGAGTGGCTATATAGCAGCCCGGTTCTTCTCTTCCCCTCGGACTCCCAAGTTCAGCTGCTCACGTTTGGGGCGGCTGGGCTGGGGGAGTGGCTATACAGCAGCCCGGTTCTTCTCTTCCCCTCAGACTCCCAAGTTCAGCTGCTCACGTTTGGGGCGGCTGGGCTGGGGGGAGTGGCTATACAGCAGCCCGGTTCTTCTCTTCCCCTCGGACTCCCAAGTTCAGCTGCTCACGTTTGGGGCGGCTGGGCTGGGGGAGTGGCTATACAGCAGCCCGGTTCTTCTCTTCCCCTCGGACTCCCAAGTTCAGCTGCTCACGTTTGGGGCGGCTGGGCTGGGGGGAGTGGCTATACAGCAGCCCGGTTCTTCTCTTCCCCTCGGACTCCCAAGTTCAGCTGCTCACGTTTGGGGCGGCTGGGCTAGGGGGAGTGGCTATACAGCAGCCCGGTTCTTCTCTTCCCCTCAGACTCCCAAGTTCAGCTGCTCACGTTTGGGGCGGCTGGGCTAGGGGGAGTGGCTATACAGCAGCCCGGTTCTTCTCTTCCCCTCGGACTCCCAAGTTCAGCTGCTCACGTTTGGGGCGGCTGGGCTGGGGGAGTGGCTATACAGCAGCCCGGTTCTTCTCTTCCCCTCGGACTCCCAAGTTCAGCTGCTCACGTTTGGGGCGGCTGGGCTGGGGGGAGTGGCTATACAGCAGCCCGGTTCTTCTCTTCCCCTCGGACTCCCAAGTTCAGCTGCTCACGTTTGGGGCGGCTGGGCTGGGGGAGTGGCTATACAGCAGCCCGGTTCTTCTCTTCCCCTCGGACTCCCAAGTTCAGCTGCTCACGTTTGGGGCGGCTGGGCTGGGGGGAGTGGCTATACAGCAGCCCGGTTCTTCTCTTCCCCTCGGACTCCCAAGTTCAGCTGCTCACGTTTGGGGCGGCTGGGCTAGGGGGAGTGGCTATACAGCAGCCCGGTTCTTCTCTTCCCCTCGGACTCCCAAGTTCAGCTGCTCACGTTTGGGGCGGCTGGGCTGGGGGAGTGGCTATACAGCAGCCCGGTTCTTCTCTTCCCCTCAGACTCCCAAGTTCAGCTGCTCACGTTTGGGGCGGCTGGGCTGGGGGGAGTGGCTATACAGCAGCCCGGTTCTTCTCTTCCCCTCGGACTCCCAAGTTCAGCTGCTCACGTTTGGGGCGGCTGGGCTGGGGGAGTGGCTATACAGCAGCCCGGTTCTTCTCTTCCCCTCGGACTCCCAAGTTCAGCTGCTCACGTTTGGGGCGGCTGGGCTGGGGGGAGTGGCTATACAGCAGCCCGGTTCTTCTCTTCCCCTCGGACTCCCAAGTTCAGCTGCTCACGTTTGGGGCGGCTGGGCTGGGGGGAGTGGCTATACAGCAGCCCGGTTCTTCTCTTCCCCTCAGACTCCCAAGTTCAGCTGCTCACGTTTGGGGCGGCTGGGCTAGGGGGAGTGGCTATACAGCAGCCCGGTTCTTCTCTTCCCCTCGGACTCCCAAGTTCAGCTGCTCACGTTTGGGGCGGCTGGGCTGGGGGAGTGGCTATACAGCAGCCCGGTTCTTCTCTTCCCCTCGGACTCCCAAGTTCAGCTGCTCACGTTTGGGGCGGCTGGGCTGGGGGGAGTGGCTATACAGCAGCCCGGTTCTTCTCTTCCCCTCGGACTCCCAAGTTCAGCTGCTCACGTTTGGGGCGGCTGGGCTGGGGGAGTGGCTATACAGCAGCCCGGTTCTTCTCTTCCCCTCGGACTCCCAAGTTCAGCTGCTCACGTTTGGGGCGGCTGGGCTGGGGGGAGTGGCTATACAGCAGCCCGGTTCTTCTCTTCCCCTCGGACTCCCAAGTTCAGCTGCTCACGTTTGGGGCGGCTGGGCTAGGGGGAGTGGCTATACAGCAGCCCGGTTCTTCTCTTCCCCTCGGACTCCCAAGTTCAGCTGCTCACGTTTGGGGCGGCTGGGCTGGGGGAGTGGCTATACAGCAGCCCGGTTCTTCTCTTCCCCTCGGACTCCCGAGGGGAAGCAGCCACAGAAGAACTCGGGCAGTGGCATGACAGGTGTCGAGGCGTGGGAAGCCTGGCTGCAGTGGTTCTAAGGTAAGCAGGTACGGGATAAGATTTTTATGCGTGCACCTCACCCCAAAACTAGGGTTTATTGTGGGGTAGGCTTATATTAGGCGCACATGTAAAAATCAAGCTACGGCTTATTTTGGGGATAGGTCTTATTTTGGGGGAAACAGAGTAAAAAGTTGGAAGACCTCTGGCACAATGTGTAGTGGAAGGCAACTGATTTAATTTAATAAGACCATCTTTAGATAAAGCATGCTTTAGTACACTGCACAAAGCCAGCCAGCACAATAAAATATTCTGAGCTTTGCTAATTTTGATGGGAGTATTGTTACCGCTTGGATGACCTAAATGTTCTAGAGCACATCTTCCAGGAATGAGGAATAGAATGGTGTACTTCAGAAAGTTGTCGAGACTCTAAAGTACCATTGCTACACCAATGGATTCCCTGGATTCTTTATATTCTCTCAATTGTTTATTCTCTATTGCTTTCAGTAGAAGTAAAAACTGTTAAAAAAAAGTTTTTAAAAAGTGTTCAGAAAGAACCAGAAAAAAGCAATACCCTCCCCCAGCTTGTCTAATTTATGTGAGAAAGTGTTTGTCACTTGCACTCCCTTTGTACCTCTCGTTTACCATTGTGCTGTGAAGGATCCAAAACTTTCCAATTTCCAGTGAGCAGAACTGATTATTTGATCATGAATCTTTTTATCTTCAAAGTTTTCAAAATACGAATTCTGGCTTCTGGCGCACTGATTTACAAGGAAGTCTGAAGAAAACTTTTATCCTAATAATGAAGTTAATTGTCCTCTTGCCACAACAGCAAGTAAAATAAGTTGCAACTCAGAAAACCTTTTTTTTTACAGTTAAGTAGATGCTTTTGCTCTTAAGAGTGCAAGGTAATCTATCTCTCTTTCTTCTTTTTCAGTTTTTAAGTTGCCATGGTTAAATAAATCTGTACTCAGGATAACTGATTACCATATGCAGATTTTTCTGCACTGACAGCTTCTTTCTCTCCCCCCCCATGTCGGTCTGATTTTTATTCCACCTCTCTCTCTCTCTCTCTCTCTCTCTCTCTCTCTCTCTCTCTCTCTCTCTCTCTCTCTCTCTCTCTCTCCCTCCCTCCCTCCCTCCCTCCCTCCCTCCCTCCCTCCCTCCCTCCCTCCCTCCCTCCCTCCCTCCCTCTCTCTCTCTCTCTCTCTCTCTCTCTCTCTGCATGACGAAGCCAAAACATCTCCCAAACAAAGATTCCAGGTAATTGCTTCAGGCATAATCGGGGAGCGGAAAGGAAATGCCCTGATAAAGATCTTAACTCTAGCTGGTGGTTCCTTTTACCCCCTTCTCCGGCTCAGTTTTTTAAAGTTCCTCTGGGTGATGAATCTAGACAACAGAATCCATAGTGGATTAGCAACGGCCAGCGGTGCAATGGATGTGTTGAACTTGTGTTGCTCTTTGACATAAAAAAAAAAACAAATCACCAGGGGGGAGAACATATTGACAGAAATGCTGCATTCCAGCTGACATATTCTCTTCAAGCCAGCAGATTCTGTGTATCTGTTAAGGAGCAGTGTGCTGGAGTTGGATTTAGTAGAAAAGAAGATGTTGGTGGTGGTCGGGATCTTCCTAGAAGGCAGAGATCAGAGGTAAGCAAACTGTTTCAGTGTTCTTGTTGGGTTTGAAAATGTTTTCTTTTTCAGCCTTAATGCTAAGAGGAAGCGGCATCAGGGATGCCTTAGATATGCTTCATGGATCCGTGTATTTAATTTGCGTTAGGAATGCCTGATTTGTAAACAATACTTTGTCACAGATTCTTCTCAGCTTTTCAAACAAAACAAAGCAGTCAAGTTAGCTGGTTTTGTGACATCATGCTTGGTGTAAAAATTGGATGCCAAGCCTTACTGTATACGTACCAAAACCACCTTTTTCTTAAATGGTTGGATATGCTATGGATAATGCTATATTTGGATGTATTATGGAAGGTGTGTTTTGATTGTAGTTCAAATGTTAGAAATTGTGTTTAAAATAACAGTGTTTTTTAACTATGACTTTAGAATAGAAGCTGCAAATGCTAGATAATTAAAAACAGTATTTAGCCTGGCTGTTTTGCAGCCAAGGAATAAGGTAATAAATTTTATTGCACTAATCAGACTCAAGATGTTCTCTGTGTTAATTGGGTTAAAAATTGCAGTACTTATTAGAAATTCTAATTTCACAATGCAGCACTGACAATAAGCCCAGCCAGTGAATTATTCACATCTTTAATTTGCTCACTTAATGACAGTATGCTGTAATCAGAGTGCAGCGAAGGCTTCCTATGCATTATGTATGATGCTCAGGACTTTAATGCAGGACATTATGAAGCTCTCAGTGGTTCAGTAATTAGTTTTCCACAAGGCAGGACTTGGATATTCACAGATAAAAGTTCTAATACTGAAAAATAGTAGTGATGGATAAAACAAACTAATAAAAGCAAAGGAAAAAAATAATGATTTTTTTTTTTTTGCAGACACTTGGTTTAAATCTTACAAAATCTGAAGCAAAAAGAATGGAATAGACCTCACCTTCTAGCACAGGCATGTCAAACTGCCGGCCCGCAGGCCGGATGCGTCACGAAACCACGCCCACTCCATTGCCAGCAATGGGGAAAAAGTTGTGCTACGTCGCGCGATGTCATGCGACGTTGCGAGTTTGACATGCCTGTTCTAGCATGACAGTAACACAGAAAGTTGCCTCTGGCTTACTTTCCTCTTTTTGATTATGAAGTAGATGGCAGCACCAATTTGTGAATTGTATTGGGGGGGGGAGGCTTGCAATGGCAAGTAGTAATTTTTGCAAAGTTTTGCATTCAGTATTAAAAAAATTACAGCTGTGTCTGAAGTTTAAGTTGATATTTAACTTAGAAGAAGAACGAAAACCGTAAGCCAATCAGACTTGGTCTCATTGGTCAGTTGCAACAGTCCCAATGTCATCTTCACATCATAGGCCTCCTTGTGGCGAATGGAAAGCTACCTTTATAAATATGGCAGGTCTAGTATTTTTCCACTGCATTTCAGGAAACTGCAATGAACTACTATTGCTTGAGGGTCCTCTTGAATTCACAACTACTGCTGGATGGGGAAGGGGGAAACTAATCAGGAGGACCTTTGCCTAGTTCTGGCTGATGTACAATTTGTAGCCTTACTCGGGATTCATGGATCTCACATTAGTTCATGGCTTCATCATTACATGTTGAGACTGCTGCGATACTACATATAGTACATGCACATATTGCAAATAGGAAGTCTGCGTAGAAATAAAATGCAATGGCCTGTTCAGTCACTAAGTGTTAGGAGCATATACCATGAAAATTATAGGCCTGCACTGGTTGCCAGTAAGTGTACATAGCTGTTTTTGATCTATATAAGCCCTGAATGCCTTGGTGACTAAGTATTAGCAGGACTTCCCTGTCCTATCTGACATGATTTGTCCTCTATAGTTGTCTCAATAGGCTGCTGACAGTAATTTTAATTAGGACCCCAATTTTATGGAACAACCTTTTGGCAAATTGGATGGGTCCCATCTATTGTGTTAGCGCGTTGTGTGAACAAGAACATCATATTTAAGCTGTAACATGGTTTACTTGGGCCTACCGTATTATCTGAATGAAACCATTGTGATTGTTTAGAGCAAGGCTTTTCAACCAGTGGTATGGGTACCACCTGCGGTACATTGGCACCTGGCAGGTGGTACGCGACCATCCTAGAAAAGTGGTAGCGGGGGAGGGGAATGAGCTGAACTTGTGGCAGTATCGCACAAGCCTGAGTGAGAGATGGCTGGAGCTGCAGGGCTGTCAGGGCTCAGCGGAACCACCAGGATCAGCGCTTCTTCGGGGCTGTCACGGCTCAGTGGAAGCTCCAGGATCAATGCCAGGCTCCAGCTGGAGCTTGGCGCTGATCCTGGCACTTCTGCTGAGCCCTGAAGAAGCGCTGATCAGCTGGAATGTTGCAGCATCTCCAGGGTCTTGTGATTTACATTCAGATGCTTGGCAACTGATTCATATTTATGACGGTCACAGTGTCCCAGGTCATGTGAAGTGACCAAAACTGCTGCAACCACCCAGCACACGGGGGGGATAAAAACCAAACACCCCCCCACTCCACCCCCACTGCCAATCCTCAACAGAAATGCTCACAACAATGAAAATCTCAGGAGAAAGAGCGGGGCCGGGCGGGCAGGCAGGTGTCTTGCTCGGCTGTGGCTTGGGGGGGCACTTTTTTCAGTGCCATTGTAACTTCGAACAGTCACTAAGCGAACTGTTGTAAGTCGAGGACTACCTGTACTTTATCACTTTTTTCCTTTTTTTTTTGTCATCAAATTTTTGACACCTTGCTGGGCGACTGGTGGTACTCGGATATTGCCATATCCTAAAAGTGGTACAATGGATGAAAAGGTTGAAAAGCCCTGGTTTAGAGCTATGGTGGTGCAGTGGTTAGAATGCAGTATTGCAAGCTAATTCTGCCGACTACTAGCAATTCGAGTTTCACTGCCTCAACGTTGACTCAGCCTTCCATCCTTGCAAGGTCGGTAAAATAAGGACCCAGATTGTTGGGAGCAATGTGCTGACTCTGTAAACCACCCAGAGAGTGGCTGTAAAACACTGTGAATCAGGATCTTAGTCTAAGTGTTATTGTTATTGCTACATTTTGCTAGTTATTTGTTTAACTTCTATCCTGCCTTTATTATTTTTACTAATAAGGCAGCAAACCTATCCAATATACCTTCCTCTTCTCCCCACAACAACAACCCTGTGAGGAAGGTTGGGCTGAAACAGAGTAACTGGCCCAAGGTTTCATGGCTAAGATGGGACCTGAACTCACAATCTCCTGCTTTCTAGTCTGGTGCCTTAACCACTAGACCAAGCTGGCTCTCTCATGGCTTAATGTGTTAGTCAAGTCCAGCCATTTCTGGATCCCACAGTTCACAAATCAGCAGTCTTTGGCTATACAAGTGGTCCTTTAGAATGAGAATTTCCATTGCTAAGCAATGTGGTCATAAAGCTTGATATCACATAACCACGTTACTTAACAATAGTAATCCCATTGCTGTTGTGAAGAAAATTCTTAAGCAAAGACTTAGGTGAGCACCCACCCCAATGCAAGCCATTCTGGGCTTGATCCCACTCAGCACTGAGCCTTGGTTCTTCCAAGATAAGGAACAGCCTTTCCTTCACATTCCCTCAACTGTCTTATTTTCCTTCATCTCTTCCCTTTTGGCTGCCCTGCACTCTGCCTTATAGAGCACAAAGCAACCCCAAAACCATGACAGCTGCTTGTCATGCTGTGGCTCAGTGATTTTGTTTAGCATATTGTGGCAGCAAGAAGCCCTGAGCTGCAGTGCAGTATGAAGCTGCAGCTCTCCATGGAAGTCTCAGCTGCCCCAGCTTGGCCCAGCAGCACGACGTAAAAGCCACAGCATCCCAGATACTTCCAGGTGTATGGCGGAAAGTCCAGCAGGAGTCTCCCTTGCCGTCTTGCACTCTGTGGCCCCTGCTGCTGTTGCTGACTTTTACTCTCTTCCTCCCACTGCTGATGAGGAGCAGTTGGCCCATAGGAGGCAGTTCTGGCCAGGCCAGGCTTTCTTCTTGTGGTTGCTCATGGTGTTCTCCAAATGGCACACCTGTTCTCATGAGACCGGGGGAAAATGGCCTCATGTGGAAGGTCAGCTGGGCTTGGCAAGACCTGAGCAGCACAGGCAGCAAAAGCAACTGGGGCTTTGTGCTCTGGGGTGGCATGGCTGACTATGGTGTGGGGCTTGAAGGGCATTTCTCAGTGCAGAGACAGAACTGGGATTGAAAAGGCCTGGAAATAGTGGCAGCTGACTGAGAGTGCGGAGGGACCTGAGCCTCTACTTCATCGCCATCCCTGCCTTGCTGCTGAGCAGTGCTGCTGTGCAGATGGGGTATAGGGCACTTGTGGGAGGGAGAGGCAGATGGGGGCAATTGAAGTGGCACATGATTTCAAGTGGGGTGGGCTGCCAGGTACCAGAATTTTGATCCTATGACCATGGAGCGCTGCAGTGATACCATGTTTCCCCGAAAATAAGACCCAGTCTTACATTTTTTTTTGCTTCCAAAAGAGGCATTAGGCCTTATTTTCAGGAAATGTCTTACCTGCTTACATCAGGACCGTTGCAGCCAGGCCTCCTATACCCCGACACCTGTCGTGCCACCGCCCAACTTCTTCTGTGGCCGCTTGCAGCAGGATGCCACATGGTACATCATGCCAGTGCCACCACTTGCAGCAGGTTGCCATGTGGTGCATCATGTCGTCACGGCATGAGTGGCAGCATCAGCATGCCATGCCATGTAGCCTCCTGCCGTGAGCGGCCGCCAGCAACCAGAAGTGTGCTAACGGTCATGCAGGCTCCTGCTGGACGGGGCTATTGCTGCTGGTGCCACAGCCGTGAGGCAACACAGGTGTTGGGGCATGGGAGGCCTGGCTGCGGAGGCTCTGAGGTAAGCGGGTGTGGTGCGCTTGGGGCAACTCCAGCCCCCCACCCCTGCCGTAGCTTGATCTTTACGTGTGTACCTCGTCCCACCTTGTACAACCAGACGGTGGGATGGAGTGAGCTGGTTCTTAACTAGGGTTTATTTTGGGGGTAGGCCTTATATTAGGTGCACACATAAAAATCAAGCTAGGGCTTCTTTTTGGGATAGGTCTCATTTTCAGGGAAACAAGTAACTTCGGGATTATGTCGTAAATCCCTTCATTCAGTGCCACTTTGATTTTGACTTGTAAGTTGAGGACTACCTGTATTGTTTAACTTCTCTTCGCTCTGCCCCCCACCCCATCCCATGAAAAGCAGGTTTGAATCACAGAAATCTTGGCTAAAAGAATAGAATATTGAGGAACTGCTTAATGTTTACTCATTCTGCAGTTCCTCTCAAGCTGCTATTGCTTCTAAGAGGAGACGTAACAGTCATCCTGTGCTACTACAATTTTGGGCACAAAGTAGAGAACAGTAACCAAATTATGTAATATACCACAAAGAAAAAAAATGGCTCCCTGCCCAGCCAAAATCGTGTACTGGAACTGGTTTCTGCTTTCATTTCTGATTCATTGTCATCTGAAGCACTTAGCTTAATCTGACTGGTTCTATATTACAATTGCCTTCAAATTGATTTGAAGGGTTTTGAAGATGTGTGTGTGTGCACGCGCGCGCGCGCACACACACACACACACACACTTTCACCCTATTATACATGTGAATCAGATCTGTGTTGATTTGTTAATTAGTGCTTACCTCTAATTTCAAAAGATTCCTGTGCTTTATACTTGTGTTGCATTTGAGTGAATTCAATCTCTTTAGATGTAAGAATAATACATTTTAGAGCGAATCTAATTATTTATTGGTTTAAGAAAATAAAATACTGAATGCAGATATAACTACTAAACGTTTTAGAATGCAAGGCAAGGATTTATCTAACAATACTTGTTTCTAGAACTCGATTGTTATAGTTGTGCTTGTTATATTTTAATTTCAATAATAGCTTTGCTTTATATATGTAGAAATCCTTGGCTTTTTGAAAAAATAATATTTGTATCTTTGTTCTCTTGAGATGTTATTGCTTCTCATGATGGCTTTTTTAAAAATCATTTTCTTTTCTAAAGAATGGATTTGCCCTTGGGGACTGCTTTTAGAAAGTCCTGGGAATTGCTAGCATTTCTTTCTATTGCTATTAATTTGAAAGAAATATTCCTTCTTTATGAAATATTTCATGCATATCCAGAAGTGAGATCCTGTGATACCATATTATTAGTTCATCCTGATTTTAGTGAAAATAGTAGGGAAGTTGTGTATTTGGATTACTGTCCCTGTATGGAGAAATAAGAGATCATACATGTTATACTTGTAAATGTGTGGATTTTGCATGTTAAATGCATGTTGCATGTTCATAAGTAAGCAAAGTCATAACACTTCTATATTGCTCCCTAGAAAAATATATGGGCCTATTTATGAAGTCACCAATATATGAGCTTAACTCCAAGGAATTTCCCTATTGGATGAGATGGCAGTGGGGGTAGTTTTCCAATTTGAGTATTCTCGCCTTAAAAATAAAGAATGTGCTAACTTTGCTACAATTTAGGTGCATTCCAAAACAATTCTTATTCAGTTAAATCTTCATAAGCCCACTGTGCTGCTGTCTGATTAATTATGACAACTATTCTATTGTATGTTTCATTGTATGTAGTATTTATATATAGTGAAATGTGTCATTATTTCTGTACTATGTCTACAAAGGTATTCCCTGGCAGGCAGTATAGGAATCTTTTAAATAAATAAAAAGAAGCAAATAAAATGCAACTACACCCTTGATGTATATTGTGTTCTAGAGATGCATAGGCCTTATTGGTTGGGTTGGGTTGGATTGGATTTGTATAGCTATCTATCTCACACAAATGACTCTGGATGGTACACAAGAATTAATACCACAGAAAACCATAACATACAATCCCTAGCACTCAAGGATACCTAGCAACCCCCACACCACAGGAGACATCATCTAACATCCTGACTCAAATGCCTGGGGAATCAGTCAAAAGGCTAACAGAGTTGGGGGCCACCCAAATGGATATGATTGGGGGAGGGAGTTGTTCCATAGGGTAGATGCTGCCACTGTGAAGCCATGGCTCCAGGGCTCATCAAGATGGCGTGGTTGGATAGAAGAAGCCCTCTGGATCAGATCTCATGCAGGGAGAAAGGTGGTCAAGTTCCTGCTCCCATAGTTTATCATATAAAACTATAATTGTTGCTTTTCCTGTTCGGCGTCCGAGCCACGGGAGGGGTAGCCGGAGCGCCGCGATGGGCCACCAGCAACTCTACTGGAGCCACCCCAGGAAGTTCGGGCAGGGCTCGCGCTCCTGCCGCGTCTGCTCCAACCGACACGGACTGATCCGCAAGTACGGCCTCAACGTGTGTCGCCAGTGCTTCCGCCAGTACGCCAAGGACATCGGCTTCATTAAGTTGGATTAATTCTACAATAATAGTTGAAGATGGCTTGAAAAGACATAAGAAGAGGTTGGCACTCTTGGAGGACTGGGCTAGCTGCTGTGCAACTGTAAACAATAGAGGTACTGGGTTTTGTTTATTCCAATTATGGCAGTGTTTCCTATTAATATGTTACAACTTCCATAATTCTAGCCTTGTTGACATGTCATCTTTAGCATATGTGATTATGAGACTCTTATTTTTTTGGTTCTTAAATAAAAAGAATTAAAATCTAAAAAAACAAACAAACTATAATTGTTGAATGGACTGATATGGGGTAAGATGGGCTGACAGAGAGTTGTTGTCCCAAAGTCACCCAGCTGACCTAAGGCATGAATGCCAGATGGATGACTGGAAGAGGAAGAAGGAGCATTAGGTATGTTCGCCACCTTGAGTTACTTATAAAAACAAGTTGGGATAAAAATAAATAAAATAAATAAACCAACGGTCTTCAAATTTCAGATATCTGAGGAACTCTTCTCAATGTGAAAAATCGGTGCCCTTAATAAATATTTGAACAAAATGTTACAATTAATATTGCAAAGATACATTTCATACAGCACAAACAGAAACTGTCTTGTTAAATCCCATGATTCCCTGGAACACAGTTTGAAGACCGCAGTGCTAAACTATGATTTGTTTCACTGTGTTTTATTGGATAAAGTACAATTCCCTTGGCTCACCTAACATAGGAAAACGTATCAATCATGGTGCCAAACTACGGTGATTAGGCTTATACAACATTCTAAGCTTTATTTTATTTTTATTTTTTTTGAAAATATATTTTATTAATTTTTTTTAATTTTTACAGAAAAAAGAAACTACTCAAATCAAATCATAGTGTTAAAATAAACAATCATCCATAAACAAAACATAAATACATTTTTCAATACATCTAATACTAATAACTCAACTGAAAATAATCATACCACACAATTAACATTACTGCTCGGTACCCCCACCACCACACCCCCCCGACCCTAACCTTCCCCCCTCACTTACCAACTAACTACCTACTTTCCTCCCTCCTTCTCTACTTCTCCTCCTTACTCATCCCCCCTCTTACCAACTTTCTTTCTACTTTCTTTCTACTTTCCTCCCTCCTTCCCTATCTCCATCCTACTCTTCCCCCTTCTTATCAACTTCCACTTACATCAGCCTTCACTCCTCCTTCCTCTTTCCAACAGATGTGGTGCCCAGAGGCCACCCGAGCAACCCCTTAATGACAGTAATTACATATTCTTACATCCACCCCAATTACAGTTGAGAAAACATCATATATAAAATTATAAACCCTCCCTAACCCCCCCCCCCGACTTCCCAGAGTGAATACAGGGTAAAACAAAAGAAAACCCACTACATCAAACAAAATTATTATATAATCCTAACAAGAATTTTAAGCTATATACTATATACAATCTCTAAATCATTTCAATCCATTAAACAAAACAAGCAAATCATCTTGTTAAGAATAATAATTTTCATTTACATATCTAAACCATCAATCTAAGTCAAACCATAAATCACTTCAATCCATTGAGAGGTTATATAAAAACATTCTAAGCTTTAGATGTGCAAACCACACTGTAGCTTGGTACAAAGTGCAAAGCTCTTTTACTTAAAGGTATAAATGTTTTACTTTACAAGAAGTTAAATCAATGTAATCAATTATTAAAAATACTGTTAAGCTGCATTGTGAATACATTTGATTTAAGGGTTAAGGCACAAGACTAGAAAACTCAAGAGGACTAGTTCTTCCTTAGGCATGGAAGCCATCTTGGTGAGTGACCTTGACCCAGTCATTTACTCTCAGCCTAACCACCTTGGAGGATTGTTGTGGGAAAAATAGGAAGAGGAAATAATATTGTGTATATTTGTCTGGCATATAAAACAATGAAAGTGAGATGAAAAAAAAATCTAATAATGAATAAAATTAATTGATCATTTATCTGTATTTTCCTAGATCTTTAAAGGTTTAATTTCTGTTAGTTTTTCTTAGACAACACAAATGTAAACTGTAGTTTAGACTCCTTAAAGGCCATAAAGTTCAGCTGAAATTCACAAAACCTGATGACTCAAAATTCAAATTAAACTTCTGGCATATGCATCCTAATCCTAAAGATAACTGAAACCCTTTTGACAACATCTTGAAGATATCCAATTTTTCTGGGTGTTCAATATAATCAAAGCATTTAAAACAGAGTAAATTATTTTAAAATAGGGTATTCTGTAGCAATCTGTGAGTTGGCTCTTTGCCTTATTGAAATTTGCTACATAGGGAACAATACTAAAAGATCACAGCTGCTTGATGATGCAGAACAGGAAAGATTGTAAGAAAATATTTGATTGTGATGGTTCTAAAAAGCTCATTTTGGGGAGCAAAGAATATTTGGAAGTGAAGTGTTTTGCTAAAAAAAAAAAGAGAATTTAAAAAATTTCAGTTAAACTGTTTTAATTAGTAAATATGTTCCATTGCAATTTTCAAAAGTTCTTAGAAGTGAATATTTGTGTTAAAATTCTCCAATTCATTTCTTAGTCAAAAAGCAACCTTCGCCCTGGAAAGATTGGAAAAGTCTTTTTGTGAGCATCAGCTTTCTTGAGAGAGCCATTATATTCAATGATATTGTCAACCATTTCTCTGTCATGTTGAAGTGAATGGGGCGAAGGAATTAAATGAGAACATGGGAAAGGCACTTGCCCTCATTGGATTCATCCCTACATGATGGTTGACTTGTCTGAGAGTTCACATGATAGGATGCCACACCGTCTTTAGTTGTGGTGTATTGTCACCCACAGCTTCAGCCATTATGTAAATGTAGCATTATAGTGCTGGATATGGAGTTCTATACCCATCTATGTTTCCATAAAGAGAAGGTGTTGTGTATAAATGGTCTATTGCAGTCTGAAATAACTGAAACTTTCTGAAAAATTATGATCCAATTTGCCAAGTCGGGAATGAATGACTGCTTTTTTCTTTTTGTTATAGAAAACAATCTTCTTTTTTTTTTTTTATGAAATAAGCTTTATTGGGAACAAGGCTGTAGAATTCAGTCCTTCTTGGCTGCTGCTTTCCTCATTGCTGCCAGGACATTGCTGAGTTCTTCACGCTTCCTCTTGGCACGAATGTGAGTCCCTACCCTTTTCTTTATGAACTTCAGAGCTCTCTTGTCTTTGGAGACTTTGAGCAACTCCATCGCTCGTCTCTCATATGGTGCAAAACCGCACACTTCTCGGATCATGTCCCGCACAAATTTGGTGTGTTTGGTCAGCCACCCACGACGTCGACAGTGTCGGGGTTTAGATACATTCTTGGTCACTTTGTGGCCTTTGTTCAGGCCAACGGCCATTGGATATCGGATGGCCATGGCTTCCCTACTTCTGCCGCAAAGACCTCGCCGGAAGAGGACAATCTTCTTTTCTTGTTGCTGCTGGTTCTCTCCTCTGCAAAAAGAGTCTGGCTTTACCAATAGAAGTATTCTAAGGCTCTAATATAGTCAGTTCAATGATCATCATAAGCCAAGAGCCAAATATGGCTAAAAACAGGTGCGTCCAACATGCAGTCCAAGGGCCACATGCAGCCTTGAACACAGCTGATAATGAGGCCGCACAAAATCATAAACATGTGATTTATATAAATTAACTATATTACTTTTTTCCCTGAAAATAAGATCCGGTCTTATTTATTTATTTATTTATTTGCCTCCAAAGGAGGCACCAGTTCTTATTTTCAGGGGGTGTCTTTTCCACTCACCTCGCGGCAGTGGCACCGACAGCCCCAGCCAGCCGGCCCACTTCTTCTGCAGCCAAAGGAGTAGCTTCATTCTGCAGCTGAGAATGGAGCTCCGGCCTGCATTTTGCAGTCAGAGGCCTTTCCGGAAGCCCTCTAGAGCCAACAACCAAGCTACAGATTGAATCCATAGTTCTTGGCTGCAGAGGCCTTCCGGAAAGGCCTCTGACTGCAAAATGCAGGCTCCAATGTAGCTCCAATGTAGTCTTATCATCTCATTCTCACACTATATTTCAAGTCTGTCATTTTCTCAGAGGAAAATTATCGCTTTTCACATAGATTACATCAGCAGAGAGATGAGGAAAGGAGGGATGTCTTTTCTTTAAAAGCTCAAGGAAATGGCTGATTTTTCTATTATTCCTGGCTGCAGATCACTCGCCTTTTTCTGGCCGAACTCACACTTTTTAGATTATATGTTAAACTCGTTATATATGCTAATCTTGTATGTGTTCTAGAGACATGCCTGTATGTTGCTTCTTGTGTATATGTGTACTGCTTGTACTAGTAATTTATCCAAGCTTGGAGAGATAGGAATTTCTCGTCTATGCATTAATATAAACATATATACTATCTGAAAGCATAATATATTTATTGCCCTTTAAAACTCTTTGGTGTGTTTTATAGAATATGTATTTTCCTCATTGCTCGATGCTTGAATTTTGAAACACCTTTGTTTCTGAAGATGAACCCTTTTGTCCTTTCCTTCCTCAGCGACACTTAGCGACAGAAGTTCCAGGACTAATTGTAGTCGCAAGTTCATGTATTAATAAATGTATTAGAGAGAAATTAGATGGCCATCCATTGAGGTGTTGTAGTAATGGCTTCCTACACTGGGCAGGGAATTGGACTAGGTGAGCTCCAAGGTTTATTTATGTTTATTTATGTATTACATTTATATGCTGCCTATTTCACTTTGAAAAGCAGCCCTGGACAGATTTTCTTGATGTACATTTTACATCTTACTGTCAATTTCTGAAACGAACCTGGCTGAAGCCATCATTGTCGTTCTAAGTTACCACATAGTTGGGGGGAAGGGGGAAAGGAAAACAAAAGTACTGCTAGATAAAACATGGAGCAGTCCCATGGGAACCAAGGTCATTCTCCAGCATGTGGATTCCGAATCCACACCAGTGGGTTCGTTTCCGTCTTCCTGCCCATAGACTAGGACCAAAACTCTTAGCTCCGCCTCCAACCGGGGCTTCCTGTCCTCCGACCGGACTTCCTGTCTCCCAGTTTTTTCCTAGTCTTCAGCCCGTCAACAGCTCCATGAGCAGGCTCCAGAGTAGGATTTAAATTTAAAATACTAAAGTTAGGTAGAGCTTCTTTAGTTTGAAGAATACAAAGTCAGATTACAGTCTCTTTAGATTGGAAAAGAGCAAGGAGGATTCGAAGGCGAGCAGGTCCAGGGGACCTCCCCGGGCCTCTCGGGACCAGAACAGGAGGGGGTAACGCTCCAGCTCAGGTCCGCGGCCTGAATCCTCTCCGCGAAAGAAGATTTCTCCCCCGGGAGGCACCCCAGGCTCCAGCGGAGGCGAGGACTCCAGCGGAGGACGTGCGCAGCGACGGACAAAGCTTCCGTCGCATTAAAATCGCAAGTGGGGTTTGCGGTGGGGGGGAGGAAAGCGCAGCTGAGCCATAGGCCGGCACTAGGCGCGGAGCCCCATAGCGGCTGCGAGGGCGGCGAGTCGGGGTTCTCTGGCGGCCATCAAGAACTGCGTGGAAGGAGGCGGCCGCCATTTTGGGCCGTCGGCCTACAGGTTTTTGGCGCGAGGGGCCATTTTGAAAAGGGGCAGTCCCCCAGGGATGGCAGAGACGGCCATTTTCCGCAGGCCTGAGTCACCGGGACAGGCCGGAGCGCAGTACAAGGTGGGGGGCTCCAGACACTGCGATTGATCGCAGAGGAGGGAAGCCTGTGGGGGCGGCATTCGCGGCCGTAGGCAACCACGAGCCCAACCACCATAGCGCCTGCTGAGTCAGGCCGAGAGGGGGAGTGTCTGTTTAAGGGGGTGTGGTCTTGGGGGGCTTCAACCCCTAGGGGTAATCAGCCTCGCAGACATTACCGGATTAAGTCTGCCCGCCAATCTCCGCCAGTGCTTCTGTGCAGAAGAGGGCCCTGCCCCACCTGCCTGTGGAGTTAGGTCTCCCTCTTCCCCCCACTTGTCTGGAGAAATCGGTTGTATCCCAGACGCACGATGGCAGACAGCGCGTCGCTTCAGGTGTACCAAGGCTCAAGCCCTCCCCCTCCCTCCCCAAAACGCAAAGCCATGGATTTGGAACCGGGGGGGCAAGAAGAAGGCAAAGACAAAGCACCTAAATAAAGAGCCATCGAAGGCAGCCGAGCGACAGGCCTTAAGGAGGCACCAGGTGCTAGAGAGAGAGTGTGCCAAGGCCCAGAGACTTCAGTCCAGAGAGACTGAACAGGCTGATTTCCCCCAATCCACGCCATCCACACCAGAGCATGCTGAGCCCGCGGACACGCAGGCGGAAGCAGAACTGGAAACCACAGGCCTACCAAGAGGGTGGCCTGAACAATTACAAAAATATATGCAAAAAGCATTTGATAACTTTATGACTTCCAAGTCCTCTTCTATCCCTCAGGAACACACCAAACAGCCAGCGCCTCCGCTCCGCAGGGGACACACATCCACCCAAGCCTCCGAGGAATCTGAGTCCTCCTCACAGATCGCAGAGGAGGAGACGGAGGACTGGGAGACATCTGAACGTCAGCTATCGGAAGATGAGGACGAGATACCGGAACAGGCCTCAACCTCAGGCCTTTTCGATGCGGCACACTTCCGTTCGCTCATGCTCAAAACCTGTGCCACCCTTAGCCTGCCAGCAAGGGATAAGGAAGCAACACCCGCCCCCCCCCCGAGGGGGAGGGAGGTAAGGTCCACCCGGTGCTCATTCCACCTGCACCGGAGGAGATAAAGGTACCGTGCCCGTTAGTGTTCCGCACCACGCTGGAATCACAATGGGCCTCTCTGGCAACCACACCATCTCCAAGTAGTACGGAGAAAAAGATATTAAATGTATGCAATGCCTTGGCTTCCCTCATAGAGGTGCCAACGGTGGATGAACCACTAATTTCTCTCTTTGCATCATCCGCCATTCCAGGAGACATGGCGGAATCCATGAAGGCCGAGGACAAGAAATTTGAGTTCACGCTCCGCAGGACGCATCACTCCTCATCCTGGGCGGTCAGATCTGCGGTCTCAGCCTCCCTGGTGGCCAGGGCGTCGATCTTGTGGCTTCAGGAGCTACAGGCAAGTGTACCACCAGATCAGGTACGTGCGCAACACACATTAAACAAACTGTTGTTGGCTACAGAGTATATGGCGGACACCACCTTGTCGGCCTGCAAGTTCTCGGGCAGGGCCATAGGGACAACAATAGCCGCTAGAAGACTCCTTTGGCTCAAAACGTGGAAGACGGACCTTAAGTCCAAATGGCGTCTAGCCACTGCCAAATACTCAGGATCCAAGCTGTTCGGTCCCATCCTGGAACCGTACGTAATTGAGGACAAAAACAAGAGAAAGATCCTCTCCCATCCCTCCAAGGGAACAGATAAGCGAGGCCAGGAGTTCCGCAGGCAGGGGCCCCGTCAGAGCGGGTCCGGAGAGTGGAGACAGCCCTTTCGGGGGGGGCAGTCCTGGGATTGGCCCAGAAATCAGCGCACCTTCCCCTCAGGGCAGGAGCGCTTCCAGGACCGCTCGGCCGCAGGTAGGGGCCAGTTCCCAAAGCGCAGCACCAGAGGAGGAGCGGGACGACCTTACAGGCGCTCCAAGTGACACCTGGGTCAGCCCCATAGGGGGTCGCCTGGCGCTGTTCAGCCAAGTGTGGCAAAATACCACAACAGACGCCTGGGTACGGGACACGGTGACTCAGGGCCTAGCATTAGAGTTCCACGCCCCACCCCCGAGTCAATTCATAAGGTGTCCGGAGTCCCGAAAACCCTCAAAAGCCAAGCTGCTAAACCTGGCCATAGAACACCTGATAGAAATCAGAGCCGTAGAACCGGTCCCGGCAGGACAGGAAAGACAGGGGTTCTACTCCATCCTGTTCGTCGTACCCAAACCATCCCGGGGGTGGAGAGCAATTCTAGACCTCAAGAGGCTCAATCACTTCATAATATACAAAAAGTTCAAAATGCAATCCCTCAGATCCATACTGGCCAGCATCCAAAAGGGGGATCAGATGTCATCCATAGATCTCACAGAGGCCTACCTACACATACCCATAAGGCAGGAACATCGACGCTTCCTGAGGTTCTGCCACAAAAACAGACACTACCAGTACAGGGCACTGCCATTCGGCCTGTCATCGGCACCCAGGGTATTCACAAAGGTGCTGGCCGTATTGGCAGCGCACCTGCGCATGCTGCCGGTGTGCGTCCTCTGTTACCTGGACGACATCCTGATCCTATCAAGGTCACAACAAGCGGCCCACTCAGACCTGCGGGTCACGCTAAGCACACTACAAAAACACGGCTTTTCCGTAAATTACAAGAAGAGCCACCTCACACCATCAACACGCCTACTACACCTAGGGGCGATCATAGATTCAGAAACAGGATTAGTACACCTTTCGCAGGAAAGGCGGGACAGTATACGAAAGCTGGCACGCCTCGTCCAGGGGAAGGGTTCAACCACAATAGCGCAACTGTCCCAACTCCTGGGGAAAATGATCTCATGCCTGGGCATCGTCCCATGGGCCAGACTTCACTCCAGAAGGCTCCAATGGTTCCTTCTTCCCTACCAAAGACTAAACCAGGGCGCATCCCTCCGAAAGGTCAGACTTCCTCCCCAGGTCCTGTCATCCCTCCGATGGTGGACGTCTGCCGCCACGGCCAAGGGGACTCTGTTCAGGGAACCAGACAGGCTAACGGTGACCACCGACGCCAGCCAGTTCGGCTGGGGAGCTCACTTCCTGGATCAGATAGCGCAGGGCAGATGGTCACCCCGGGATCTGATCCACAGCATCAACTGGCTCGAGCTAAGAGCGATTCACCTAGCTCTCCGTCAATTCTCTCCCAGCCTGAAGGGAAGACACGTGCTGGTCCTAACGGACAACGTGACAGCCAAGGCACACGTGAACAAACAGGGGGGAATGAGGTCAGCGGTTCTTATGCAGGAGGCCCGAGAACTGGGGCTCTGGGCAGAGTCATACCTAGGGTCCATAAGAGCAGAACACATATCAGGGGAGGCAAACAGCCAAGCGGATTCGCTGAGCAGAGTCACGGTGAATCACGCAGAGTGGAAGCTGGACCCGGCCCTGTTCGAGGCAATCTCGAACAGGTTCGGCCGTCCACTAGTGGATCTCTTCGCTTCCCCCAAGAACAAACAGCTCCCTCGCTTCATAGCCAGGTTTCCGGCCTGGGGAGCGGAGGGGACGGATGCCCTCAGGTGCAGGTGGCCCCCGGGGCTGATGTACGCATTTCCTCCCCCTCCGTTGATACAGACAACCATTCGCAAGGTCATCCTGGAAGGAGCGGAGGTGATCTTGATTGCCCCACATTGGCCGAGACGGCCATGGTTTGCAGACCTCATAGACCTTTCAATCTCGCCAGTCTGGGTAATTCCCCCACATCAGGTGTCGCTCACCCAGGGGAATCTCCACCACCCAGACCCACAGTGGCTACAACTAGCCGCCTGGCACTTGAAAGGGAGGGCCTAACCAGTCAGGCCTTTTCAGAGGACGCCATAAAGATCATCCAGGCCGCCCGTCGCCCTTCCACTAACCGGGTGTACGAGGCCACGTGGAGGAGTTTTGTCAGCTGGTGCGGCAAACAGGGATTAGATCCCTTGGCTGTTACCATTCCCAAGGTCATAGATTTCCTGGTAGAGGGATTTAAGAAGGGCCTGGCTCTTAACACTATTCGCAGGCAGGTGGCAGCCATACAAACTGTGATCTCCTGCGACAACAGGGAGTCACTATCACAGCACCCGGCTGTAAAGGCCTTCATGAAGGGAGCAGCCGCAGTAAGACCTCCGGTGGTACATCGCTACCCGTCCTGGGATCTTCCCAAGGTGCTCCAGGCCTTAACATCCCCTCCGTTCGAACCCCTGAGACTCTGCTCACTCCGGCATCTGACATGGAAGGTAGCCTTCCTGGTGGCCATCACATCGGCTAGGCGGATCTCGGAGTTGGCGGCTCTCTCGGTTCGAGTGGACCTGATGATTTTTTCAGAGGACACGGTCACATTACGTCTAGATCCATCCTTCATTCCGAAGGTCAATTCCTGGTTTCACAGAGCTCAGGAAATAGCATTACCAAGCTTCTGTCCAAATCCATCTGATCCACGGGAACGGCGATGGCACACCTTAGATGTGCGTAGGGCCTTACTTCTTTACACCAAAAGGACGTCTGTCTTCCGGAAATCGGAAACGTTATTTGTCTCTTTCCAACCAGCGACCAGGGGTCACAGGGTTTCCTCCTCGACCATTGGCAGGTGGATCAGGGCATGTATAGCAGAGGCTTACGGGGCACAGTCACTACAGGCCCCAACAGGGATAACCGCGCACTCCACCAGGAGTGCGGCTACCTCAGCGGCCTGGCACACGCAGGCACCAGTGGAGGAGATTTGTAGGGCGGCGACATGGGCGTCCCCGGTCTCCTTCATTAAAAGTTACAGGATAGACCGCTTCGCTGCGGCAGAGGCCTCCTTTGGGAGGCGATCGCTGCAGCAGGTCATTTCCTCAAATGAGACTTCAGCCTAGACTCCCACCCGGGGGGACATGGGAGGGCTTTGGTATGTCCCACTGGTGTGGATTCGGAATCCACATGCTGGAGAAAGGGCGTTGTCTTACCTGAACGCCTCTTCTCAGCATGGGGATGAAGAATCCACACACCCTCCTCTAACAGTCTAGGCAGATATTGATTTACAGGATTGTGAACAGGAGCCACGAGGACCAAACTACGTTGAAGGAGCTTCGCCGGAAGAAAAAACTGGGAGACAGGAAGTCCGGTCGGAGGACAGGAAGCCCCGGTTGGAGGCGGAGCTAAGAGATTTGGTCCTAGTCTATGGGCAGGAAGACGGAAACGAACCCACTGGTGTGGATTCTTCATCCCCATGCTGAGAAGAGGCGTTCAGGTAAGACAACGCCCTTTCCCGCAGGAAGGAGGAGCAAAGAAGTGTCACAGAGCCTGTCAATTGCTTTTACTGGGTAGCATGATCAATAGCATAGTAGAAGGAATTGTTATATTTAGTTTCATTGAATCCCTTGGGGAAAGTTTAGAGTTGGTTTCACTTTTGACCCTGCTGATATTATGTATCCAATAAACATGTGCTTTGAGGAAACTTCAAACCTTGGAGTTCAGCTTTATTGGGCTTCATTAGTCGGAACCTTGACACTTACATTTTATGATTCTATCATGGTTATAAGCAATGTAATGAATGGAGTTCCTGTGTTCTTGATTTAGTTATGTTTCTTTATCTCCTGCTTTAATTGTTTTAAATAAAGATCCTGGTATTATTTGAAATGAATGTGTTGTGTCCCCAGCAAATATGGCTAGTTTTCTTTACACTTTGATCACAGATGAAACACTTGGTTACATCACTGTAGCTTGAAGCCATTAGGTAGTTCTTGTATTTTTATTCTGTGATCAATGAGATGCCGTAATAAAATAATCACACTAATATATCTGAAGAGCCAACAAAAATTTGGATAATGCCTCTGAATATATAATGACCTAAGAGGCTTTTAGATAAGATAATGTCTAGACTGGAGTTCTAAGCGTACTTTCTGTTATGGATGCATGCCAGTGATTTTTTAATAGGGCTGAAAGGTTATAGGAAAAGCAAATGTCTTCTACTTGTGGCTTTATAAATGCAACTTTTGTCTTTGAGGTTTTCCTGGGATACTTTCCTAGACTATGCCAAAGGATGTAAAAATGAGAAAGAAGGGTTTGCTCAAGATGAATTAAGGCTGGTTTTAATGGAAGATGTGCACATTCAGCTTTTTATTGAAAATACATTATTTGTGCTCTTGGGTATTTATTGAAAACATACATCCTTAATAAAAGGCAGAGAAGCAGTGGCTGACTTTGAATGTTACACTCACTCAATATTTGCCTGCTAAATAAACCACAGTGGCTGGGTTTATCCAAACTGTAAACAAAAGAGGGCAAGGAATAACACTGTCGGAGTTGCTTAATTAAAACATCCAGGATCCCTCGCCATTAGCAAGCTTCCTAAGGTTACTATAAAGAATTAACCAATTTTTAGAAGACCTCTTCCAGTGCTAAACTGTAAAGCAATAGTTGGTCATTATTTCTATGCTAAAACAAAAGCAACTAAATTACATTATGATTTAGTGTACTGTAATGTAAGATAGAGAGGATTATTATACCAGTATAGATCAGGGACTTCTTAAGGCCAACAAATATGGCCAAATAGTCATTTGCTTATAGAAGCAAGCTAGCCTGTAGAAGCAGGAGGAAGTGGCCAAGTGTTTAAACACAGGAGCAGTAGCTTATATGTAGGCTTTGATATTTATGTTCAGTTAGGCAGATCTGTGTGCATATGGCATTATCTTGGTATGCCATAAAGAAAGAAAATAGACCTATTGTATCTGTGAGTTTTCCTCTGAATAATGGGCTGGTTTTCTCGGCTAGCACTGCAGGTCACTAGCCAACAAATAGTAAGTTGGATGCCTGTCACAGAAAGGAATTCTTTTTACCTATATATAAAGGTGGGAACTGTAATTCAGTCAAAAGCTTGGCTCAGGCAGAGAGCAGGGATCCAATACACAAGCAACAAATCCAGTGGACAAGACAAGATAATCCATAAATTCAAACCCAGAGTTTAAATCTTGGCACAGCAAGGTAAACATCACAAAGCTGAGAATTGAAAAGTTATTCTCAGCATATGCTCCAAGGGAGTGACACCAATAAAACGGCCAGACTGAACCTCCACCCAATACACAGCTGAGACATTTAAGTCCTCAACATTGGTTGTTCTGCAGGCTTGCTTCTTGGCAAGGGTCTCTAATCTATGGAGTTCCATGCTTTGTTGTTGAATCTTTATCACACACCTCTGGGTAGGATTGGCTATCTGGCCTCAATGTTTGAGTGGCTATTAGTGCTTGTGTGATGGCTGCGTCAGATCTCGGTTTGGAGGAGGAGTTGGAACCTGGACCATCCAATGGGAATGGCATGCCCTCCCCCAAAACACCCAGAGAGTCCAGGGACTGAAGTTTGTCCAGCATTGGGAAGGGCAGCTGACCAATCAAATGGGAGCCACCTACTGGAGAGGAGCAACTGTGGAGGACCAACAGAGATGATGGGCTACAGATCGCTTCTGATGAGGAACAACTGCCGCCTCCACCCAATCTGCAGATGTGGAAAGTGGAGCAGAGGGAGGCACAGAGAAGGTCGGTGAGGTTGCTTGTGAGGAAGCAGCCCCATCCCTCCTTACAAGGAACAAGGATGGGGCGATTTAGACAGACACTGGGGGAAGTTATGTTTGTCGGAATCACCTGTTTGCTTTGACGCACACCTTCCCGATTTTCGTGGATGCTGCCTTATGAATCTTGGATGCCTTCTTCTTATCATTTTTTTTATAAAAATGATAAAATCATATAAAATCTACTCAGACTCATAATGAAAAATGAATTTGGTTCTTTCAGTCTCTTAATTTTTAAAATAATCTAAAAATAACATGTTTCTGTAGGATAAAAATCAGCGCTAATGTAATCTTGCACCCGGCTCCAACTTTTTTCAGATCTCAGAACCACATCTGATTATTCCTACTGAAAATCAGTGACATAATTTCCCATCTTTTTGAGACCAATAGATGAAAATAATAGTCCCATCCCTTAACTGAGTTTAGCGCAGTTTAAAAAACAACAATTCTTTCCCTGCCTCTTCAGAATTTGAGAAAAGTCAGAGAATCCACCTTTTCCCTTAGATTAAAAGCAGCCCAATGTGCACAACAGATAATATACAGGGAAATATAGGGAAATAGCAGGAAATATGCCATTTGTCAGGCGATTATAGATCTGTCAAGACATCATGTGGCTACATTGGCTACATATAATCTGCCAAGCCAAGGTCTAACACTAAAATTGAGTAAGAAATTAAAGACATGAAATATAGTTAAATTCACTATTTGTTTCAATCCTTGCAAGCCGTCCTCGCGTTTATGCCAATGCAGATAGTCCTGAACGTACAAATATTCTTTTGGTGATCACAGTTATGACATTTAAAAAAGTGACTTATAATCAGTCCTTGCACTTTTATGACCATTGCAGCATCTCCATGGTCAGGGGATCAAAACCTGGGCACCACAAGAGTTGCAGCATCCTGGAGTCATGTGATCATCATTTGTGGCCTTCCAAGCCAGTTTCCAACAAGCAAAGTCAAGGGGGAAAGATAGATTTGCTTAACAACCACATGATTCACTAAACAACTGCAGTGACTTGCTTAACAATTATGGCAAAAAAGAGGGAACATTGGAAGCACTTTAACTCACTTTACAATCGCCTTGCTTAGTAATGGAAATTTTGGTCTCAGTTGTAGTCGGGGATTACCTTCCTATATTACCTTTTGTTCTCCAAACTTCTCCTTTGTTTTTGGATAGCTCATCTACTTCATGCAAATATAAATATCTCTGTCTTTCTTTTCTTCTTAGTCCATTCACTCTTCCTTCACACTTGCATTGCAGTTTGACTGTATTCTCTCTGTACAACCAAAACACCTTAATGCACTGGCACTTAACTTTAATATTTATATGGTATTCTGTGCACAGTCATCCACAATCCTATCTCTTCTCATTTTTTAAGTACCCCATTCTCTTTGTATTCAGTTTAGATTTATGTTACATTTATAATTCATCATTACAAAGTGGGCAGAAGCGCACATCATTTTGTGTTTTTCAATAAACAGCTCCTTGCAACAGAATATACAGAGTACAGCTCATTACTTTTCCAACTTTTGAACCTCTTCAAGTTTTCCAATCCATATTTTAGCAAATATTTTACCAAGATCACAAATCCAGCTTACTGTAGTTAATTGTCATTTGTGCATTCACTGGAGGCACTCAATCCATTTTCCTGTCAAATACATTTTTTCCTGGTATATGTTCCTTGTTGCATCATACAGTCCATCTGACATTTGGTGTGACTCATTTGGGTTCTCAGCCAATAATAAGACATCGGTTGCATACAAAACTAGGTGTCCATCCAGACTCTCACATAGGTATTATCACCATCATATTTATGCATATATGCACACGTTATGCACACGTCTCTTACTATACTGGTGCTTTCCGGGGTTGCTGTTTCATTTCCTTGGATCCAATCACTCTCTGTCTACTAGTGTCAGACTGCATTTCATTTATTCTCATGCCTACTGGCATATACTACCCAGCAATCAAATTTTAAGACTGTATTTGCATAAAATATTCCATAATTGAAGCTTACTTACTTTTTAATTTTATGTTTTATCTAAATCAACAAATACATAATAAGGTTTCTTACATTAATCTATTTCCCAATAACCTTCTGAAGAGCAAAAATCTGGCCTGTTCATTTCTGCCTGGCACAAAAGCTTCATTGCTTTGCCAAGTTTAGCTCATTGTCACTTGTACCCTATCAATCAGAATTTTGCCAATCTTCCCAGTACATTCAACAAACTAATTCGTACATTGTTTTTGCGTTCATTCTTGCTACTCTTCTTTTGTTTATAAGGAGCAATAAACGTATTCCAATCACCAGGCACAGATGTACCAGATTAAACAAGTTGCACAGCCACTCCATAAGCACTATATCCATATTTTTATTTTTCTCCATTTATATCATCTACAACTCTTGCCATTTTTAAACATTCTCACAGCACCTATGACTTCATACGTTTTTCTTGAACACTTAACATTTATAGCATTCATTTCTCTTCCATATCACTGTCAATCTCGTACAAATTTCTGAAATACTCCTTCACTTTGTTTTAACTCTATCATTTTATTAGTGTTATTTGTAATTCCATTCACAGTACTCAAATCTCTTTTTAATCACTTTTTAACCATAATAATTTTTATTTCCATCAAAATCACTGTGTATTTTCCTTGCCTCTTTTAATCTTAACCATCATTTGCCCTTCCTGATGACACTCCTTGCAACTATATTTTTTATTTCTATACACAGGATACACATAGTGTAGTGTCTTTACTTCATCCTTGTTTTTCAGCAAACATTTTCTTATTTGTTTTTCCAATCCACTGTCTCTTTCACAGCATCATTCTAGCAAGCATTCTTTTACATATTTCATTAGCATAAAGCCACATACATCGGTGGCCCCTTTGTAATATATTTTTTACCACATTTTCATATTCTCTTTTCTTACTTTCACTTTTTCTTCATTCTGTTTGGCGGTCAATCCATCTTATAATAGTTCAGAAGAAAACAGCCTGATCTGACTGTAATCAAATCAATGAACGGATGGAAACAGGACCTCCATGCAACCCATCCTATTAAAACCAGAAGAGAATCACTCCTTTTCTTTACATAGAGTTGGTGGAGGATGGAATGCAATAATTGAAATATTGATTGCGGTATAAGAAGAGCTCACTTTTGACAACATTTCCTGGGATTTCTATTTTCCTATCTTTTCTATTATAAATCTTAATACAAGGTTTTTATAAGATTGTATAATAATCTTATACAAAGTGTGCTAGTCAGAGTATATAGCCATCTGGTCAGAGTATATAGCTAGCTTAGAAATTAAGAACTGTTCCCTTAAGGAATAGCCTTCTGGGTAATGTAGTTTATGTTACCTGGCCATATCTGTGTTAGGATTGGCCACTGGGTGGGTCTTCTGTTTTATTACGGGATATCCTGGTTATGTGCCAGTCTGCGAGTAATACCATAAAATTATATATCAATGGAAAGATAATTTAATCAGGAATGTAATGCCACAAAGTTTGTTCAATTTTCTATACTGTATTCTATGAAACGTTATAGCCAAATAACCAGAAAAAGGAAGCACAACTTGCTTAGGTTGATATCAGGTAGCTTTCCTTCATCTGATTGTAGCCAATGAGCATGAGTGTTTAGAGAGCCAATCAGGTGTCATCTTGTTTTGGCAATGAGCCAATCAGATCACAGTAGGATTCAGTTATTGATGTCAAGTATTGAAGCTGAGAGGACGACATTTGTCAGTGTGTTATGTGATCACTATCAAGTTGGTTGGGTTTTTTTGTGTTCTTTCATTTAGTGAGCTTGTAAAACTTAATAAAATTAAAGTAATGGTGCAAAGAGTTGACTGGTCGCCCAGAAAGCGATGTAAAATAGTATTATTAAGTGAACAAGGCTACAGTTAATAAAGAAATTAGAAGAAAAATTGGTGGAAACTTAACCAAAGGTGGTATTTCTACTGTACACTTTTCCCAAAAGGTTTCCACAATTTTGTATTATATTGTGTTGTGTTGTATCGCATCGTATCCCATCCCATCCCATCCCATCCCATCCCATCATTCTTTTGCATTGTATGTATGAATACACACAGTCTTAAACCATGTATCCAGAAAAAGCATCTTTTTCTAAGCAAATGCTCACCAAACAGTAATCATTTTCATTAATCTGGGGGATTCCAAACAGCCCAGTCAATTTTTTTTTCTGTACTTGTTTTATTCTTCCTATTCATCCATATTATCCAAAATATTTTTTCTCCAAATCACATTAATTAAGGCATTCCATATTCCCCCCCTACTTTATTTCTGATTCTTTTATGATCCTCATTCACTGGAGCAATACATGTAACTGTCACCAAGCTGCATGCATTTATATATAATTTAAAATATCATACATAAGGCTCTCACCTTCTATTTCTCCATAACAATCTTGTGAGGTGAGTGGGGCTGAGGGAGACTGACTTCCATATGGATCAACAAGAGCTAAATGAAAGCAATTAATACTTTTCATCATAGATTCTAGCCATTTCATTAAAAATTAAACCTAAACATTCAATTCCCTGTATGGATTCATTTGCTTCACAAGATCTTCATTTAGCTCTAATGCATCCTTCCCTTTTTTCTTAGTTTCATAGAAATATAACTTCTTTTTCTGTCTTTAATTTTATTTATTAATTCATGCTCTGTACCATTGCTCTGAGTGGCACATACTGGCATTTTAGTGAAAGCAACAATATTGATCACAATTGTTGTGTTGTCACTTTAACTTTTTTTTGAATACATCTTAATAATCATAATTTAGAAAGACTAGTTTCCTTGCCTATTCTTTTCCAGTCATATTTGTTGCTACAGAGGTCTAACAATCTTCCATATACCTTGGTTGTTCCCCGATAATGCACTCCAGAAGGCTTGGATCATGGTGAATGGAGACTTGACAAAACCAGCTGAAATACAGAAGGGAATTTTCCATGTACCTTGGTTGTTCCCAGATACACACATTGATATTGACCTCTGCTGCCTATCATGTCATTTCCCATAATGGTTTTTAATAAGATAGAGAAAGTGTAGACTAGCTTACCAGCCTTGGTCATACCACTGACATATCGGTAGTCCTTCACTTATGACCATAATGGAGCCTGGAATTGCAGTTGTAAGTCATCACAATCATAGATCAAGGCACCACAGGACCAGATCCAATGTTATGACCATTTTTACAATCATTGTAAGTCATAAAGCAATCATAAAGCAAATCACACACTATCATTAAATGAATCCATTTTGAATGGGTTTTTTTTTGCCAGAAACCACAAAACCAACAGAAACTGGCAAAGAAGTCACAAATTATGATCATATGACCGTATGGCACTGCAACCAGTCATAAATGTAAACTGGTTATCAAGTCTACAAAATGTGATTGTGGGAGCATAGGGGCTGGGGCTGGCAGTCATAACTTCAAGGATGCTATAAGTAAAATTTTAACAGTCTATTTTAATTTTGAATGGTCATTAAATGACCAATTATAAATTGAGTATTTGTCTGTAGCTTTCCCTGCTAAGGATAAAGAAAGGATAAAGACAATACTAGTCAATTTGGGCAAAGTTTAGGGAGTATGTATAAACTCAATCTCAGCATGGTTTTACCCCAAGCATACTCATGCTACTCCTATGCAACCTAGGAGTTCTAGAGTCTTTTAACCCACCACTGCAATATACATACAGGATACTGATAACACAGAATGCTTTTGAGAACAGAGCTTTAATTTTCCTCTTCTACCTTAAAAAAAACCTTTGCTTTCTTTTGTGTATTTAGTCTTTTTTCCTCTTTCATAATTACATAGACACAAGAAAAAGAAAAAGGGACTCAATTTGCAAGCAGGAAGTGTTCTATTTATTCTTAATGTAACAAAATCATTATTCATGCTTTTATTACAGGAAGTTTTAAACGTGTCGCTACAAACTAATAATGCTAAAAAAATGATAAAGTCATTTAAATTATTTTAGGAGAACACTTTAAAACGTTTTTAATAATTAATATGACCTGCAATTGAAATCCAAAGTCATTTTAACGGCTGCCTTGTTAATGCAGAATTGTTTTAATTAAATTAAAATCAGGAAGCTTATAAGGAAGCATGGTTTATATTTCTTCAACCAATTCCTTTTGAGAGCACAAGGGGGGAAATATATGACATTATAAAGTGCCTTAGGTAAAAATGTAGGCAGCACAAAAGGCAATTGCAATTTCATCTTATCAGGTTCTTATGAAATAGAAACTTATAATATATAAGAACCTTATAACTGATTGATTTTGTAATCAAATTCGTTGAAAAAGCAAAAGGGAGAGGATTACTTTACAAGTTTGTAGATGTATAGTTCAAAATTCAAAAATGATGTCTTGGAATTGAAGATAGGAGTGGGAAGTTATCTTTTGTTGTTGATGATGCCTTGGAAGGTTTTAATAGTACTGGATTCCTCTGAATGTAATTCCCTATTCAGCAAAGTATAGGTAAGTGTCTATATAATTGTAGGCTATAATTTTTTTTGTAAAAAAAAAAAAGGTGCCAGAACTCACACACGTCATACAACCCGCCTTGCCTACTCCACAAGGTTCCATCCAAAAAAGGTGCTGGAACTCCGTTCTGGGCATTCTATGAGAAAAAAAGCCCGAGCTATAACCAATGACAAAAATACCTCATGGAGGTGTGCATGAAATGGAAAACATGTTATCCTTGAAATGTAAAAGCATCATCATGTTGTGAAAGGTTCGCTTGGCTGATTCATGATGGATAGAAATAAAAGCTGGATAGAAATAAAACCTGAAATACTGGACATTTCTGGGTTTCTGCCAAAACAACATTTTGCATGAACATGTTGTGAGCACCCCTGCTTGCCATTATTGATACAGCCATTCACAAAACACTCATGCACTGTACAAGAAATTGAGGTTGTCCCTATCATTTGCTCTAACCTTGTCCATTATCCTGGTTTACATTTGTATTTCTTTTTCTGGGGAGGCAGACAGACTTCCAAACAAAGTACTGAGCTGTGGCCAGCCACCATTTTTATTACCTAAGATTGCATGTGGGACCTCTTTTGAATGTTTGTAGATGAAGGTAATTCTAGAAGCTATTGGCTTGCTTTGCTAATTCATTTTTTAAAATATAAAATTAAATGTCAGGGCAGGCAGCCCAGGAAGCTATAAGAGATTATCTAACCTGTCCTGTTTAGTTCTTGGGGATTGGTGCTTCTGACTTTCAAAAGCATTAAGTAAAGCTATCTCATATGTAGACAGGTGCGCAAAACATATACTGTAGAACAGAGGTCAAGAGTGTTTTCATTTATCTCTTCCATTTTGACACTTTTGTCAGGGAATTAGGAAATCAATGGACACTAATTTCATTGGCAAGGAGTACCGAGTACATGAGAAGGAACAAGCACAGTGTCCCTGTTCAAGGACATTTTTGAATAGAATTGAATGCCTTGGGGGTAGCTTGCTGAGCTCATTCTACACTCCTCATATTTTAATTTTGTTTTGTTTTAGCTAGGAAGTCATCATAGTTTTATTTTTTAAAATTAGGGATTGTGTATGATGAAAAGATTTAATTTGCAACCCAGTTTTGGGTTAAGCTATGCATTGTTTTCAGTGTTGCCTGCACTTAGCGGCTGATACAACAATAATATTTCAGTTTGTGGCAGTTCCTGTGGTCTATGTAAAATTTTGCTTCTGAATTTTGCATCAGATTTAAGAACAAGAACCTTAAAGGGTTTTTGAGAATTGTCTACTCTAGTAGATCACCCTCCAAAATGAATGTTGGAAGACTTTTGACATGTCACCTTTCAGGCTTATTATACATACCAAATTTCATATTAAAACTTCATCATATTTTTTTCTGGATTTTTAAAAGAAATAATCCCTTCTACATGGGTAAATCTCACCCCATCATTAAATTTCATATTACTCCAGATATTTTTATTAACATTAATATTTCCAGTATTATACCCATAAATATCTGAAAAATTTAGTAACTGCTTTTTTAGGGAAGCAGATATGGGAAGTTATCTGATTCAATTGCTTCACCTCCAAATAAGTCCATTGGCAAAATCCCTAGGACAGTGAAAGACATAATTCTGGATGAGAATTTCCAGTAGAAGGTATATCCAAAAATATTTAGCTCTTCCATTGTTTCCCATTTAAAATTCTGTATAAATTAGTCATTGATTTATATTTCTATGGGTTTTTCAAAAATTACATCAGCAGATGCTCCTATCTGCTAAAATTATTTAGAGTGATAAAATTAAAACAATAGTAATATCGTTAAATACTTCATTCTTAGATTCTTCACTTTTCATTAATCAGCAAAATCACTTCATTGTATAAGAAACAAAAGGGAATGAATGGATGGACAAAATATGCATTAGAAGCATATAATTTTGTGTGAATTTCAGCTGAATCCATATCTCAAATGAGTGCTAAAATAGGGTCATGATGATGGGAAGATTATACATGAACAGAGGAAGGAAAACAATCTCAGCATAAACTAAGTATCTGGATTTCCAGAAGGTAATTTAAAGATAGGACCATTAGTTATGTAAGACCAATGGTAACAATGGCATTTGATAGCTTAGAATGAATTAGAACATAACCTGTTAATTATTTTGATTAGTTGACTTTATTTCATGAAATAATCAAGGGTATTATTATCCCAATAAAAAAAGTTATAGATGCATGCAATTCACAGTTATAAATTATAGCAGCTTTGGCTTAGAATATGAACTAGTCTTTTTGACAATACCATACTGACATTTATGTTACATTATTTTCACTTGCACTAATATATGCATGCACAACAAGCCATAATCTATTAGTGAAATTTACCTAAATGGTATTTGAATTATTATAGAGGCAGAGCTTATTTAAAACTTGCCAACATTATATTGATTATTGTAATCATAAAACAAAATCTGACATATTTGGAGAAAACATTCTGAATTTTCCACATGGAAGAACGTAGTAAAATATTTAAAACTAGCTTGTTAATAATATATATTTTGGATTTCTTTCATTGAACAAATTTGTTGGCATCATTCCCCAGTCAAAAGGACCTATTTTAGCCATTCATTTGCTTTTGAAAAAATAATGGCTAATATACAGTTGTTGAATGGTTTAACCAAATTATATTAATTAAGAAATTGATGTGAGGTAATGGTGCTATAAAACATAATGTTTTCAGGATATTGTTATTACTATGAGCACTATCATAGCTGTATCCATGTGGTTTACATCAGACTCAGCCATTGATATTTTAAATCTTTCATTAGCCTCTTTCATTCCTAAAGCTATTGGAAACCTAAAACACATTATATGTTATTGAAACTTCATTATTCCTAATTTTAACTACCTGCGATGTAGTATACTAATGGAGGCCAACTGTTATGGAAAATACTAGTATAAGCAAAGGAGATATAGTTACTAATAGTTGAACTCTAGTATGTTTAAATGTAAAAATAATTTAGGAAAAAATGGCTATATAAGAATGACATAAATGATATAAACTAGAGGCCCCCAACCTTTTAGGCACCGGGGACTGGTTCTGTGGGGAGAGGTTTTTCTGCGGACCAGAGGGGGCGTGGTTTTGTTTGCTGCCTGCATCCCATGGATGGGGCTTTGCTTATTTGTGCGACCCAGTTGCTGGCATGCTGCGGGCCGGTGCTGGTCCACGGACCGGGGGTTGGGGACCTCTGATGTAAACCATCAAAACCAGAAAGATACTAAGATCTTTAGTGAACTGAATTATCACTATAGAGAAAAATATTAATATTTCGATATATTTCAATGGCCTGGAGGCTCTTTATGCTTTTATTTTCCTTAATCATAAACATATAATTGAACTAGAAGCCAATATCCATCTGGTTACTGTCTGGAACTTTCATTAGGTTCTTTACCCTTCTTGATAAGAAGTGCTATAGACTCAGTATAAAATACAAATGACCTTCTGTTTTCTAGGAATCTTGATAATTCTTTTAAAAACAGTGTCAGCAAATAAATGGTTGGATAGCTCATAGTTATACCTATTCTTATGTTCTCATCAAAGATTTGTGGAATGAAAGTCACCATGGGAAAGGCGAAAAAGAATGAAGCAGCAGATGCAAAATCAAGCTAGGTTTGAACCCTTTCATCCATAACTTCAAAATGTTTTGTGTAGCTTGCTTCTCTCTGTCATTGGAATCTGAACCAACATAAAGGTAAAGTAAGTTAGCAAGGTAACAGTGACAATAACTGAGGATCAAGAATGAGTCACATAAACAAAAAGCTTAGAAGCACATAAATAATTGTTTGAGACGTTGTTGTCTTCACAGCAAGTATAAAGGCAGAGACAGTTTTTCAAAATTTAATAGTATAAGGTCTCCCTGCTGACAGCATGTACCAGATGCTGGATTTCCTCAAGGTTGAATGTGATTATAGTACATACTCACAAAAATTGCAGGCAGAGATTAAATCATAAAATAATGAGATCTTCTCATCAAGCAGTGTATTTATGATTAGCCCTTCTTTTGTCTCTAAGCTACAGTATGCTTCTGTTTTTTTTAAAAAAATATCCAAAATATACATAGGAAAACAGAATATGAGTGAGTGTCATGGAACTCCTTTTATGAATTGATTAGCTTTTTTAGTATTTGAAGGATACACTGAAAAAAGATTTCTATGTTATTTCTGTCAGTTTTATATTCATCTTTCTACAAACTTTCTTGAGTTTGTAGCTTGGGACAATTCCTTAGTTAAAATTATTATTGTAATATAGTTCAAGCATCAGGTTAACTGGAACAATATAGGTAAATATCTGATAAGAGTTTGAAAAGATATTCTTATTAAAAAGAAAAGCTAAGAGCACAACTTGTTGTATCTTTTGGATAAATGGAAATATATTTCATTGGAAGAGAAGTAAAAGCTAACTTAAAAGCAGAAGATAAGCAACATCAAACTATTGATGATGACTGGGTATGTCAGAATTAATCTTAATAAATGGTTGGCAACCTTTTCAGTGAGTACCACCACAAAATGTTGTTCATGGTATCAAAATATAAACATAAGGGGACAGGGGCATGTTCTTGTCCGGTCATCTGGGGTGAGTTTGAGGCTGTTACGCCTGAGGAAGTGGATAGGGCCATTGGATCTGTAAGTTCTGCCACCTGTTTATTGGACCCGTGTCCCTCCTGGCTGGTTTCGGCCAGTAGGGTGGTGACACATACTTGGATCCAGGAGATTGTCAACGCTTCTTTGAGGGAGGGGTCCTTCCCGGCTCCTTTAAAGGAGGCACTTGTGCGCCCCCTCCTCAAGAAGCCTTCCCTGGATCCAGTAATTTTGACCAACTATCGTCCGGTCTCCAACCTTCCCTTTGTGGGGAAGGTTGTCGAGAAGGTGGTGGCGCATCAGCTCCAGCGGTCTCTGGAGGAAGCCAATTATCTGGGCCCTCTGCAGTCGGGGTTCAGGCCCGGCTACTGCACCGAAACTGCTTTGGTCGCTCTGATGGATGATCTCTGGTGGACCCGGGATAGAGGCCAGTCATCTGTCCTGCTGCTTCTTGACCTCTCAGTGGCGTTCAATACCATTCACCACGGTATCCTTCTGCGCCGGCTGGAGGGATTGGGAGTGGGGGACACCGTATTGCGGTGGTTCTCCTATCTCACTGGTCGGTCGCAGTCGGTGTTTGTGGGGGGCCAGAGGTCCACCTCTAGGTTACTCCCATGTGGGGTACCTCAGGGGTCAGTTCTCTCCCCCCTACTTTTTAACATTTACATGAAGCCACTGGGTGAGATCATCCACTGCCACGGAGTGAGATACCATCAGTATGCTGACGATACTCAGCTGTACATTTCCACTCCTGGCCATATCAGTGAAGCGGTTGAGGTGATGTGCCGGTGTCTGGAGGCTGTGAGGGTTTGGATGGGTGTTAACAGATTAAGGCTCAACCCCGATAAGACAGAGTGGCTGTGGGTGATGCCTCCCAAGGACACTTCTATCTGTCCTTCGATTACCCTGGGGGGTGAATCTATAAACCCCTCAGAGAAGGTTCGCAACTTGGGAGTCCTCCTTGATCCATAGCTGACATTGGATCATCATTTGTCGGCAGTGGCGAGGGGGGCATTTGCCCAGGTTCGCCTGGTGCACCAGTTGCGTCCTTACTTGGATCGGGAGTCTCTCCTCACAGTTACACATGCCCTTGTCACCTCGAGGACCGACTACTGCAATGCTCTCTACATGGGGCTACCCTTGAAGAGTGTTCGGAGACTACAATTAGTGCAAAATGCAGCTGCACGAGCAGTTGTGGGCCTTCCTCGTTGTGCCCACATTTCATCAACTCTCTGCATGCTGCATTGGTTGCCTATTGGTCTCCGAGCCCAATTCAAGGTGTTGGTTATTACCTATAAAGCCCTTCATGGCATGGGACCAGGATACTTACGGGACCGTCTTCTGCCATATACTTCCCTTTGATCGGTGAGAGTGCACAGGGTCGGCCTCCTCCGGGTCCCGTCAGCGAAACAATGTTGTCTGGTGGGCCCTAGGGGGATGGCTTTCTCTGTTGTGGCGCCCACCCTCTGGAACCAACTACCTCCTGAAGTCCGCGTTTCTTCGACTCTTCTGGCCTTCCGAAAGAATTTAAAAACCTACCTCTGCCGGCAGGCCTGGGGATGATTGTTGATTGTTGATTGTGGTGTGACTGAGGAGTATGTGTGGGGTTTATTTTTAATGGGTTTTTTTTTGGATTTATATTGAATTGTTTATTTGTATGTTGTGAGCCGCTCCGAGTCTGCATACAAATCCGAAAAATAAATAAATAAATAAATAAATAAATAAATACATAAATAAATAAATGTCCAAAGTCTCATGAGATTTCAACCTTAGAAAGTTTTGCTAAAATACTTGTCAACATTTATAATCAGCTTCAGACCATAACATTATGTCATACTATAATGTTCAATATTAAATACATAAATAAAGGCCAAATTTCCAGTTTTATGATGTTATAATTACATTCATACATACATCTAGATTTGGTTTGTTTGGACTTCCGTGCTCTCTGGTTGTTTCCTTTTTTATATAAAAGTTTTATTAATTTTTAAGAATTACAGTCTTAGTGCTTAGTAAACAACATGTTGCCTGGGTTCAAATATTTAACATTAACTTCTTCAATATAAATCTGTTTGATACTACACAATCCAGCATTTTTTCCCTGATTCTCCTCCATATTTTTTTCATTTTCCCCTCATTACACCATTACAATTTTTGGTACAGTTAATGTATACAGAGTTAAATATAAGCATCTTCATCATATTTTACTAATATCATACAAATAACAATAATATCAATTCAGAAATCAATAATGTCAATTCATTAATCAATGTCCTGTATTTCGTGCTCTTCTTAAGGTTTGATTTCCCATCAGCATTTGAAATATCTTTATCAGTTATGATTTTCTCAATATTAATTACTTTTACATATATTTCCCATATCCCCCAAAATGATATCTTAATTCTAAATCATATCTTTAATTATAAAAGTCTAATTATATCTAAGGGTCATCCATTCTTTTAATCTTATTCAAACAAGTATTTAAACATATAATGCCCCCTCTAGAAGGTCAAATCTTCTGTTTTTTAAATCTGACTCTCGCTTTCTTTCTTTGCCAAGTAGCTTTCCAAGTCAGGGCAATTAGATCACCCAGGAATTTTCTTTCTGTTTTTGTAAAAACTGCTTGGCATGAGGAAGACAATTTAGGTAGGGTATTTTTGGGTGGGAATTCCGCCCATTTATATTCCTTAAACAACTCCCAGTTCCTTTCTCCCTCCATTTCTCTTTTCATTCCCTGTCTTCCAAGTTGTGACATTTCTCCCAACAGCTCTATAATCCATTTTTTAAAATCTTCTTCCTTGCCATCAGATATATTTTGCAGACCTAAGGGTTAAAGGGTCTTTTGCGTTTCCATCTCTAAATCCATTTCCTCTGTTTCGTCTTCTGATTTCTGGATTATTTATTCATACTTTGTGGTTGTTATCTGGCAACGTTCTAGTTGTAGATTTAATTTGGAGATTTGCTCGTTTATATTGTCTAAATTGTTTTTAGTCTCATTATGATTTCTTTTTATGTCCTCTTTGCATTCAACAATAGTTTGGTGAATTAGTTGTAGTATAGAATATATTTCTTTCTTAAAGATGTTTGTTTTTTCTTGAGGCATCATTTTTATATCACCAGTCTCAGTAAAAGTAGATCAAAGTTTCTTCTAGTTTTCTGGTCTTTATATGTATAATCCAATAGATTCCAAAGTATAGGTTCAGTCCTGAAAGTAATATTTTATAGTAATTCTTTATCTGAAGTATCCAAGAATTGTCAATCACAGTGTTCATAATGTTCAACCTCTCTGAAAACAGTTCAAAAGTCTTTCCCAGCCATGCGTAGTCCAAGGTCAAATTTTTCTTTCTCTCCCACTAGCTCTTGAAGTTAAAAATCCAAGCTCAGTAGGTATTTATAATCTAAGAAGGTCAGGGTAATAAGTATGCCAAAATATTTTCCTTTATTGTCAGCTGTTCTCCCGAGCTAGGAATCACCAAGCAGCCAGGAAGCAAATTATAGTGCTATACACAAATCCACCACTAGATGTCAAAGACCATTTTGCACTCTTAAAACAAAGGATTGATTTCTTATATTTTGCCTCAATTTTTTTTTCAAAGAGAAAATCTTAACAATTATCTCAGTTCTCAAATTTATCACAATTTTATGTTACTTCCACTTCAATATTGTATGTTTCTGTCCCCCATAAAATTAAAATGCCGCTTCTGTTTACATTCGGAAGTTTTTAGCTTCTTGAGAGCCTTTCCCAGGAAATTTAGTTGTAAAATAGTAAAGAAAAGATAAATATTCTCACCCAGTTCCAAACATGCTGTTTATGATGTATTAATTGGTGCTTTTTTCTTCTTCGGTTGTCAGCAGCTAATGGCCAGCCACAGGAATGTAGCCAGTCTTTCCCCTGCTGGTTTGGAGGGCTTTCCTTGGATCGAACGGAAAGACCGCTGTCTCTCTGTGATCAACAAGGCACCCCTCCTCTTCATCGCCTCTTCAGGGCAATTTTAGGCCAGCAGGAAAAAAATCGGGCACGGAAGGCAGAGCCCTGCCTTCCTGCGTCCTGTTCCGATGCGACACAAACCAGAAATCTCTCTGGTTGTTTCCTTGTAGTGGTTTCATTACCAAACTAGGTAAGACCAAACAAATTTGAATTAGCATTTAATAGCATTTAATAGATGAGAAATAGCCTCAAATCTATATTCTCTTATCTCCTTTGGCTTAGATCCATAGAAGGCTTTAGAAGAGTCTGCTTCTAGTCTTGATCAATTATAGTTTGTTGTAATGTAGGAAATGGAGTATTATCTATGATTATCAGAATATAATCCAGCTTCATGCTGTAGGTTATAAAATGTGCTTGTCTTTTTACAATTGAACTATTCATTCCAATTCCTCAATGGGCCATGCATATACAGTAAAATCTTTAAGTGTTCACTTTGTTCTAACAACATAGGTTTTGCATTTTCTTTTAATAGGTTTCAACGCACCTCAAGCCTTCCTCTCAACTTGTACGTCTCAAAAACCATTTCTGTCCACTAATCCAGTCTTCCTTTGGGAATAAATAAATGGCTATGGTGTATGCTTGTAATTCAACAGTTAGCAATACCTGTATCTGGAGACATATAATTTTAGTGATGCACATCTGTTGATTACCCTATGAATTCTAAAGGAAATGTATGAGACAATTAATTTAGGCAAACAGTTTTGAAGATGTAAAGTCCTGTTAAAGAGCTCAGGGATTACTCAGTCTAGCAACATGCATTTTATTTATGTATATTGTTAAATATATTTAGCAAAAGTCTCCTGAAATGGACCCAGCTAAATGTATACATTTAAAGAATTTAACTGATTTATGGATGGATAATATAGGAAGACTAGTACTATAAATGGAATTAATTAATATGTTGTATGTAGGTCACATTTTGGACTGAGAGTACTTGACTTTTTTTAATGTAACCAATACCATTCTCAGTGGACAGAATCCAATCATATATTTTCATAACTCAAAGAATATTCCTGCCACATGTACACCCCACTAGTTTTCAAATGTAGGTTTTGAGGCCATGGAGAGATTGGGGCATTAGAGATTGGAGACAGTTCCATTGCCTGAAAGGAGATAATATTATAGATTTAATAATCAGGTTATTAATTACATTTTGTATTAATAATCAGTTTTGTGATGTATCTTTATATTGATAAGGTTTAAATAAGGTTATTGATATGCAAAAAATTTAAGAATGTTTATATAAAAATGTTTCCTGGAGATAGTTGTTATCTCTTATATGTAAATCCATTTCCTCTTCACTCTAACTTGAACCTAAATTTCTACTTTCAAGGATAGACATTATGATTGTTTTTAACTTTTCAAGACCTTATGAATGTGTAGCTTTTTCAGAACGTGCCCTGTTTGATTGGAGAAATCAATCAGACGGGCATTTTTGAAGCTGATTTTGTCCTCTAGAGTACCTTCTATTTATGTGAGACACTAAAACATGAGCTGGAACTCAGTGTCCTTTGTTAATGCTACATATCTAATTTTACCATGACCATATGATGTATGTAATGTATGTTTTGTCAAATATATTGCTGTTTTGTTATGTAAAAAAATAGGAATGGTAGGGTATTCCTAGTAAAATCTTCACAGGACTTAATTCCCTAAACTCTGTGAAGACTACTACTACTATATCCCTCTTTTCAGCTCTTCCTCCCTGCTGTTTCCTTTTCCATTCCCTTTCCTTTCACTTGTCTGTTCAGGAAATAATTTAAGAGTACAACGTATATGTACACACACAGACACAAAAGAAGAAAAAAAATAAAAATATGTTGAGTATCCATATTCTTGATAACATTTAGACTGACAAAGGAATTGTATTCAGAAAGCCATTGTTATTATATCTAATAAACTGTGATCTGAAGAAACATCCCTCATTAAAAGGTTTTTTTTTAAATTTGTGTTAATTTTTTCAGAGAAAAATTACATTAGGTTATATGTTTAGAAAATACGGACAATAAACCAACAGCAGAATTCATTGTGGAGTTTTAATGGTGATTTCCCCAATTTCTTCAACTGTGTTAGGATAAAAGGATGGACTACTTGGATATAATACTACAAAAATTTTGTTGCATCCTAATTTTCGTAGAACATCATATAAATTAGCAAAATTACAATTTATATGGTTTAGAGTGCCATCTATGGATTACCTTCATGGCTAAACACTGATGACACCGAAATAATTTTTAAAGAAAATGTTTATAAAGGAGTTTTAGCACAGAATATTAGAAAGAAGAATATGCAAAAAAAATGTTCAATATTCATGGAGTTTCATGAGATTCATCAATTCCCAATCATTTTCCATAACTTTTTAAAACCTTTCAAGAGTCTCTGTCATATTTCTTACAAGAGTTTAATATAATATTTATGAGATTCCCTTGTGATTAAATGATATAAATGTGTGCCATTCCTCAACATGGTTAATGGCCTTAACTTGATAAGAGATGGATAGTTTACATAGAAATGTAACTCATTTCACTTGTACCTAACTTGTTTGAAACCAACGCAGAACTTGACCAATCATTTTGCAAACTATATTCTGCAGAGACAGAGTTTTCATCAATAATTAAGTATCTAATTTTATAAAATCCAGCTATCATCATATTCTGTATTTTACAGATTTATCTAACTGGGAACACTCAAGGAATGGGAAAATGGGACAAAGATATCATTTTCATAATTTCTGTACCTCTGTATAAGTAAGTGCTAAAGATGATTTGAGATAGTAGACACTGTTTTCCAAATCCCAAAGAGGAATGTATCACCCTTGATTAGAAGTCTAATACTAAGGCATTGTTTAACAGTATTCAAATTCCTAATGACATGAATAGTCATAGTTCAGGGGTGTCAAACTCACTGCGTCACGTGACATGTTGTGACTGTTTTCCCTTTGCTGGAGCTGGGGTGGGCGTGGCTTCCGTGTGAGGCATCTGGCCCACGGGCTGGCAGTTTGATACCCCGTCTTAGTTGAAAGACTTGAAAATGATTTGCTTTGTGATCCTTTTTTATATTATATAGTTTATCCTAGCCTTTTAAATAATTATGTACAGTAATATATAAATGGAGAAAAAATATTCACTATATATGAAACTAAGTTGTAAGAAGTGTAACTGGGAATGTGTGAAGCAAAAATAGATTTTTAAAATAATAATTTTAGTTGCAGCTGTTCTACCAAGGAATGCTAAATACATATTAGCATGACTTCCAATCTTGCAGAAAACAGAGTTATAATTACATTTCTTTAATTGATGCCAATCTATTGTAATAATTACTCTTAAATATCAAAATTTATCTACACTGATATAAATTCTGCTACTTCACGAGGCTGTTTTTATGGTTGTATATCAGAGTTAATTTATAACCCCGATGCTGCATAAAACATATTTAATTTAAATTGCAATTGAGTGTTTTCTTTAAAATCAATTTGGTTGTTTAAGAAAAATGAACAGATTAATTATAATTACATGATTTCTGTTTTTTACATTAAGACTTGAATATTCTTCTTTTTAATATCTTTTGCTAATACTTCCATAATAACATTGAACAAAATAGGCAATGTTAGGTGTCCTTATTTATCTGAAAATAATCCATATCCAATCCATTGATGGTAATTACTGTTTGTGCATGTGAATATAGCTGATTAATTATAGAAATATACAAATCCCATTTCCAAACAATTTTAAGTAATTTACATTTCTTTCTGTCAAGCACAAAAAATATCTGAAGACAGCAAAATGAATAGAAATTTGGTGTCTTTTAGCATACTGTATTGCATTTAATACTCTTTTAATTGCTCCAGGGTATTTCTTTCAGGAAGAAACTCAGATTGATCAGGAGATATAATTCCTTGCAAACAAATTTAAAGTTATTAGACATAATGCAGTTACCTTTTAAAACCTTGGTATAACAATGCAGACATAGACCTGTATAATGTTGTCTGCCTAAAGTCTTTATTTGATTTTGGAATGGTCAAAAATCCAGTTTGTTTCCAAGATGCTGGAATACTGTAATAGATTCTGTTATATCTTGTTATGCAGTTGACATAGATATGATTTATTATTTTTAAATAATATTATATTATTCATGTCCAAAATCATCCTTATCTGGAATTTCATCATTTAGTGAATGTGTTATGGAAATGTCTATTTTAATTGTTTGTTTTTTAGTTAAGATAATATTTTTACTTGTTGAATTGAGTAAGTTCAAAGTTTTCTAGGAAGTCCATGATCTCACTTTCTCTGAATTAATGGATTCAAAAATAGACCAGTAATATTACATGCATGGGTGTGGCTATGTGTATTGAATACATACACAGACAGTCACAGGTGTGTGTGTGTGTGTGTGTGTGTGTGTGTGTGTGTGTGTGTGTGCTTGAACATTCACCCTCTCCTTGGAAGTTTGGACTGCCTGTACCTTCCTAGCTTGCTGAAAAGCACTTAAGATCTGGCTTTTTCCTCAAACACTGAGATAGGGTGAGGTGTACTAGAAGTTTTAAGGAGGGACTGCATATGGAAATTAACTTTGGCGCCAGATTTTTAATATTTATGGTTTAATACGGGGGTCCCCAACCCCTGGTCTATAGACTGGTACCGGGCCACGGCATGCCAGCAACCGGGCTGCACAAACAAGCAAAGCCCCATCCGCAGGATGCAGGCAGCACACAAAACCATGCCCCCTCCGGTCCATGGAAAAACCTCTCCACATAACCGGTTCCTGGTTTAATAAATATGTATACTATTCTGTTTTATTATTGATGCTATTTTAATTGTTGATTGGGAGCCACCCAGAATTCAGTATAAGATGGGTGGCTATATAAATGTTTAAGATAAAATAATGAATAGACAATAAAAATAATAAAATAAAATACATTGTAGACCATTGGTAGGAAGATTGGTGTGCCAATATACAATATAAACAACATTCTATACTACCTATTAACTATTTTTCTGGGAAAAGCAGCTCTCCTCTCCTCTTCCTCCAATACTATTACAACTATTATTCTTAAGATATGAGAAGCACAGAGTTTGGTTGGGCCATATACTTTATACAACTTGATTCTTCTACCAAGCCTTGGGTTGAATGATAAAGTCCTTTATAATTTGGTGGGGCCGGGATGGTTGTTTTGTCTGGATGTTTGGGATTTCCCAGTAGTGTCATCTGTATTATGTTGATGATTTTGATTGCATAGCATCCAGAGTCATTGTACAGCTCAATGACCTTATTTCGTACATTAAATAAATAAATAAACACGTAGTACATTGCCTATCCCTACTATCGTATAGAAAAATAGTAGTTTAGGTCAGGGCTTTTCAACCTTTTCACCCATTGTACCACTTTTATGATATGGCAATATCCGAGTACCACCAGTCGCCTAGCAAGGTGTCAAAAACTTGATGACACCCCCCAAAAGGAAAAAAGTGATAAAGTACAGATAGTCCTCAATTTACAACAGTTCGCTTGGTGACTGTTCAAAGTTACAATGGCACTGAAAAAAGTGACCCCCAAGGAAACAGCCGAGCAAGACGCCTGCCTACCTGGCGGCGCTTTTCCTTCTGTCCAAGGTTTTCATTGTTGTGAGCATTTCTGTTGAGGATTGGCAGCGGGGGTGGGGTGGGGGGTGTTTGGTTTTTATTCCCTGTCTGCTGGGTAGTTGCAGCAGGTTTTGATCACTTCACAAGACCCTGGGACACTGTGACCATTATAAATATGAATCAGTTGCCAAGCATTTGAATGTAAATCACAAGACCCTGGAGATGCTGCAATATTCCAGCTGATCAGCGCAGCCAGGATCAGCACCGAGCTCCAGCTGGAGCCTGGCACTGATCCTGGCGCTTCCGCTGAGCCCTGACAGCCCTACAGCTCCAGCCATCTCTCGTTCAGGCTTGTGCGGTGCTGCCACCGGTTCAGCTCATTCCCCTTCCCCGCTACCACTTTTCTAGGATGGTCGCGTACCACCTGCCAGGTGCAAATGTACCATAGGTGGTACCAGTACCACTGGTTGAAAAGCCTTGGTTTAGGTTACTCATCACAAGCAGAGTTACTCCAAGACATTTTGCTCTCTGGTCCCATTCTTTGCACTGAAGATAGCTTATTCCTCACAAGACTGAAATAATATCACCTGTGAAAGCCATAGGCAGTTTAGGACAGTTTCACAAGCTTGGTTTTGGAACCACTGATAATGCACATATAATTGGCAGAAAGAACACACTGGAGGAACAGGGAGAAGCACAACCAAGAGGATATTCATATAAAAGACATCTGAGTCAGCGTTGAGAAAGCTTCTCAAACATAACCGTCTCTAGTTTTCATAAAGATAAGTGAAGGGGGAGGAGATATTCAGATACTCAAGATTCTGTTATTGTAACCTTATAATAAAGTGGTATTAGCTTATTAGTTCTTGTCTTCTGACAGCAATGCCAGGGAGGAGGAGGGGACTTCTAAAGGTAGAAGAGACCGAACAGGGTATTTTGGCTAAAAACTATTCACAAAAATGACCAGAATGAGGCTGAATGGAGAGAAAGTTCTTGTTTATCCTTTGCTTTTCCCCCCATCTTAAAGCTTCAAAGAGAAGAAAAAAACTTGGCAGAATGTATAGAAAGCTCCCTAAAAATCTAATACTTAGAAAAAAAGACCCAAGAAGATATATTTTAATTGTTTGTACTAGCCCAGGGGTAGGCAACCTTGGCTCTTTTATGACTCGTGGAGTCATGCTGGCTCAGGAATTCTGGGAGTTGAAGTCCACGAGTCATAAAAGAGCCAAGGTTGCCTACCCCTGTACTAGCCGTTGCCAATACAATTTAGACATTAGGGAAAAGATGTAATTATTGCATTGTTAAAAAGGTAAAGAAATAATAGTTTGTATTATGTGATAGTTTTGCATCCTATTAAGTTCCCCTTTAAATACTAAGACATGTCATTGAAAGAAGATATTTCATAACTAGAAAAAGAATTAACTGGGTTTCCTTAAACCATTCTTTTGTTTTTGCTTATTTCTTTGGATCGGCAAGTCCTAGGGTTTTATTTGTTTCAAACAGAGGAGGAATCTCTCATTCAGAAAATGAAAGCAAACTTAATACCTGAGCCAAGGCTTACATCGTTTCAAAAATTCCTGATCGAAAATTCTTTGTTTTATATTTCAGAGCACCATAGATGCCTGACCATTTCAGATACTTCTCCTCTTCTTGCAGCAATGACTGTCAGCTTCCACCAGAGAGCAGAGCGGCTCTATTACCCAAATCTTTTACACTCTGGAAATGAGTGGAGACAGCGACACAGCCAGATCCTGGCCAAACAACATGGATTGCAGTTCATTTCAAAGGTCAGCGCATATTTAAACTTGCTTCATTACTTCCACCTTTATGCCTGAGATTTTCATTTTTTGAAAATCTGTTTACCAAGGGTCCTTTAGAGACAGAAAAAAAATGAAAGTGCTGAGTCCTATTTTCATTTGGAGATATCAAGCTTTTTATCAAATTATAGTGGTGGCGTTTCAGAGTGTTTCATATCTGATGAAAAAGGAAATCCAAAAATAATTTTCTCTTTATTCAGGAGTCTTTCAGCCACCAGGACTGTTTTATTTATTATTTGATATCCATGCACTAGTCAATCATTTTTGAATTCAGACAAGAAAATAGTTTTTTTAATGGTATTAAAAAAGTCCTAAAATGTGTAGTATTGAAATGCTATTTTTATTTGAAGCATAAAATTAGAACCTTGCTTCTTGCTCTCCTGTATGTATAATATTGGTTTTAACCCTAATAGGTTAGACTGAAGCTGTGCAGTTAAGCAAAGCCTCTTATGTTAGTTAATTAGGGGCCCTGGGCCTCCTGCGTATGTGTACATTTATCTTTTAGCTTTCATATTTTTAGCTGCTTCTATCCTTTGAGGCACTTTCCATATATCTTTGCACTGAAACATTGCTGGTTTCACCGTGTGTGCCCAATCAGATGCACAGCATTCTTTTAAACAATACTGTTTCATCTGAATATAACTGGTCAAGAATAGATCATCCTTTTTTTTTGTTTATTAATTTAACAGAAACCTTAGACTGTTATCTAACCTGGTAATATTTTATTGGAGGAGAAATAAGCACTCCCGGGATCTAAAATCTGACCGTGCAGTCCTTTTTTGTTTTCTCTGAATATATAAAAGAAACCAAAACATGCATTGTGTGATAGTCGTTTTTTCCTTTTAAAATTATTTTTCCCCTCTTGGATATGCTCAGCAACCATTGCTTCCCTGAATAAATTAATCCTCACAGCTCTCTTCTTGGGGTTTCTCATTTCCCTACAATGCATTACGAAGATAAGGAGAAGGAAGCTGAAAATGGCCTTTGTGATGACTTTCCTATAGCACCCTAATATATCTGGTGGTCATTTTTCTAACCCTTAATTTATAGAGCTTGCATGCCAGTATCAAATGTAAATAACATTGGCACATGTATTTGCTATCTGCTCTACATCTTATGACTCTGACAGAGTTCAGTCATGACACAGATTATATCTGCCACAGTTTCTAAGTGCTGTCCTTAATGGATTCTCCTACTTCATCTGCATCAAAGAGTGAAGTAAAACTTGTGAAAATTGAGTATAAATTCATATGCTCTTGGTAATACATGTTTGGTATGGATATGGGATATGCAGCCACTACTGGTAATTATAATGGTCAATACTTGATGTTCCTTCTCGGAAGTTTGACTTAGCATTTCTGTGAGAGAAAAAAAAATTGTATTCTGGCACAATCCATTAAATAATGCATTATAGTAATGATCCAGGACACTAATCATGCAATATATTTGATTAATAATGGTTTCAGTGGTTAGGGTTACTACTACAGTATTTTATGTTAATAAGATTTTAAAACTTTGTTATACAATAGACTTCCACATGAGGTTTCTTAAGTCCTGTTTTAAGCATGATTTCCAGGTAAAAGGACAAGTACTGCACTGATATACTGCATGTTTTTTTTTATTTTAAAAAACCGGTAGTTGGATTTTTAAACTTTCTCGGTTCATGTAATTCTTATTCTATTCAGAGCTGTCATTGAAACACTACATGCAGGATAACAGAAAAGAGAAAACTAATATATTTCTTACTGTTTTAATAAGTCAATGTGCTACTGCCTTTTCTGTGTTTTGTGTGAGCAATGATAAAACAACAGCCCCTGTGGTATTTAGGGGCTTATGGTCTTTGAGCCACAAGAAGCACAAATGCAGACTTAAAGATTCAACTATGATTAAGCTTAATAGTTTTTCAAACTTCTTGTGGCTTTCAATAAGCCACTCTGTGCTTTATGATAATGACAGTAGAACATGTATTTGACAAAACATTGTGTTAAAGTCAGTACAGCTAATGTATCTTAAAAAAACAACTAAAGGTTGAATTCTCAGTCGCTGAAGCTGAGGATGGAGCTAATATGAAAGGAAAGGTTATACTCAACTCTCCTAACCTATGAGATGGCAGAACTTTAGTATCGGGAAGAATCTAACTAGCTCTCCAAGAGCAGCAGACACTGGAGAAAGTGATGATTCTGAGTTTGCCCACAACCCAGCAAGTCACTCAGTAACCCTTTGTCCCAATTCAACACAGTGCCAACTGTGGTGACCATCTGAAAGCCTGAAAGAATACCTCCCCTATGTGGGGATACGAAATTATGAGAGATACCCCAATAGTCCTGCCAGTAGAACTGAGGCTGATTGTAGGGTGGTTGACATTTGAGTTGGCAGACAAGATGACTAGAGGCGGTAACATGGCTGACAGCTCCTAGAACCCAATCTTCCTGCATCAGGTAAAATGTTGGCTGATGCCATCAGCTAAAGGTTTAACTTGGAGCTGGACCATAAAGGTCTACTGCCAATTGCTCTTCAGGATCATAAGAAATACCAGGAAAGCTTTTCCCCCCTAGTATTCTATCCAAGGACTTCAGAGCCCCAATCTTGGATACTCTTACTGAAATAGCCAAGGGGAATGGGCTTAATCATGCAAAGCCAACTCACTTTCATTTGCATCTTCTGCCTAACTAGATATGAAAACTTAGCAACATATTGCATTGACAGGGCAGTGATAACCCTATCTTTTAAAATTATGGTTTCTGAAATGGAGTAAAGTTGTTGTTATTTTACTATTTTCCTAAGCTATTTCTGAAGCAAATTGTCAGGCAAGATTGCTAGACTTTCTGACTATTATTTTGTTCATTAAAGGCATGCTCAGTACAATTACAGTGTATTGGCTATGCTGTTAGATAGGTATCTAACTCTGGTGTGTCATCTGAACAATTCACTACCATGGTTTCTGGAGTTTGGGATCTGATTTTAACAAATTAGGGTTGGGGTAATGATAATAAGGGCAGTCAAGATCTCCTAGTGACTTTCTTGAATGTGGTATCTTCATAGATGTAGTCTGTGAAGTTGAACAACATTTTCTGATCCTACTGCACACATTCACACTTTACAACCAACAATAAAATATACCTTCTTTTTCATGAGGTCTCATCACTAAGAAGGTGGAATGGTAAGCATGAATGGAGCCAGACTTTATTAAAGAATCCAGTGTTTATTTAGATAATTCAAACCTTCTAATATTACTCTTTTGCTCCCTATTTTAAAATAATAATAAAATACATTTTCAATCATTATTTTTTACAGAATGATTTGTGATTCTACTGTAGGTCTCCTTAGAATGGTTCTTTTCTAATTGAGATTTTAGTATTCTGGTATGGTAGGGTTGTTTTTTTAACTTTTCTAATAGAAATATAACTTTTTCTTTCTTTGTATAATTGTGAATATAGCTGTGCAGATTTTTTTTTTAAAAGAGATGTTTGGAATGCACTGGAACATATGCAAAGCAATCTTCAAATAACTGAAGCAGCTGTATTTTCTCCCATGCTTCTGTGGCTATTCTGTAAACTACTTTCAGCTGCTTCCGTGTAAGTGTACATGCACAGCTGCTTTGCTTTGCTATGAAAAAGCAAAGGAGTGGTTAAGACCGCAAATGCATCTGGAGTTAGTTGGGAGCAGCTAAAGAAGTAACTATGTGCATCGGGGAAAAAAAAAAAACATAGGAGCTTCTTATGTGCTCCTACACTTCTAAAGCATTTATTTTGAAGAATGTTGAACCATCCTAATAATAAATGTATCTGCCTAGGAAAGGAATCTTAAAAGGGGAGAAAGATTATCGTCCACCTCTTGAAAATGCTTTGGCATCAATTGACTTTTCCAGTATTGACTTTGACTCTTTACTTTAGATGCTACATAAAATTAATCTCTAGTTTTGCCTGTTTTTAATAATATTTAAACAAGGGACAGATAAGAACTGTGAATTTCACATCTTTCTTGGCAGACAAATTGACATGAAGTTAATTGTGAGAATGTATCTATTTTATTTTTATATGTTCAGCAGTAGTGGAGAATTCTGGGCAGAAGGTGGTTCTTAGAGAGGGAATACAAAACTGAACCATTTTTCTCCTTGCAACAGTTCTAATTAAATTCATTTCTCTGTAGATGCTCTTTGCATTTCAGATACAACTCCATTAGCATAAAGGGGAACTTTGGTTAAAATGCAAGTAGTAACTAGAGGGAAATTATTTTTATCAAGAATATGGAAAGAAGACAGATTCTCCCCGCCCCCCAAATAAATTTTAAGACTTCTTAGGCTTCCTTGTTGTTCTTTATAATATAAAATAACCCACATTAAAGCCTATTTTAATTTGGCCCTAAGTATTCCTACTTTGCCAGGTGAGTAACAGTATTTAGCTAACATTGCCTGAAGTCAGAAAGTTAAGCAGGGTAACAACTGGTTAACACTAGGATAATACTGGAAATAGGTAAACTGAAACATTTACAAAAATCTTCATGAAAAGGACAACAGTAAACTATCATATTTTTGTCAAGAGAATTATATAGAAGTGACCTTGTATTCACCAGTAACAAATCTTGATTCAAAGGAAACTTACCTTTACCAGGGGCTATGCACAAGATATGAAGAAATCAAGATAGCAGTGGCTACAGTTGTTTTTTTTTTAATGTGTGTTGCATATGCCATTCAGCAATTACTTATTTTCCTGCCTGCCAAGTAATTCTTCTTCTAAAGTTAGTGTTGTGTATTTATCTATAGTCAAGTTCCTCTTAAAGAGAATCAAGGGCTTCGGATAAGCTTGGTTGGCAGCCATAAGTATACAGCAGAATATTGATCTTTGGATTTTCTTATCTTTCAATGATTCTGCTTAGATAGACTCATCAGCTGAAATGTAGCCTTTCATAGTTCATACCTGGAACTATGGTTTCTTCAGCAACCAAACCTGCCAAATTCTGTTTGGCTTGCTAAGCCATCATTTTCTTCTACATCTCTTCAACTTCAGTCATAACTTATTTCCTCCCAGTCCCTCACTCCATTTCAACTTCCTCTCTTCTCAGCATGAGAACTTCTCTGTGTTTGTGGGTATGAGAAAGAGAATAAATGTGAGTCTCTCTCTCTCTCTCTCTCTCTCTCTCTCTCTCTCTCTCTCTCTCTCTCTCTCTCTCTCTCTCTCTCTCTCTCTCTCTCTCTCTCTCTCTCTCTCTCTCTGTGTGTGTGTGTGTGTGTGTGTGTGAGAGAGAGAGAGAGAACCCTTTCTACTACTCTTTCAGCTCTTTCTCAAGACTAGGGCTCTGGGCTCCAAGTGTTGGTATTGTAACCCTTGGAGATCACTGGATAAAATGGCAAAATGCGCATGCTCCATTCAATCATAGTCCAGTTTGGGGATCAAATTTAAATGTGCCCAGTTTTCAGATTTCAGGGTATTTTGGAATATTCTCACTCAGCTGTTACTACCACACCATGTGAGAAGATAAAATATATATTACTAAATCTTTTCAAAGTTCTCCTATCAATCAACATAAATTCACACACAAGATGCACACATACCCACAAATATATCTGCAGTAGGAAGATCCATTGGCTTTTAATGTAGAGTGCTAATGTATGAAGCATTTCAGTTACATGAGGGGTGTGAGAGGACCCACTGAATACCAGAAGAAAGAATATTTTTCTTTTCAGAACTTACGCAGAATATAAACTTGACTGGATTCTTCTCAACTGTTTTAAGAGAAAGGGCATCTTTCTTTATTTTAACAGAAAATGATAGTGTGATCATCAGTGATCATCTACTTGCAGAGATGAAAATGAAGAACAGTTATTTCTCCTCTTTCATAATAATAAGAGTAAAGTTGGAAGGGACCTTGGAGGTCATTTATTCCAATCCCCTGCTCAGGCAGGAAACCCTATACCATTTTGGACAAATGGCTGTCCAGTCTCTTCTTAAAAACCTCCAGTGTTGGAGCATTCACCACTTCTGGAGGCAGGTTGTTCCACTGGTTAATTGTTCTAAGTGTCAGGACGTTTCTCCTTAGTTCTAGGTTGCTTCTCTCCTTGCTTAGTTTCCACCCGTTGCTTCTTGTCCTGCCTTTAGGCGCCTGGAAAATAGCTTGACTCCCTCTTCTTTGTGGCAGCCCCTGAGATATTGGAACACTGCTATCATGTCCCCCCTTGTCCTTCTCTTCATTAAACTAGACATACCCAATTCCAGCAGCCATTCCTTATATGTTTTAGCCTCCAGTCCCCTAATTATCTTTCCAGAGTCTCAACACCTTTTTTACATCGCGGTGACCAAAACTGGATGCAGTATTCCAAGTGTGGCCTTACCAAGGCATTGTAAAGTGGTATTAACACTTCACGTGATCTTGATTCTATCCCTCTGCTAATGCACTGTGTTGGCCTTTTTGGCAGCTGGAGCACACTGCTGGCTCATATTTAGGTGATTGTCCACTAGGACTCTGAGGTCTCTCTCACAGTTAACTACTATTGAGCAAGGTACCCCCTATACTATACCTGTGCATTTGGTTTTTCTTGCCTAAATGTAGAACCTTGCTTTTTTCACCATTGAATTTCATTTTGTTAGATAACGCCCAGTGTTCAAGTCTGTCCAGATCCTTCTGTATCTTAAGCCTGTCTTCTGGAGTGTTGGCTATTCCTGCCAGCTTGGTGTCGTCTGCAAATTTGATTAGTTCCCCATCTATCCCCCCCGTCCAGATCGTTGATGAAGATGTTGAAGAGCACTGGGCCCAGAACAGAGCCCTGGGGCACCCCACTACACACTTCCCTCTATGTAGATGTGGTTCCATTGAGGATCACATGTTGAGTACGGCCGGTCAGCCAGCTACGGATCCATCTGGTGGTGGTGCTGTCTACCCCACATTTTTCTATCTTGTCAAGTAGTAGGTTGTGATCTACTTTATCAAATGCCTTACATGTAAGTTCTTTGGTATTTCTGATACTTGTCATTTGTCTACGTACATCTCCTTCATTTCACTGAAATGGTTTAGCTTTGCTATTGTCGTTGATCTCGTAAACCAGCTGTTGCTGAACTTGCAGCAGGCATGTCAAACTGCTGGCCCACGGGCCAGTTGTGTCATGCTGAAACCGCGCCCACCCCATTGCTGGCAATGGGGAAAAAGTCACGATATGTTGCGCGATGCCATGTGACGTTGTGAGTTTGACATGCCTGACTTACAGCAACTTCAGTCATGATGGCCAATGCAAGGGATATTTCATAGAACATTGGATTGGAAGGCATCTTGAAGTTTTCTAACTCCCTGCCCAAACAAATGGCTTTGACTGATATTTTTAGTGAGAGTAATTGCTAATTAGAAGATAACAAGTTCTCAGTGCACTTCAATTTTAGACATCATAGGATAGTCTTGTCTTTCTGTTAGGCACAGTGTTTCTCTTTTTTTTTAAAATATATTTTATTGGTTTTTTTTTTAATTTTTACAGAAAAAAGAAACTAGTCATATCAAATCATAGTGTTAAAATAAACAATCATCCATAAACAAAACATAAATACATTTTTCGATACATCTAATACTAATAACTCAACTAAAAATAATCATCCCAAACAATTAACATCACTGCTCGGCACCCCCACCACCACATCCCCCCAACCCTATCCTTCCCCCCTCACTTACCAACTAACTACCTACCTTCCTCCCTCCTTCTCTTCTTTCTACTTCATCCTTCTCTATCTCCATCCTACTCTTCCCCCTTCTTATCAACTTCCACTTACATCAGCCTTCACTCCTCCTTCCTCTTTTCCATCAGATGTGGTGCCCAGAGGCCACCCGAGCAACCCCTTAATAACAATAATTACATATATTCTTACACCAACCCCAATTACAGTTGAGAAAACATCATATATAAAATTATAAACCCTCCCTAGCCCTCCCCCCCCGGCTTCCCAGAGTGAGTACAGGGTACAACAAAAGAAAACCCCACTACATCAAACAAAGTTATTATATAATCCTAACAAGAATTTTAAACTATATACTATATACACTCTCTAAATCAATTCAATACATTAAACAGAACAAACAACTCATCTTGTTAAGAATAATAATTTTCATTTATATCTAAACCATCAATCTAAGTCAAACCTTAAATCACTTCAATCCATTGAGAGGTTATATAAAATCACCCAAACCATCAAGTTTTATATTTATCTTCCAGTAATTGACCTCTTTCAAACCATTCTTTTTTTTTTAAAAAGATAAACAAATAATATCAATAACAATAAACCCCTCAATTCAAAAAGAAAAAAATATGTTCTTAATCAATTTAATATATCTTAATATATCTTAATATATCTTCCATTAAACATCCTCTCTTACATCTTACTTATAAAATTAGTCTTTAATTCAGCCCACAATCTTAGATTAGCCTTAATTCCTTACATTTAATTTTAAATTTCATCTCTTCAATCGACTTCTGGGCTTTCTCAACTGTGTTTCTCAACCTTGACAATTTTAAGGCATGTGGACTTCAACTCCCAGAATTCCACAGCCAGCAGGGAACAATTGATATTAAAAATCAAAGGTGTCAAAAATCAAAGGTGTGTATCTATGTCTATGCATTTGTGCCAATGCATATCCCCAGAAACATATGTCTATGCATATGCTTATACTTAAAATGAAAACTAATTTGATACAGTCTTATTTAACATAAACTATTTTTCAGGGAAGGCAAATATGTTGCGTATGTTCTCAGTCATTCTCTGGAATCTTCCATGAAAATGATCTCTGTGGATTACAGTAAATTAATGCTATGGTTGGCCTGATAGGCTAACTCATACGTTCCACATATAAGTTAAGACATATGTGTTTTCATGTATGTTCAAATAATCCTTCATCTTACATAGTATTCATGACCAGATCTGTTCTCAGGGCTCTTCACACAAATTTGTGACCAAAACTTTAAAGAGGAAACACATAAACAGATTCTCAGAGTCTGTTAACACCAGTTATAAAAAAAGATCTGGGTTTATTTTGACATTTTATTATTTTTGTTTCTTTTTAAAAGAGATAGTCAATGTCGCTTGTAGCTCTGAAAGACTGTGGATATGGCTCTGTCCCTCCAAAAGTGGTTGTTTAACAGCAAGGAAAAATTATTAAAGACACAAGGAATAATCAGATTTGCTGTGTTTAAGTTAACATTGTTGAATTTTAATTGGATTTAAATTAATCAAATTCAGATCTGCTCCTCCTTTGCAGCGGCCTTGTCTACCGTTTGGAATGCAGCCTTTGAAAAGTGAAATGTGCCTTCTGTTTGAGAAAGCTGCTATTGCTCTGCTCGAGCAAGTTCTTAATGATTTTTCATTTTTCTCCCCAACATCAGCAATAGCCCCTTCATGTGTTATTCTGAAGCCCTCTCATATTGTAAGGCTGAACAGTGAAGCCCTTCCACGTGTTAGTGTGATTTCACAGAGATTTATAACTAGGAAGTACCTTTGGCTTGGCAGTGTCTTGTTCCAAGGAAGACAGAGAGTTTCAGAATTAACAGTGTGGGCTCTTTCCAGATTCCCCCCCCCCCCAAGTTCAGCATCCTTTCTAAAGCACCACATTGATTCTTGATGCTGGCACTGGTAAGAGAGCAGTTATCCTGGACAAAGGTCAATAACCATTGAATCTACTCCTAGATCTCAGAGCATCAGATGTATATGTCTGGTAGGCATTTGTATCTCTTTCAGTTTATGTGAATGGGCATGTTTGTGTATGTGCAGCCTTTGAGCAAACACCTGTCCATTCCTTGGCTCGCGCTTTGCTGGGTGGCTAGCACAGCTTCATTTGCCCTTTGTACATGTGATTAAATATTAATTAGGCTTCTAATATGAGCAAGTGAGTTCACAGACTCAAGTGCCATATAAATAATGCATGAGGTACCCGAAGGCTCAGCCTGAAAAGCTGATTGGCCACCTCGGATTTGTATAATTATGAAGTTTCATTATTAACAGTGGAGGCACTGGAGAGATTTGCCTAGCTTGAGGGACTTTGAAAGCATAAGCTGTCTCATTAGGGAAGAGGGGAATAAGGCATAATATGCAAACTTGTTAGCGAGAGGGATATTTTTTTTTTTTTAAAAAAAATTAAGCTCGGGTCTTTAATAGGAGGGATGTGTAAAAGAGAGAGGGGGGGGAAGGAGAAATGAGAATGTAGGCATCTATAAAATAATTCAAGCCAATGGAAAAATGAATTTCAAATAGGAAAGTTTGTAGCATTACCTTTCATCGTTTCCCTTTTATTTGGAGGGCTCTTTTTTGCTTCAAAGCATTGAGGCTTCATATATAACCATCTTTAATATTTTACTGAAAAATCCACAGGTAGCTTAATGGGTTCAGCAAAGTGAGAGGTAGGGAGGTATGAGAGAATGAAGACTGTCCAGGGTTCTTGCTAGAATGTGTGTTGTGCATGCAATTAAATCTCAAGGTCAAACAATTTACAGACAATTACTTTTCTAACATCTCTAGAAATGCCTGCTTACACGTCTTTAATTTTAAATGATACTGATATTCCAATTCTCCCCAAAGGTTAATGCTGACTAAATCCAGCTGTGACCTGACACGCAGCGACAGCACACTGCCTAATTATCCTCTGGATAGTCATTTACTTTATACCATTAAAGGAATAGGTCGAGAAGATGATTTAGAAGTCTAGAAGAAAAAAAAAATGCCAGTCTTACTTTTTTCTTGAAGAAAGGATGGGCAGCAAAAGTAAAAATAAACCTCTTATAAAATGTTATCCATTTGTTCACGATGGCAGAATGTATTTTTCAGCTTTTTTTTTCCTTGAAGGGGAAAAAAACAGCACAACAGGTTAAATTGCTAACTAGTTCATTTTATCCATTGCTGGTGGTGTGGCAGTAAATGTCAGTGACAAATTTTGTACTTGTCTTGAAGAATGAATTAAGTTATGCACAAAAGCTGCGTAGTGTTCTTTTTTTTAGGATGAATGATTTGCAAAAAAAAAAAAGTGGGGGAAGTTTGATCTTTTCGGGGAAAAAAAGATTATATCGATTAAAGGCCTTTTCTATTGTAATGGAAGACAGGTAGTGGTTTAAGATAATTTTAACAGTTACCACCCATGGAGACTGCAGTCTTTTGCTAGAAATTTTTAAGAGCTCACATCATTTCGTATATCATGACTATTATCATAAGGCCATTTGTAATGGTAGGAAAAAAACACAATTACAAAAAGAGACAACTGTCGTATTTATTAACTAAAGTAAAAGTTACTCTGTTTTTGCCCCATTAAGGGTCTTTTTTTTAAAAAAAATATACATACCCATTATCATCAGTGCATTTCCTTTTTTTTTTTTTAAATAGTACTGTCTATTAAAAAGCTGAAAAGACCAATTTATTCAGAAATTTGTTTTGGATGATAGGACAAGAATTACACAAAGAATCCACTTCCCTTTTTATATATACAATTTTATTAAGTTCCATTATATAATAAAAATACAGAAAAAACTAAAGTTAGAAAGCTAAGAGAAAGGAAGAGAAACGTACAGAGAAAGAGAGAGAGATAGAGGGAGAAAGTGGTGGTGATTTCCAACTTTTTTTCAGTTCAGTAAAATAATAAAAATATACAACCTCAACCTTTTGCTTTACATTTCACAACATTTCAAGCCATTTCTATAATAACAAAATCACCTTTAACACCCACCAATTTATTCTTCAAAGTAGTTGCCTACATTGGTGGAAGTAGATGGTGGAAGTAGATGGTCACTTTAATGACAATAGCAAAGGTATCCATTCATGCTGTCTTATAAAAGCCAGAGATAAACCCAGTCCAGAATTTTACCTGGAAAAAGACATTAATAGACCACATAAAGTGACTATCTACAGCAGGGGTGTCAAACTGCCGGCCCGTAGGCCGGACGTGTCACATAGAAGCTGCGCCCACCCCATTGCCGGCAATGGCAAAACTGTCCCGATACATTGCACGATGTCATGTGATGTCACGAGTTTGACATGTCTGATGTACAGCATATATGAAGATATTTCAGGGTAGTAATTGCCTTTATGGTGTAGCTAGGTTAAAGTCCTTTGGGATGCTTAGTTGACAATGTTGCCAGCCAAGAAAAAGTCCAAAACTGCAAAGATCAAATTATAGAAGTCAATATTGACAGAAGACAATATTGTTTATGACTCTGGATATGGAAAACAAAGAAAGAATGGTGTTGACTCGGTAAAATACAATCAGTAGCCAAATAATATCAATTAGACTTAGTATAAAAGTTATCCAAATTTACATTGCATCTACTGATGCAGTAGAAGACAAAGTTAACAGATTTTATGGTGAACTTCAACCTGAAGTTGACAGAACAAGCAAGGACCATAGGCTGCTTATGATTAGAGATTGGAATACCAAAATTGGAAATACTGAGAAAAATGTAATTGAGCTATATGGCCTGGGAAATGGAAACAAACCAGGAGAACAACTTATCAATTTTCAGCAAGCCGTGACTTATGACTGCATTTGAGTTCTGAATTATGAATAGAATTAAGCATAGCAAATATAAGCCAAGTCATCACATGACCAAATTCAAAGTTACAACCATTTTTATGACATTCATTAAGTGAATGCCACAGCTATTAAGTGGACACTGTTGTCATTATGTCAGCACCGCAGTTGTTAAGTGAATCTGTTTTCCTCAGTGGATTTTTTTTTGCCAGAAAATGGAAATAAATACCAGAAACTGGCAAAAGAAATGTCACAAATTGCAGTCACGTGATTGCAGGATGCTGCAAATGGCCATAAAAGTGAGTCAGTTGCCAAACACCAAAATGTAATCATGTGACCACAGGGAGGGGTGTATGGCTGTTGTAATTTCAAATGGGTCGTAAGTAGCTCTGGGGAGGTCTGTTGTAACTTCAAATGGTCATTAAATGATCAGTCATAAATCAAGTCATATGTAAATTCTTCATTTTTAACACAGTCTTCCAAACCCCGCCCCACACAAAATGGTGCTATAAACATGGGCATCACCAGATGCAGTACATCAAAATCAGATTGTCTACATTATTGGTACAAGGAGGTGGAACAACTCAGTTTTAATCACAAAAGTATGGCTTGGAGCGGAATAAATCACAAACTGCTCCTGTGCAGATTCCAAGATAGCTAACTAATATTCACAACATAATCTTGACCATATACCCACAATCTTCAAGGAGAATATCAGGAATCGATTTAAAGTCTTGAATCTCTTTGAAAGGGAGCCAAAGTAACTAGGGAATGTAAGAAGTTAAAGATAAATGTGGAAACAGACTGTTGAAAATCAAGAAACAGAAGAAAGCAAACTGGATATCAAAACAAATGGTAAAAAATTCCAAGAAAGGAAATCAAACCTAAGAAAGACAAAAGTCTCAGGAAGGTAGTTAAAGAATTTCAGAGAGCTGCTTAGGGAGACCAGAAGCAGTATACAATGACATCTGTAAAGACACTGATGATGGAATCAGATATGGAAAAACAAAGAAAGATGGCCCAAAGCTCTCCAAACTTTGAAGGAGGTTCTAGCCTCCCACTGGTATACTAGGGAACACCAAAATGGTGTTACTAGTTCAAAGAAAGTCAAAATAAAAAACAATAGGAGTCAACTGAAATTCTACATAGTTTGGTGTCAACATTCGAAATACTTTAGAATGCATTCCCTATTTAGAAGAACTTCTAGTACAAGTAGATGAAATTAGATCATCACTTTGTTAATCACTGTCAAAAAGCTACAGAAATTGATGGAATATCTAGAGAAATAGAGCAAGCAACAAAAACAAATCTGGCAAATCTAACCAAATTATGCCAGGAAATCTGGAGGATGGCACAGTGGCCAACAGATTGGAAGAGGTCAGTCTACATTCCAGGACTAAAGAAGGGAGTCATACTGTATCATAGTACACAAACTATCATGCAATATCCTTAATTTCATATGCTAGTGAAATAATCCTTAGGATCATCCAACTTAGATTAGAGCTGTCATAGAAAGAGAAATGCAAGTCATTCAAATTACTTCTAAGAAAGGCTAAAGCAAGGAACATTGCTGATACATACTGAATAACTGAGAAACCCAAAGAATTAAAAAAAAGAATTCAATATGTAATTTGTTAATTATACAAAGGCCTTTGACTATGTGGACCACTTCACGAAGTTTTATTTATTTGATTTATAAGCTGCCCAAATCCACCCTACCTTTGGGTATCATTTACTAAAAAACCTTATAAAAAAACTTGGAAAAATGCCTGGAAAACAAAATCTATATAAATCTGGTCTATTTCCCTATTTTGGCTAGAAAGAGAAAGTGTTTGCCTTAAATGACATGGAGTACTTCAGATGAACCAGACAATGCTACTTGTGTTGTCGCCTGATGTATAGAAGGAGAAGAGTAATTGTGATTGCCTTGCTGATGGGTGTGAAGGTTAGTAGAAGTAATGTCATACATCTAATAAGTGATCAGTAGGCCATTCTGCCTGGATAAGATGGTTGTGTGGATAAGATGGTTGTGTGGCACTCCATGGCCCCGAGGACTTCTTTATGCCTTTCCTCCGCTCCCTCTACTTCCAGCCGTCATCCGCAAGATTCTGTGAGAGAAGGCGGAGATTGTCCTCATAGCCCCTCATTGGCCGAGGTGCCCGTGGATTGCCTATCTCATGAGCCTGTCAGTATCGGTTCCATGGAAGATACCGCCAGACCAAATAGTCAAGGGGCGCTTTGACATCCTGACCCTCAGTGGCTATAGTTAACCGTATGGCGATTGAGCGGAGACGTCTGATTGAGGAAGCTTATCCTCCAAGGGTCATTGATATGATCCAAGCGTCTAGACGCTCATCAACTAATAGAGTTTACCGGTATGACTCTACTTGGAAGAATTTTATATCTTGGATGTCCAAGCATCATGTCCAGTTGTCATCTCTCACGGTGCCTCAGGTGCTACAGTTTTTACTGGACGGGTTGGATAAGGGTCTCTCTCCTAGTACTATCAGGAGACAGGTTGCGGCTTTGGCCAAGGTTCTTTCTTGTGATGACTCTTCCTCACTTGCACACCATCCGGTAATCCGTTCCTTCATAAAGGGGCAATTAATACTAGACCTCCAATGGTTCATCGGTACCCCTCTTGGGATCTTTCGAGAGTTTTGCAGGCCCTTACTGGGTCGCCTTTTGAACCACTTCATTCCTGTGATCTCAATCTCTTATCTATGAAGATGCCCTTTTTAGTGGCAGTGACCTCGGCCAGGCGCATATCTGAATTGGCCACCCTCTTGGTCAGGGAGGATCTCTGCCTGTTTCGCCCCGATTGCGTGATCCTATGTTTGGATTCCACCTTCATTCCTAAGGTGAACTCTTTGTTTCACCGGTCACAGGAGGTGGTGTTGCCGAATTTCTGCCCTAGTCCATCTTGTGACTTGGAATGCAGATGGCACACCTTGGATGTTCGCAGGGCACTACACATTTACATTAAAAGGACTGCTTCTTTCTGTAGGTCAGAGGCACTTTTCCTCTCTTTCAATCCTGCCTCTATGGGGCTCAAGGTTTCTTCTTCCACTATTGCCAGGTGGATTAAGGCTTGTATTGCCAGGGCATACCAATCACAGTCTTTAGCCATTCCTTCACGTATCACGGCTCACTCTACTCGTAGTGCTGCCACCTCTGCAGCCTGGGCCATGCAGGTGCCCATTGACGACATCTTTAGGGCAGTGACCTGGTCGTCGCTTTCCCCGTTTATCCGTCTCTATAAAATTGGCGCTGCCTTTGGCCGTAGAGTATTACAGAGGGTGGTGTCATCTCCTGCATCATATGCCCCGTCTGTTACCCCGCCCTAGGGACAGGCAGGCTTTGGTATGTCCCAATCCATGGATTATCCATCCTCATGCTGGAGAAGGGGCGTTGTCTTACCTGAACGCCTTTTCTCAGCATGATGATGGATAATCCACTCCCGCCCTTTATTGATTATTGGGCACTGTGGCAGGAGTCTGGAAACCAACGCGTCTGGCTTTGTCTGTTGCTTCGCCTTTGTCGGAACTGGGTAAACGTGACCCAGCAAGAGGCATGGCTATCTCTCAGTCTTAGTCTAATTGGGTAGAAGGGACTTCAGGAAACCCAGTCCGTGGATTATCCATCATCATGCTGAGAAAAGGCGTTCAGGTAAGACAACGCCCCTTTTAAAGTCTGTGAGAGTTTTGCCTTGTATGTTCTAAAAAGTTGAGATGTTTTCATAATTCTCTATTGGAAATGCTTAGAGTAGTTTCAAATGTATATTTGCATATATGGATGGATTATATATTTGCATTATCCTACTCTAATTCCTAAAATGCTTCCTTTCTATCTGTCTGTTTCTCTCACCATCAAATGTCAAGCTCCATGTATTTGGATAAGATCAAGGAAGCAAGAACTACCCAGATTTTATACAGCAAAGCCTCTTTGAAGTTCCTGTTTATGAGATAAGCTGTCAACTGATTTGCCCTCCATTTCTTGATTGTTTATGTCCTCACTTCTGATTCTTTTCCAGCCACCCCACAATCTCTTCTAACACTCTACCTCCATAGCAGTTTATAATACAATAATAGTGAATTATAAAATATCAGTATCAGAAAAGTTACCCTAGTTGTCAGGGTCCGCTAACTGCATCAAAGCTTTGGCAAAACAGAAGAGTTTTAATTGCATTACAAAATTAAATAGGTACTTAATTCTTTCCCCGCAATGTATTTGTCATCAGACAGAAAGTTTGATAAATTTTAAATTGGAGAAAGATTTCTATGAGATCATCTCAAATTAGTGCCTTCCTCCCTCCCTCCCTCCCTCCCTCCCTTCATCTGACAATTTCTGACATTTTTTTTGCAGAGAATTCAAAAGGGAGTGCAGCAAAAGATTAAATGAAAGCTAGAAATTTTGGCATGTGATGTGTTGTGGCTTGAGAGCCTTGTACAAATAGAATCTGCATTATGTTATGGTGTTTACCAAAATCTGCCTTGCTTCACATTTCTGTAAGCCTTTGATGGTTTTATTATTCAGGGGTGGGGAAGTAGACAGAATGCAATGAAAGCTGCAGGATGATTTAGCACTGTGGGAACCTAATCAATAAGGCTGTTGTAGAGAGCTCCCAGGAAAGAGAGCTGTTTTCCATCCAGATGATAATGAGGCAGTCTAGCAGCAACCTCTAGAGATAAATACTGGAGCAGTGATTTTTGTGTGGTGCTGCTTTCCTAGTTACTAATTAATAGTTTTGAGGCCAGCAAGACACCCTTTGGCCTCTCTGATACCTGCAAACTTTTACAGCAAGTCTCACTTGATTCGTCTACCATAAGGGGTCACTGTAGGCTGATTAAATCATGTCAAATCTTAACTTAATGGAATTTATGCATATTCAGGCAATTAGCTGAGAGATCAAAGCTTTCAGTCATCTTTAATTTTTGTTAAACAAATTACTTAATTTTTATTCAGATCCTAGGATGGCAGAGCTGGTACATCTTTATATATTTTTTTTAACTTACCACCCATTTGCATTTGTATGAATAGGATAAGAAATAAGTGGAGGAATCATTGCCAAGCTTGGAAATATGGGAGGGATTAAAACTTCCAACAGTTGCAGAGCTTCAGATTTGTAAACAAGTCAGTGAAACCAAGCCATGTTACCTAGATTCAACTCTTCCTGTGGCTTAAAGAATAACAATGGGAAGGGACCTTGGAAGTCTTCTAGTTCAATCTGCTGCTCAGGCAGGAAACCTTATATCATTTCAAACAAATGGTTGTTCAATCAGGAGGTTAAAAACCTCCTGTGGTTGAGCACCCACAATTTCTGGAGGCAAGTCATTTTACTAGTTAATTGTTCTCACTGTCAGGTTATTTCTCCTTTTAGGTTGCTTCTCTCCTTGATTAGTTTCCATCGATTGTTTCTTGTCCTGCCTTCAGGTTCTTTTGAGAATAGGTTGACAACACCTCAAATATTGGAACACTGCTATCATGTCACCCCTAGTCCTTATTTTCATTAGACTTGACATGCCCAATTCCTTCAACTGTTCTTCATAGGTTTTAGCCTCCAACCCCTAATCATCTTTGCTGTCCTTCTCTGCAGTCTTTCCAGAGTCTCAGCATTTTGTTATATCGTGGCAACCAAACTTAAATGCACTATTTTAAGTATGGTCTTACCAAGGTATTATAAAGCGGCACTAACATTTCATGTGATCTTGATTCTATCCCTCTGTTTAGGAAAACTGCAATGGAGGACTACCTTCCAAAATTCATCATCCCTCTTCTGAGTTGTCCCTGATCCAATGACACCGCCAAACTATTGATCTGGTCTCCCAGACTATTCAGCCATGCAATGTTTGTTCTCAGTGCAGATTTACTCTCAATCAACAGGAGAAACCATTTAAGGTCATAGCTGTTTAAAAGATCAGGTAGCTCCTTTAAAGAGGATGATGGACTTAATGACAGAAGCAGAGCCATGGCATATATGAAAGGGCTCTTAGTTATAATTATCAGTCATACGAACTTTTCTACCTGAAAATTTAATTTGACTTAGGACTTCTAAGTCTACATTATTAATTCTAATAAGTTACTTTTGTAACTTTTGTAGTTTGCTTTTGGCACTTAAACATGCATTTGATTTTGTGACTTGAAGAAAAATGTTTATCTGCAGAAGTAAGATTATAATTCAGAGTACTGTATCTATATGTCAATGTGCCCCCTCCACTTAATTTATATAAGTTTAGCTCACATCCCAATAACTTGTTAGTTAAGAAGATTCAGCTGATTTTTCTGATCTTAAATATCTATGCCATCTTTGATAGTCCACAAGTGTAGCTTTATTGTGTATTTTCCAAATACGCTGTGCATGCAATGAAATAACTTTATTTTTCATGCACATATGACTAGGCTGAATACAAACTAATAAAACACAATATCAAACATTAATATTGTAATTCAATCCAATTGAATTACTATGTCCAATTGAAGTCCACAATTGATATACAGTGACTCAGTTGCCTGAATGGCCTATAACATTTAAAAGTTTCATTAACAGTTGAATCTAAATAATAATATATTTTTGCCTAAAATAAAAATCAATTTCACAAAGGTTCATTAAGTGAAAGGGCTTAAATGCGTTTTAGAATGTTGATAGATATAATACTGGAGGAAGTTGATTCCAGAGAATAGGTGCTAGACAAGAAAGAGCTCTTTGGTGTGATATATATTAGTATGAGAGTATATCAAGTGCTTCTGGATTGATGATCACCAGGAGAGGCGAGTTGGAAGAAGCTACAAGAATTAACACCAGTAATTTAACTGGTAATATCCAGCCAAAGTAAAGGACTAGCAATAGAAGAAGTAGTTTGGCAAGAACGGTGCAGATTATACTATTCTGTATCCTGATCAGAGACACAGAAAAGTATCTATGGAAACACGTCAGATTGGTACTGCAGTAATCCAGTTGTGAGACACTCTCTGGTGCCAACAGACTCTGTAAACATTAATTAAATGACAGTTACAAGATTTTGATGATTTTATTAATGGAATCCCTCATTCTTTGGATTCTGAGATTCTTCACCCTAATGATGCTTGCATTTATAGTCTTTAAAAGAAGGAATGAAGAGAGATGATCAGGTTGCAACATAACAACCTCTGTCTTTTCCATGTTCAGTTTGCAGTGGTGGAAACCTATCTAGTTTGAGACCTAACCAAGGCACCTAATATAGGAATGTCATCCAGAAGGCTATACATGAGTATTGTAGGTCTATGTATAACAAGTGGATGGGATGCAGGGGAAAACGAAAGGATTGAAAAGAAAAATGCACAAAGTAAGTAAGAAAGCACTCAGAGCTTAAACTGAGAGAACTCCAGTGATGAAAAATATGCTGATGATACTTAACTCTATCTCCACCCTGGTGACCAAAGTGATGCTGTTGCTATTTTCTCATGGTACCTGGAGGCTGGAGAGGAAGGGGGGGGTGGCTGGATGGGAGACAACAGGCTTCAGTTGAACCCTGGCAAAACCAAATGGCTTTGGGTGCATGCAACTTCAAGATCTGGGACTTTAACTAAGTTCTGGATGGGGGTCACACTACCTCAGACAGTTTTGATTCACAAATTGGGGATTCTCCTGTTCTCAATACTTGAAGAGCAGGTACCGTGTTTCCCTGAAAATAAGATCCGGTCTTATTTATTTTTTCCTCCAAAAGAGCCACCAGGTCTTATTTTGGGGGTTGATGTCTTTTCCACGGTCTCATATTGCAGCGCCAGCAGCACCAACAGCCCCACCCAGTTGGCCCACTTCTTCTGTGGCAGCTCACTGCCGCTCGCACACATTGCCCCCAGCCTCCATTTTGCCTTCAGAGGCCTTCAGAAAATTAGGTCCAGGATATCAAATGCACTGGATACTTTAAATAATTCTGGCTTGGGCCACCAGCAGATGGTTTATGCCATGAGCCAATGTTTGACTTGGTAAGTTGTCCTGCACAGGAACTCAACTGAAGTGGGTCTAGGAGATTGGCAGGAAAGGACATGGAGATATAACCGAGAGAGTTCTGCTTTCTGAAGTGCTTTGGATAAGAATGGAAGATATTGGATGATAATCGGAAGACACAGAGGGATAGCAGGTATTTAGGCAAAGTTAGGCAAGTTATCAGGGAGTTTGGATAACTGCCAGTAGAAACAGAGCTCTTTGTCAGCCTACTGAGAAAAAACAAGGTTGTTGAGGAGAGATGAATAAAGGGAAGAGGAGAAACTGTCATAAGGACTGGTTACAGATTAAATTATTAGATCACCACATTTTCTGTTACGAAGGAAAAAGAAAAGTTAAATATCAGATGGCACTACTAAAGTAGTATGACCCTTTTCTACTTTGGATACAAAATAATTACCAAATATATTAGGTGTAAGCCAGGAATAACATTCCTTAGCAGCAGTGGGTGGAGTTAAGAGGGATGAAAAATGAGAAAAAGCTGGCTTCAAAACCTGACTTGAGCAAATGCTACGTTTTGATAATAAGGTTGCACTGCCTATTATTGCAGGGTAAAATAGAAAAGGTTTGATAGAATGGTGCCCTCTTATCAGCGATCAATAGTTTCATACACTTTGGCTCCAGTTTTCAAACTTGAATGGCTGTTGCAAATTAATCAGTTAAGGTAAACAAAAGTTGGATTGTTGTAGTTTTTGATGATGAGCTGTGTTGATATAAGACAATTTAAGCACATTTGAAATTGTCACAATCAGGAAGCCTCATTTTTCAGATCTTCCGCATAATTTAACAAGTGAAAAATCACTTTTAGAATGTATTGAAACCCTATGAGCCCTGATGCTCTGCCCTGCAAAATTTTGAAAGGAACATTATTGTGGATAAAACAGACAGTGGGCTACATCAAGGAGTTTTTTTTTATTTGAAGTCTTTTGATCAAAGTATCTGCAAATCTAAAAGTAATTTTGGCTTGTAGCTGGGAGAATGATGATCTTTTCTCCCATTTTGAATTCCAGTACCTTCTCTTCTGGTTAGTTTCCCTTTCTTTGAATTTTCCTATATACCTGTCAAGCAAAACCTCTAAATGGAACCTATGAACCTATGTGCAAGCATGTTTTCAGGTGATCTTTTCCAATAGTTTTCTTCATTTTGTTTCTTTCTCTAGATATCGTGTTTCCCCGAAAATAAAACCGGGTCTTTTTTTTTTTTTTTACCTCCAAAAGAGGCACCAGGTTTTATTTTCGGGGGATGTCTTACTCACCTCCGGTGCTGACAGCTCTGCCCAGCCAGTCCACTTCTTCCACGACTGAAGGAGCAGCTTCATAGTGCAGTTGCATTCCGGCCGTCATTTCTCAGTCACAGGCCTTTCTGGAAGACCACTGCAGTCGAGTACTGAGCTATGGATTGAATCCATAGCTCGGTTCTCAGCTGCAATGGTCTTCCGGAAGGGCCTGTGACTGAGACATGCAAGCCTGGCTGCAGAAGAGGCCTCAGAAGAAGGAGTGGGCCGGCAAGAAGAGGCCTGGCTGCGAGGTAAGTGGCTGCATGGGGCCGATCTGCCCCCCACTCCGGCCCAGCTTGATTTTTAAGTGTGTGCCTTGCCCCCAAACTAGGGCTTATTTTGGGGGAAGGGCTTATATTAGGCCCACCCCCAAAAATCCAGCTAACTCCTCTACAGTTGGGGAGGAGGGATATACATATTGGATTGAGGTAAAAAAAATATGACTGCCCTGTTCAATACAGTAAAATCAATAGAGAGAGGTAATGCTATTGGCTATGAAAGTAAACGTTTCCGAGGATTAAGGTTGGAAGTTCCTCTCAAGCTATACCAGGGGTAGGCAACCTTGGCTCTTTTTGACTCATGGACTTCAACTCCCAGAATTCCTGAGTCAGCATGGCTGGCTCAGGAATTCTGGGAGTTGAAGTCCACGGGTCATAAAAGAGCCAAGGTTGCCTACCCCTGAGCTATACAAACAGTCCTAAAAAAAAACCCTACATCAGAATAATCCCTTTGCAGAGCCTTTTGTATGGTTTCTCCTCAGCTGATTCTGAAGTGTAGTTAAAAAGTGCAGAACAGAGGGATTTTTACCCCTGTGAATATACGTGTGTAGAAACATGCATGCATGCACATTTATAGATGTAAACAATTAGAATCTAGATAAAATATATCTCAATCTAGATGGGAAATTAAGATCTCTTTCTTTTCATACTAGACTTAAGTGAAATCAAGCCTTCAGACTCAAGATGTCCCTCTGTAAAATGCTACATATGGTTGCTCAAATAGGAAGTTGTTTTACATGTTGAATTTAAGGAAGAGATACTGTAATTCTTGAATCTTGGAATCTATAGGGTTTTGCTAAAGGAAAACTTTCCAATGTCTTGAAAAATGGAGTTTATATAGTACAGGAGTCTTCAAACTTGGCAACTTTAAGACTTGTGGACTTCAACTCCCAGAATTCTTCAGCCAGCCAGGGGTGGCTGAGGAATTCTGGGAGTTGAAATCCACAAGTCTTAAAGTTGCCAAGTTTGAAGACCCCTGATATAGTATATGAGGCTAAAACAAGCATGTCTGATGTATATAAAGAAGTTATAAGATTTTGCCCTTGTTAGTGTTCTATTGTGTCCATATTCTGGACCATATAAAGTATTTACAATTCTTGATGTCTGAAAGAAATTCCAAGCAGGGTTTTTTTTGTGTGTGTGATTTATCTAATCTATTGCCTGACTGATGTGGTGGCCTAAGTGGTGAAGGCTCTCACCTCCCACTTGGAAAGTTAAGAATTCAATGCTAAGTAAGGGCAGATGTTTCTCTCCTAGGGCACAAAGAAAAAACATCTGTGAACTCCACAGGGCATCAGGAAGGGCATCTGGCCAGTAAATGCTCAGTTCCATCCAGTCGTCCAAACTCTTACGGTAAATTAAGGGATTACAGGGTTGTAAAAAGGGAGGTTTTCTTATCTAATGTATTGCTTGAATAAAACTCAAGCTGAATCTGAGTAGTGCAACCTACTTTCTGATGGAATTAATGAGATGCAAACTTGACTGCAGAAATGCAGTATTGCTTTAGCAAATTGACATTAAGAAAAGCAGTTTAGAAAACACTACTGAGCACATCTATTTTGCTACATTTGTTTTCAGAGGAAGAATTATAATACTGCCATTGTTCTAGGAAGACTTTTCATATCTCTAAATTTGATCTGATTCAGAATAGCCTGCCACTTTCACCAAATGCATCACTTTAACTGGGTCTACCATTTAATTGTAAATAAATTGCACGTCTAGCTATCTGGTTTTATGAGAGCATTTTGGTGCTCCATAGCACTTACTATCTGGGGCAATCCTGAGTCATTAAAAACATAAACGCATATGAAAGGATGTTCACCACCTTCTGTGATACATTTACCTTTTATTTTCTTTTTTTAAATATAGCTACACATTTTTATTAGGTTTAGATCCATCTTTTTTTAATTGTAGAGTTTTAGAGTTTTAGTTTATGCTTTTTGTTCAAAGGAATTTCCCACAATTTTAAATACCCCTGATCCAAAAAAATTACATACTTTAATTTACTAATACCTGATGGTAACAAATGAATGAATGAATTTCTCATTCTGCATGACTTAAAAACCTTAGTAAAAAATGGACAGTAAACCAAGATTATTGTCAAAGATGATTTGGTATTTTTACTGATTTCTTCACAACTATTTGACTGAAATGTCACCAATGGCATGCTTGGAAATAATCATGATAATGGAACCTGATACTAACTTTTTTTTTAAAAAAAAATATCTTTAAAAGGTTATAAAGAGGTCTACCAAATGAGTAGCAAGAAATGGGTCTATAGTAACTAGCTTTTATGTTACAAAGTCATCACAACTGCATTGCTAGAAAATAAGGAATCCCCTTTTTAATTAATAATTTACTGCATCAATTCGTAAGTTTTCACATTGTATTATATATTTATCAGAGGTGAACTGGAATTGAAAAACATATTATAGGTTTCCACAAAATAGCTCCGCTCAGCATTTTCTGTTAGAAATCATAACCACAGAGTTGGAAGGGAGCATGCAGGTCTTCCATTTGGTCCACGGGTTGGCAATCCGCCATCACATGCGGCTCCGGAGCGCCTGGGTGCCCCACCCCCTGGAAGAAGCACGCCAGGAATTCCCTTTCCCAGGCTGGCCCTGTCCGAGGCGTGGCCGTGGAGCTGCACAGGGAAGCCCCGGGATCCTTGCTGGGAGCGGGCCAGCCCTCCCACAAGCTGCAGCCCAAGGGAGAGCAGCCCCTGCGATCCCCAGCCAGCGCGACCATTGGCCCCGCCGGCCAGGAAGGCACACCCGGAGTCCTGGCTGCCATGAAGGAAGAGGGAGATGCCGCAATGGTAGGAGAGGAGAACCTCCTCCTGGGGCCTGGGGCCGGCTTCCTTGCCCTCCTCCTCCCCTTCTTCCTCCTGCTGCCCCATGGGCGGCTCGGGCAGGTGATGTGGCAAGAAGGGCGCCTGGGGGGGCAGCCGGGCCGGCAGCGGGGCTGGTCAGGCAGAGCAGCTGCAGCATTGCGGCCAGGGCCAGCGGCCTGCGCGGCACCAGCCCCCGCCATGGCCCGTCGCGGCTACATCAGATGGGCGGAGGGCAAGGCCGGACAGCGCGGAGTTCCGGCTTGAGTGGTGGCAGCGGGTTCCTCAACCCTCTTCCTCCCCTTTTTCCTCCTGCTGGCTCTCGGGTGGGTGCCGGGGCAAGAGGGGTGCCCAGGAGGGAGTAGCCGGGCTGGCAGAGGGGCTGGCAGGGGCTGGTCAGGCCGAGCAGCCACAGCATCAGGGCCAGGGCCCGTGTGGCACCAGCCCCTGCTGTGGCCCACCATGGCTACATCGGATGGGCGGATGGTGAGGCCGGGCAGTGTGGAGTCCCGGCGGCGGCAGCTTCCTCGCCCTCCTTCCTCCTGCTGCCCCCCAGACGGCAGTCCAGGCTGGGGCAGTAGCTGGTGCCAGCATCACTTCCTGGGCAGCTGAGCCGGCCACACGTCTCCCCGAGCTGGTCTGAGCAGCAGTCCCGGCAGGGGTGGCGGCCGGCAGGGGCATCGCTCCCTGGGCCGTCCCTGGGCAGTCGAGCCAGCTATGTGTCTCCCCAGGCCGAGCTGGGCGGCAGTCATACCTGGGGCGGTGGCTGGCGGGGGCATCGCTCCATGGGCAGCTGAGCTGGCTACGTTTCTCCCCAGGCCGGGTCGGGCGGCAGTCATGGCTGGGGCAGCAGCTGGCAGGGGTATAGTTCCCTGGGAAGCCGAGCCGGCCACGTGTCTCGCTGGGCCGGGCAGTAGACCCAGCTGGGGCGGCAAACGTGCAGCCGTGTCCCTTCGCCTTCCTCCGGAAGCAGAACTCCGGCCTCCCGCAGCAGGCTGATAGGTGAGCCCGAGCGGCCGTCTACTGCCGCCTTGGAAGATTTGCCGCAGCAGCTCCTTCTCCCCATCAGCCTCCTCCTCCGCTCCCTGGGAACCTTTGCGCAGAAAGGCGGAAAGAAGAAAGTCCCAGAGAGGGAGAATGTGGGGTGGGGGGAGAGCAGTCTTTTCCGAGGGGAGAAGCTAGGATGGCAGAGCTGCCCATACTTTAAAAATTTAGCAAGTATGGGAGAGGAGGATACACCGCAGCGCAAGGGCATTGAAGGGAAGTCAGGGGGAGGGGGGCAGAAGCGGGATAGGAAGGAAAGAAAATGAAGGAAGCTCTGTAGCCACCCAAGAAAAAGCAAATTTAAACACAGTAGCTGCCAGGGAAGGAGGAGGGAGGGGAGGCGTGGCAATTCGCTGGAAGGAACTGATTCGGGGTTCGGGTAAGGCACAAATCTTTCTGGATCAAGGCGGGGAGGGGCGTTGGGGGTTGTGGCCTCAGAGGGAAGAAAATGAAGCTGATCCAGCTTCTTCAATCAAGTTCCCTGTTCTGCGCCTCCGCGCGCACGTGCGTGCGCATGCACACATTTTGCGGCTCCCAGTTTTTTCTGAGGGGAACAGGCCAAAGTGGCTCTTTCACTTTTTCAGGTTGCTGACCCCTGACCTAGGGTCATCTTCTGGCCAACAATAGGTGAGGCTGCTTGTTTTCATTGTGAGAAAAGACATTGTAATAAAGATTGTCTGATGCAAGAGAAAGAATATCAACATTTATCTCAAAGCCAACTTTCCAAGATACCTAGAGCAGAAAAAATAAATAGACATGGTAGTCCCAGTGCAGTAATGCTCCAGGAGCCAGCTGGAAATCTGTGATCAAGTTCGATAAATTTCAGCCTTTTCAAGTAAGAAGTGATCATTTTTCAGAAAATTTACTGAGCATTTAAGAATGCTCTTCAATCTCTGCTATCTCCAGGAAGTGTTGAAAAAGAAAATCTGAAAAAAATGAACCGTGTACTGGTAGTCCTCGACTTACAACTCTTCGTTTAGTGACCGTTCAAAGTTACAACGGCACTGAAAATAACTTACGACCGTTTTTCACACTTACGACTGTTCTAGCATCCCCAGGGTCACGTGATCAAAATTCAGATGATTAGCAACTGGTTCATATTTATGACGGTTGCATTGTCCTGGGGTCATGTGATCAGCTTTTGCTACCTTCTGAAACGCAGAGTCAATGGCAGAGGTCCCCAATCTTTTGGGCACCAGGGACCGGTTCTGTGGAAAGAGGTTTTTCCGCGGACCGGAGGAGGTGTGGTTTTGTGTGTGCTGCCTGCATCCCACAGATGGGGTTTTGCTTGTTTGTGCGGCCTGCTTGCTGGCATGTCGCGGCCCAGTACCAGCCCACATACCTGAGGTTGGGGACCCCTGGTCAATGGGGGAAGCCAGATTCACTTAAGCACCATGTTACTAACTTTACAAATGCAATGATTCCGTTACGGTAAATGGGGCAAACTCACTTAACAAATGTTTCACTTAGCAACATAAATTTTGGGTTCAACAGTGTGCATCACTTGAGGACTACCTTTAGACAAGACATGATTTGGAGAAAGTTAATATACCCTGTGTACTCCAGATACCTCAGCCTTTGTGAAGAAATGGAAAAAAGCTTCTCAAAGAAATCCTGCCCTTTGAAACAAATCAGATTTGGATGAAGGTGCTGTGTTTCTTTTATCAAATGAAGAGCTGCAGCCCTAAGTCCTCTCCAAAAGTGGAGGAAAAAGATGGAAAAGAAAAGGCTTGTTTTCTCCATTGGATCAGAGTGGCTGGAAGGATTTTTTTTTAAAAAAAAGTCTGTGGGGTCCTTGGTGCTCTCTGACACTGGTTGGGTTTGTTTGTTTTTTTGAAGACATTTTATTATCCAGTTAGATAACATCGTTGCTAGAAAGGAGTGGATTTGCTTTCAGTTTATATTCAAGTGGCTTGCCCTGTCAATGTTGGTGGGAATGCTTTTTTTTTCTTAGCATTTCCTTGATTGAGCTAATTGTTTATTTTTTGATTGTTTCTCTAAGTTGGTAGTTCATTGATTGGGGTATAGTTTACTGCTTCATTGTTGGTCTGGTATTAATCCTGGTTTTAATCTTTGCTTATGTGGGTGTTGACTACTGTGGAGGAGATGTTTTGGTTGATTTATTGATTTATTCGACTGCCACACTTCTTAAAGTCCCTTTTAGAATGGGATAATTATTAATCTCAGTCTTTCTTCCCCAAAGTCAAAACTTTCAGGTTTTTCTTTATACAGTCCAAATTGCCTACTTTATGTGGTCCTATTGATAGCTTGAGAACTTCAGAGAAACTCTTCAAGAATTAAATAGTTATTTAAGAAGTAATTCAGTCAGACCGACTGTATTAATGTTCTGACTGAAAAAAAAACCCTGTTCTGATTCTGTGGAAAATCTTTATGGAGTCCCAGTTGCTAAAAGTTGTGATAACCTATTTCTTTGGAGATTGATGCAGTAGGGTTACTTACTATTGACCTCATCTTGCTGAAATGCAACATTGCAGTATAATGTAAGGGTTTTGTGTAATCTAGAAACTTAATCAAAATAACTGAAAGGGGGAAAAAGCCTTCCAATAGCTCCTGTTCTTGCTTAGATTATAAAGGAAAATCTGGACTTTTTTTTTTTACAAAGCATATACAGTATCTTCACAAACTCTATGTCATTATCAATTGTGGTAAAATTGGGACCTGCAGCTTAGATGAAATGATAACAGTTTTAGTGTATGAGAAATTAACTGGATAGTAGTTACTTCATATTGCATGTTGCTTTCTGACCATTTCTTTTGCATTATGCATATATATGTAGTAACAACACCTTGCAGTGTTTTTTTTTACAGTGGTAACTATGTAAGCACCTTTGTTATTGTCATGTGTAATCTAGAGGTTCTGTAAATAATTGAATTTAATAGGAGATATGTGTCTATGCTGATGGCACTAGTCTGGTAGCTGAAAATGCAAATGATCTTCAAGCTTTACTATTGAAGGTCAAGGAGCACAAACTTAACAAAGAGCACAAATTAAATAAAAAGAAGATCAAACTAAGGGCAACAGGTACAGCAACCAATTTAAGAAGTTACAATGAAGATATGGAAGTGGTGGGTAGTTTCTACCTTTTAGGATCTATCAGTCAAGAAAACAGCAGTGAAAAAATACGGTACAACTGACAATTCATAGAGTAGCAATTACTGTGTGTGTGTGTGTGTGTGTGTGAGAGAGAGAGAGAGAGAGAGAGATAGATAGATAGAGAGAGAGAGAGAGAGAGAGAGAGAGAGAGAGAGAGAGAGAGTGAGAGAGAGAGAGAGAGAGAGAGAGAGAGAGAGAGAGAGAGAGATTTGTATCATAAAGGGAATGATTTTCCTTGTGGCACCCTGTAGAAGGGAAAGTTTCACTTTCAGAAGCAGGTTAGAAAGAAAATTGACACTTTGATGTTGGTTCAGGTGAAAACCTATTATAATTATTTTTTACCAGACAACTTTCCCAGTTTAATGCCAGGATGAAATTAGCATTATTTTATGGGAAAGTAACTGAGCCACTTGCACTGGGGTTTCCCACATGGGAGGGGGGGGTTATTTTAAGTATGGTTCAATATTTGAAAGGTTGGACCAACCTTTAACATTCAAGGGAGTAGATCTAATCAGTTGAAAAAATATTACCTCAAAAGGTTTATTTTTTAAAAAAAATATTTGGAATTTCCTAACTTTTATTGGGCCATTGAGTTCAGTGAAAAAAGAACAGGAGGGAAAATATTTTTTAAAAATATATATTTTATTGATTTTTTTTAACGTAAACACTTTAATATTTGGTAAACAGCTTGTTGTCTGGGCTTATATTTGCAAAGCAATCACTAACAATCAGTTTTTATATTCCAAAGTCCACACAATAGCTTTGCTTGATTTTCTCTTCTTCCAATAATATTCTCTTTACCAACCTTGAATGGATGCAGGGAAATAATTATCTTGACATCAGATGCAGTGAGTCTAAATGGCTTCACCCAATGAGCATTCTGCTTCTGGTCTTTGTAAGACTCAAAGAAAGTATTGGTAAACAGATGGAGGAAAGCCATAGGCAACAGGGAGACAAAACTGGTCTGTGGGAAAAAAAAGTGCAATCCTACTATTCCCCTCTGAAAAAAACATCTTCAATCTGTGTACATTTTGTGTGTAATGTTGCATCTCACATGGAAAATGCACATGCAGAGATTTTACTGAGATTATTAGTGAAGTTTCTGTATGAGCATCATATTGCTGAAGAATAAATCTGAGTATACATCTTTTCATGCAGGCATAGTGGAAACTGCTGGATATTGTGTGTGCAGTACTTTTCCATTTCCTCCTCATTTTAATTATTTTGGATCACTGAATTTGGATCTATATCCAAAAAGTGCTTTTGCAAATGTTATACCATGTCTTTGAAACATAATGATGCTCCATCCTGAATATTACAAATTCAAGCTCCAATATAAATTAGATTACCAATTGTAAAGAAGAAAGAGGTAGACATAAAATTCAATGCCACATTTTGAGGCACCTCACCTCATTTACTTAGTATTAATATACATCCATGAAAATGGATTCTTCACAGACTGGGAGAAGTGAAAAAAATATATATATTTCCTAGTTCCTAACAATTTAAAACTGACTAATCTCTGTTGAGAAGGATTCAGAAGATCTTTAAATAGGCATAGCTAACTTAGGATATTTTGCCACAAAGGCAAAGGACAAAAATTCTCCCCCCACCCTCCATTTCACATATAAAAGTTTCTTTCCATACCTTGAGGAGATGCTTTCTTGAGGCAATTGCCTGGTTTTCTCTAATGGGAGATCTACTTGTAGCTATTAAGATTGGTGCCACATAAATAGCAGCAAGCATTGTTTAAATCAGCGGTTCTCAACCTGTGGGTCGCGACCCCATTTGAATAGAGTCTAATTCTATTGGCTTTCAAAAGCCAATAGGAATTGTCCAGGCTGTCTCTGCCCTGCTGAGCCCGCCAAAAGCCCCAGTCTGCAAACGGTGCTGCAAGTTGTCTGCAGCGAAGGCGAGCTGTCTGGAAGTTTCCATCCCTCCCTGCTGAGCAACTACAAAATGTAAGTAAAAGAGGGCCAGGGGTGGGAGGTGGGCGACCGGCGGGCGCAGGGAGGGTTGCTGACGCATGTGGGCCTGGTGGGTGCCTTACCTCCCTTGGGCTGGGCCAGCTGGTGGCCCAGCCGGTGGTCGCCCTGCGCTGTCGCTGCCCCTTACCAGCTACGCCTCGGCTGGCACAGGGGGCGGCACCACGCATGTGCGGCGCTCCTGGGTAGGGAAATAGTCCTCGACTTACGACCGGTTGGGTAGTCCTCGACTTACGACTGGTTGGGAGTCGCGGCATTAAAAAGGTTGAGAACCACTGGTTTAAATCTATGTTGCATACACTGAATGTGGTAGTTGCTTTTCTCCTCCCAATCCTGACAGGATTTCTGAAACAAACAAGTTTAGGAATGTATGTAGGGAAGATCATCTGATGAGAAACCTATCATCTTACCCAGTTGGAACTTTGAATCATATAGATGTTGCCTTTCAAAAGAAAAAAAAATCTTCATACCAAATACATAAAGTTTCTCATTTGACAACTTTGGATCACTCTTGGTAAGGATTTCTTTGCTTTTAATCATCTCTGTCTGTCTGTCTGGCTCTCTCTCCCCCCCTCCTTGAAATAGCATTGACTCCTGCACAGGTTCCTGTAGTTTTATTGGCAATGGTTCCCCCCCCCAATTACACTTGTCTGTTTCCTAGGGTTGAGAGAGAGAGAGAGAGAGAGAGAGAGAGAGAGAGAGAGAGAGAGAGAGAGAGAGAGAGAGAGAGAGATAGACTCAAGGTCAGCTGGCTTTTGTTACTAAGCTGGGACTAGAACTCATGGTCTCCTGGTTTCTAGCCTGATGCCTTAACCACTACACCAAACTGGTTCTCGTTTAGAAAGGATCTAGCTATAATGATGAAAGTAACTTCCATCTATGACCATTATTAGCAGAGCTAGAATTGCAAGGCCTACATCTTGTTTCAATGATTGGAAGCATTTTTCCCCACAGTGGCTTTTTGTGACAGGACATTAATGAAAACTGTAGCATTTTCAGATAAGAGTTATATTTCATTATACAGGTACAAGAAGTAATTTTCTTATCTAATTTCTTAATGAGCCTAAACATGGGTGCTAGCCTTTCCTCATCTGTAAAGTTCTTTTCTATTAAGTTGCCTAACAATATTAAATGATTCAATGGCATTTTAAGTTAGGTCAGCACTCCACATAAATCTGAAATTGTTTTTACAATAGAAATTAAAAGTTTGAGTGTCAAGTATTCCTCAAGTATTTCCTGAGAGGAACATCCCAACCTAATGTATTGGGGTCTTAGCACCACATGTTGCTAACAGTCAGTTTATGTCAAAGAATTGTTTGCTTTTTATTTTGTTTTCAACATCATCTATCTCTCAATCAAATGTGTCCATTTCCCCATAATGGAAGATGTCTTGATATTTGGAGAGTGGGAGGTGAAAAATGGATTTCATTGAAGGATTTAGAACAATTACATGTGTGATATAAATTAGAGAGATGTTTGCTAGGGGTATCCACAAGCAGTTTGAAGCCTCTGTCTGTCTGTCTGTCTGTCTGTCTGTCTGTCTGTCTGTCTCTGTCTCTGTCTCTGCCCCCCCCCTCTCTCTCTCTCACACACACACGCAGACACAGAAACATACAAAAATACACAGTTTTTCCTATAGTTTGCCTCTGGCTATCTTATATTAAAGAAAATATCAGCAATTTTGTTTGATTTACTTATTTACACTTCAAGCACTGTCACATCTGTCCTGCAAGTTGAATGTTCCTTTCTCAGGTCTATTACAGATTTGGTATACATGAGAACAGTTCCTATTATGAAATAGGGGTAATTGTGTAAAGTTACCATAATAATTTATCATGTGTTGGGAGACAAGGAGTAATTGTTTGAAATATGCGATCCAAGCCCCAACCTTCTTACAGCTCATGCTGTAATTTATTGTCACTGGATTAGTAGACCAAGCACTCTGGTAAACAAAAGAAGAGCTCCCTTTAATGTTATGCTGTAATAAAATTATTCTGTGTTTGTCAGCTTTTTAAAGCTTGAGGCCTGAATATATTTTGTGGTCCCAAAGCACAGAGACATGAGTAAAAACTCAGTATCCTTTACATATTAGTTCACCATCTTAGCTTCAGAAAGGTATCCTAAGTGACTTAGTTTTGTGGGAAAATCTCCACATTAGCCAAGGCATTTTAATAAACCATTTTTTTTATCATTGGATTGTGTAAATTGACATTTTGGCTATGATTCTGGCTTTCCTTTGTTCATGATCCAATAAGAATAAACTCTGTTTCCTGAATAAAATATTAGTGCTGAGTTCCTCTTACCGTATTAAGTAGAAGTACTTTCAATGTGGCATTCCAAAGTTGCATTTTCCCTTGGTATAGAATAGAATGGGATGGGATGAGATGGGATGGGATGGAATAGAATGGAATGGAATAGAATAGAATAGAATAGAATAGAATACAATAGAATAACAGAGTTGGAAGGGACCTCGGAGGTCTTCTAGTCCAACCCCCTGCTCAGGTGGGAAGCCCTATACCATTTGTATACCATGGTACTTATTGTCTATCTTGATATCATTGATATCAGATTCACGGAGGTAGAAAGATGGAAAAACAGAAGTTGTGATGTCATACAGTCCCCAAAGACACTGTTACAGATTTACTATAGCAAAGGGAGGGTTTAACATTGCAATACTACACGCAGTCCTTGACTTAACAACAGTTCATTTAGTGACCTTTCAAAGTTACAGTGGCACTGAAAAAAGTGACTTATGACCAGTTTTCACACTTAAAACCGTTGCAGCATCCCCATAGTCATGTGATCAAAATTCAGATGGTTTGGTAATTGACTCACATTTATGGCAGTTGCAATGTCCCAGAGTCATGTGATCACCATTTGTGACCATCTGACGAGCAAAATCAGTGGGGAAACCAGATTCACCTAACAAACTGTGATGCTAACTGAACAGCTGGAGCGATTCACTTAACAGCTGTGGGAAGAAAGGTTGTAAAAGGGGGCAAAAATTCACTTAACAAATGTCTCGCCTAGCGTCAGAAATTTTGGGCTCCATTGTGGTTGCAAATTGAGGACTGCCTGTATTTTCACTTATTCTTTTACCTTTTTAAAAAGCAGTGCTATCTTAAAAAAATTACTGAGAAACACAGACACGGTCTGGTTTACTTTTTTATTAGTATTTCCCCCCCCCTTTTTATACAGGTCCTAATTTAGGCCCCTGACAAAAAGAAAATGTATCTTGAATATGCATCGCAGATTCCAAAAATGAAAAGAAATTGCATTTGGATAGCACTTACTCAATAGACAGAAATGATACATGGTAAGAAGGTGCACTGTCTGCCCTGTGATAGATTAAACTACTTTGTAGGAAAATTACTGTGAGACAGTCACCACCACCACCAGCACCGTGGCTAAATCTTTAATAAAATTCTCTTCCATATTCAGGAGCAAGGTATGAAGTACACAATAAGCAGAGTGAAGTAGAGTGCCATTTATCAAACCACTGCAAGGTCTGTAATCTCCTGCTTTATCTTCTTCTGTCCCCACTTCCCCCCCACCTCTTTTCATATTTTATTGTTACAATGAGTCACATTTTCCTATGCATTGCGCATCCAGCTTTAACCTGCTATCTGCATACCGTCTCTCTGTCTGTAATTAGTTTTTTGTCTTTCTGGTGGACCTTTGATTGTGGTGCTTTAAAAACTCACCTGCTATCCTTAACAATTATGACGGAGAAGCACGGGAAACAGGTTCCTGAAGTCCCATCATAATTTAGGAGGAGCCAGAGGACTTAAGGGCTGCACAGAATGACTAGCTTGCCTTCCATTTCAAGGCAAAAGAAAGCCAAAATTCTGGATTTGGCCCCTGGGTGGCGCTATGTGGCTGGAGCGGCTAAGCACCCAAGGCATTTCAGCTTTCAGAGGAAGGGAGGAAGGAAGCGATCATTATCCGAAATAGGGGCGGGGGGGGGGGGGAGGAAATATAGTTGCTCAGGACTTGGTTTCAGAGTTGCCAGAATGTAAAAAAATAAAATAAAAATCAAGAGTTTTGTGTGAGGGCAGTCTTTTCTTCCAATGGGATGGTAGCGTCATCCTTGTCTATAATATTTATACAGTAAAGATGCCAGAGCATCATTTAATTCTACACCGTGGTTTATGTCCTGATGTGGTCAGTGAGAAAGATAGTAGATTTCTGGCATTTCATGCAACCTGAATATGCATACATACATATTCAATCAGTGCTAGAGCCCTGGGATGACTGTATTTGGTGCTATTATAACCCCTTCTTTATTGTCTGAATAGCGTTTTTATGACAAAACATTTATATTCAGCTTGCCTTTATACTTGCCTGAAAAGAAGCAATCACCAATAGAGATAAGGCAACAATGGTAATGATAACTCTGCTTGTGGAATATGAAAAGCTGGGCCCAAATAGGCTCCTCTCCTCAAGGCTGATTCAGACTGGAATTGTTACTTATTGCAGAGTACCGTAGAAATGGTGGTGGGATTTTTGGAGTGTTTTGCTTAAACAGCCTGCACTGGCTTCATAGGCTTGGAGATGATGGTGAGACGAAATCACTTCCAGGAGGCTGAAATGAACAGGTAAGTTGGATAGAGTTAGTCACTGATATATATGTACAAAGGACATGGCTTTCTTTGTAGTGCCCAGAGACATAACAAATAAAAGTATACCTTTGCCAGTTCCACCAGTTACTTTGCAAAACTGAAGATCATCAATCCGCCTTCAGACAAGAAACCATCAAGAAAATCTCAGCCAAACCTGTATCACTTAATATTCTGGCCTTGAAAAACAGATTTTCCCCTTCTTCCTCTTCTCTCTGCTCTCTATCCTCATTTCTCTTTTTTTCCTTTTCCTGGAAAAATGCAGTGGTTAAAAAGATTCTGTACTGTTGCCAAGAAAATAACATAGATTTATCACAAGTGAAGCTTAACTCTACCCCCATCTTGTGCTCTCAGATTGTAAGTCTAAAGGACAGAATTCAATCTCTCTCTCTCTCTCTCTCTCTCTCTCTCTCTCTCTCTCTCTCCTCTCTCTCTCTCTCTCTCTCTCTCTCTCTCTCTCTCTCTCTCTCTCTCTCTCTCTCTCTCTCTCTCTCACACACACACACACACACACACACACACACACACATTGTGTTTAAGAAATGGGGTAAAAAATAATGCATAAATGGAAAAAGGCATTGGTGTAAAAATAAAATCAGCATCACTAAAACATGGCCAGAAACTAATGCTTGCATATACAGTAGACTACAGGTGACAATCTGACTATTTGAAGAATTTTCATGGGATCTGTAACCCAGGTCTTGAGAAGCCAGATTCTTAATGTAATGCTATTAAATAATACATTATTTGGAAGAAAATGGTACTTCAGAAATGGATGATGGACAAGCCTTACAGTAATTTTCCTCAGAAACTGAGCATTTTGATATATAATGGAGGATATCTTCTACAGCTTATTTCTTTCATTAGATCCTTGACTCTGGGAAACCTCTAAGAATCTTTGAAGATAATACTAATAGATGGATAGATTCATGAAGATGTGGGTAAGGGTCCAAATAGCATGGACTTAGCTCGTCTAAAGATTCAAAGGTTAACAAAAAAAAAAAAGCACTGAAGAACATACCAGCAACCAACATGTCTTTATGGAATTGATGTCACCTGACCTATTTTTCTAACTAATTTCTAAACAAATTTCCAACACTTTCATTCCATACCACCTGAAGCTTTGGAAGATTCTTCAAAATATTAGCTACCACATATATAACTGAGCTTAAATCTATTTTCCCTAGATAAGAATCACAACTTCCTCAGACAACTTCTAATTCAGAAAAAAAATCTTCAGAGCATGAATTTGGTCAAGGGGATTCTAACTCAGTTCAGTACCTGTCGTCTGTTTTCTAAGGGAGACGTAGTAACCTCTAAAATTTTACGTTGTATGTCAGACAGAAATGCCAGTTATGATTTGCTGTCCAGCAGCATTGCTCAATTTATTAGAACCTAGCCACCTGGTTCTGAATCTAAATTTTTAGATAAGCTAAACTTAATCATCCATTTTACAGGCGAGCAAACAGAGATTCAGACGGTGATACCGAACTGTGTGCATCCTCCTGATCTGTCAACAGCATTGAGAAACAGAACAACTTGGTGCCTCTTTTAAAGTCATACAGAAACATAGAAAGTTCTTCTGGTCTTCCTCTCATATCCTTGGTCACTGAATGGTGACAGAACTGCAAGAGGTGCCGTTATCTTCCCAATTTTTTTGTGGAATGTTAGCTGCTGTGGAGAGGTTTGGCTGCTGCAATCTATGATACGTTGCTTATTTTTAGATGTCTTACCACTTGTGCATGGCTCTCATAAAAGGCACATTGCTTTTAACAAGACAGTGTATATTAGAAATATAAAGCAGAACCAACATTAGAAGTTCTGGGTATTTAGTGGCATGAATATAGGAATGATTAAATTGAGTGTATGCTTTTTTTGTGCTAGAGAGTTCTATATGATAGGATGTTGTCAGTTATATTTGTAGCAGTAAACTGACCTTTTCATTAAAAAATATAGAGAGGGTTATATCACCATGACACTATTGTTCTTATTGATAATTGAGTGTCTTATTAGTAAGAATGGAAACTTATTTCTTTAAAAGCAATACCATACACTGAGCTTAATGGTATTGTAGCCATATGATTCTAATATGATTTTTGTATACTTTTGTAGAAGAAAGGAAACCCACCCCTGCCTTCTCTAACCCCTTAATTACTATTTGTCCACTATGGAAAACCAAACCATTGTTCTTAATTTGTAAAAAAATGAACAATTATGACAAATATGTGTAATCAGGGGACCTGATTAGAACAAAATGTATGTTTAATGCTAGTGTCCTCCTATGACCTTGCTGCCTGATGCCTTTTATTCTTAATCATTTATATATGTTTAAATAACCAGAAAAGAGGAAAATGCAGTTTTACTAAATATTGAAATATAGCATTAAGGGAAAATGTGCTTACAATGTGTTTTGGGCCATGGAGTTAATATACAGTAAAGATGTACATAGTAATATACAGTAAAGATGTACATAGCTTATTCCACTGTTCAGAAAGACATAAATATAAAGAAATATAAGTACAGAATTATGAATAGACATCTGGATAGCTGTGTAACTTTTTAAGCACTTTCATTGGTTATCACACTGGTTTTCCAAGTACTTGAAAAACACATAACATTATTTTTTGCCAAAAGCAATGCATGTAATGAGAGTCAGAGTAAGAATTGCTTTGTGCTTCTAGCATTTTATTGAAATAACAGATGCAAAGATAAGACATTTTCTACCAAACTTTTTTCTGGATAAACCTTCTTTTGACTTTACCTTAGTCTCATTACCTATTATTGAAGATATTGCTTCTTACAAGTTCTTGGGGAAAGTGCAGGAACATTTAATGTAAATTTTAAAATATGTGCATGGACTACTTAAGAGTATGCACACTGAATATTAAACAAACACCTGAACTTCCTGGTGTTGTTGCCTAGATCCAGCACTTTGTTATCTGCTACGTGCAGCGGTTTTAAATTTCTTATTACATTCTGGTCTCTCGGTCTATGCAGCTTCTGCATGATGTATGTGAGAAGGACTTCCAGCAGAGATACTTATCAAGCATTCACCTAAAAGTTGATTTCCCCCCCTTTTAGTTCTTGGGTCCAAGATACTGCATATCGATCATAAAATATCTGCCTAAAACATTTTAGTCAAACCTGCTGTGCAATCATATACCACATAGGTCGAACATTATGGATAAGTGATGAGTGATGAATATCTTAAGCTTGCAAGGATATAGGCATGAGAACTCAGCTGTATATAGGCTAGGATGAGAGATGAGCAAAGGGCATCCTGACATTTTCCACCAAATTTGTAGAGAGAAATTTGGTAGATGATTTCTCCAAATTTCCACTGAGAAACAGCACATTCTCCAAACGTTTGAAGGCCTCTGAATATTTCTTTTTCCTTTGTTTCAATATAATTCAAGAGTAGCCTAAATATGTAGGTATTCTGACAGATTACATTACTCCGAATCTTGGAAAGAAGTCAGATAGTTACAGAGACTTGAAGAGTCTGGAGACAGTCACATCTTAACCATACCATTATTTGTGGTTTGTTGCACAGTCAGCCACATGTTCAGACTGGATTTGGCATTTTTGTCCACCTATCAAGTCCTTCCCAAGGATCCGGGATAGGCAGATTACCATTATTATTGCCTTAGAATCAGGGTTGACTCAATGGCAACTGCCTGGACTAATAAGAATAATAATAAAGAAGTTGGAAGGGGCCTTGGAGGTCATCTAGTCCAACCCCCTGCTCAGGCAGGAAACCCTATACCATTTCAGACAAATGGCTGTCCAGTCTCTTCTTAAAAACTTCCAGTGTTGGAGCATTCACCGCTTCTGGAGGCAGGTTGTTCCACTGGTTAATTGTTCTAACTGTCAGGAAGTTTCTCCTTAGTTCTAGGCTGCTTCTCTCCTTGATTAATTTCCATCCATAGCTTCTTGTTCTGCCTTCCGGCGCTTTGGAGAATAGCTTGACTCCCTCTTCTTTGTGGCAGCCCCTGAGGTATTAGAACACTGCTATCATGTCCCCCCTCGTCCTTCTTTTCATTAAACTGACATACCCATTTCTAGCAACTGTTCCTTATATGTTTTAGCTTTCAGTCCCCTAATCATCTTTGTTGCTCTTCTCTGTACTCTTTCTAGAGTCTCAACATCTTTTTTACATCGTGGTGACCAAAACTGGATGCAGTATTCCAAGTGTGGCCTTACCGAGGCATTGTAAAGTGGTATTAATATTTCTGCGATCTTGATTCTATCTCTCTGTTGGCTTTTTTGGCAGCTACAGCACACTGCTGGCTCATATTTAAGTGATTGTTCACTAAGGCTCCAAGATCCCTCTCACAGTTACTACTATTGAGCAACGTACCACCTATAGTATACCTGTGCATTTGGTTTGTCTTGCCTAAATGTAGAACCTTGCTTTTTTCACCATTGAATTTCATTTTGTTAGATAGCGCCCAGTGTTCAAGTCTGTCCAGATCCTTCTGTATCTTAAGCCTGTCTTCTGGAGTATTGGCTATTCCTGCCAGCTTGATGTCTATCCCCTTGTCCAAATCATTGATGAAGATGTTGAAGAGCACTGAGCTAGGACAGAGCCCTGGGGCACTCCACTACCCACTTCCCTCCATGTAGATGCAGTTCCAGTGAGGAGCATATGCTGAGTACGGCCGGTCAGCCAGCTATGAATCCATCTGGTGGTGATGCTGTCTAACTCACATTTTTCTATCTTATCAAGTAGTAGGTTGTGATCTACTTTATCAAATACCTTACTGAAGTCCAAGTAAATTATATCCACAGCATTCCTCTGGTCCACTAATTTTGTCTCTTGGTCAAAGAATGCAATACGATTTGTCTGCAATTTTCCCTGCAATTTTCTTGGCAAAAATTTTGGAAGTGATTTATCGTTGCCTGCTTCCTAGGGCTGACAGAGAGTGCCAGGGCTTCTAAGTGGAAGCGGTGGCAGAGCAGAAAATGTCAAGGTGGCAGCTGCAACCACATAATTGAGGCCTTGTCCTCTTTTTCTGTTGGCATGTATTATGTCTGGATGCCCATGGGCTTGAGAAATAACTGAATACCATCCCATGGCCCACTTTAAGAGACCATGAAGTGGCTGTGAAAAACATGACAAGGAAAAGCCATCCAGTTGGGGAGAAGAACTTCCATCTATTTGGAGAGGTATTATGTTGTGTATCCTGTTGTCAATTCAAAATCACAGTTTCTTGATTAGTGGGCAAATAATTTGGTTGTTAACAGGGTATATATCCAGGTAGTTCTCATGTAACAAACAGGTGCTTAGCTGTTATGATGGATCCCCAGAAGGTGTTATGTCTGGCCTCTCTCAGCTCATTAAAATCCACGTAAATATGTCTTTAAGAGGTTTATTTAACACATTTCAAAAGGATTCATTTCAAAGCAAGCTGCTGGCATTTTGTTGGCCTGAACGGCCAAATCAGATCTATGTACATTTAGATTAAACATGCTCTCCTCCCACATTCCAATTACTCACTCTTTCTTTATCACATTGTCCAAGACCTCATTATTCTTCGGTAGGTTTTCAAAACACCAGAAAACTGAGTTCCAAAGCACTGCCAAAGTTTTCAGCCCACTCCTTGATTAACGTTGCTCGTGACAAAGGCGTAGTCTTTCTTTCCCCTTCTAATATAGTGTCCGATACGTCACTTCCCCAATTACTTCCTTTTTCCAGTTAACTGACACCTTCGCTTATCAAACCTTCGGAACCTCGGATCAATCCATTTATCTTCTTGTTCTAAATCTGACTCATCATTTTGAGAGTCTGATTCAGAATGCATACAAAGCTCCTCATTGTCTATCTCAGCTGCCGGGAGGGGAAAACACCCAGAGGGGCCTGGCTGCTGATCCTCGGCTGCCGGGAGGGGAAAACACCCAGAGGGGCCTGGCTGCTGATCCTCGGCTGCCGGGAGGGGAAAACACCCAGAGGGACCTGGCTGCTGATCCTCGGCTGCCGGGAGGGGAAAACACCCAGAGGGGCCTGGCTGCTGATCCTCGGCTGCCGGGAGGGGAAAACACCCAGAGGGACCTGGCTGCTGATCCTCATCCTCTGATACTTCCCAAGCTGGTCTAGGGACACTCACAACAGAAGGTACTTAGGACCCACCTCCAGAGTTCCGTTAGTGATACATCCTCTGCAGTCACATGATCTCATTTTGGGTGCTTGGCAACCGGCTCACTTTTACAGCCAGTTCTGTAACCATGATTTACAATTTTTTTTGCTGGTTTCTGGCAAAAAACGTCTGTGGGAATGAGTGGGTTTACTGTACGACTGCTGCAAAAAAAGGTCATAAAATGGGTTGGTCACATAGGTACCTTGATTTAGTACCATAATGACTTATGACAGAAATTCCAGGCTTCATTATGGTCCTAGGTCAGGGGTAGGCAACTTTGGCTCTTTTATGACTCGTGGACTTCAACTCCCAGAATTCCTGAGCCAGCTGGCTCAGGAATTCTGGGAGTTGAAGTCCACGAGTCATAAAAGAGCCAAGGTTGCCTACCCCTTTCCTAGGTCAAGGACTACCTGTATATCTCCAGTTGATCTCTGAATGGAATTGCTTCTTTTTGCAATTCAATTTGGGCAAAACCCTTAGGGAGGGACTGAGGAATTTTTAAAGGATTAATGCAAGAAACAAAAGCAAAGACTCTTCTGGACTTATTCATTGTGCTTGCATATGCACACACAGTAGTTTGTAAAACAATAAAGCAGGGAAGAGCTTTTTCCCCCAGCCCCTGAGCACTTTGCAGTTATAACACTGACATTCAGTGTCAGATTGCTGAAAATTGGAGGCCTCGTTTCCTGCCAGTTTCCAGCAGAAAATTTAATAAGGTACGGCTAGGCTTAATTCACTAGAAACAGACAAACAAATGGACACTAGTGAAAATTCCTAAGAAATCCATTTTAAAAATTGCTACTGCTCTTTGCATGTCACCACCCACCCACTGTGGCCCACAGGCTGCTGAAAATAATTCTAAACAGAGGGGGAAAGAGAGGAGAAATCTCTGGTCACAAACATCTGCTTATTGTATTTTTTAAAAAAAAAACCTTCAAACCATCCTGATTTACAGATGCTGAGCCAGAGCAAAAACATTTTAAAATGGAGAAGCTGAATAAGGGCACAAGAAACTGATAATATAGATCAGAGCTTTTCTGTGTATGCTTCTTCATGATCACTTACTACGGTAGTTTTGCGTCATGAGGAAGAGAGGAAAGCCTGTGCTTAATTCTCTGTGTTTGGTATCAGACCTTGTTAACATTTCAACAAAAAATATTATTGTTATAGCTATTTCCTTTGTCATTGACTTTGCTCTATGCTAGAGGCACAGGTCTATTAATTGTAGATTTGTAAGTTGGCTAGGTTAGAAAATCTTGAAATGTATTTAAACTGTAGCTGGAAGCTTCTGCTAAAACCCCTGGCAGCTTGCCACACTCTTGAGTTGTTATAGTATAGTACAGGGGTGGCAACCTTGGCTCTTTTATGACTCGTGGACCTCAACTCCCAGAATTCCTGGGCCAGCCATGCTGAGGGGAAAGGGAGAGGTTTCCAAGCTGAGCCATGCTGGCTCAGGAATTCTGGGAGTTGAAGTCCATGAGTCATAAAAGAGCCAAGGTTGCCTACCCCTGGTATAGTAGGACATCGTCTTCCACCCTATTTATTTCCTGACAGTTAACATTTTGTGGCTTTCGAACATCATCATAGGCAGCTCTTCATTGGTTTGTTGTGGAGGGTTGGGGGTTAGCTTTAAAGAAGTAAGTAATGGATCCTGCAAGTTATGCTCAACCGCTAGAGATTTTTTTTTTAAAAAAAAATACAGACAGCAACTGTCTCGTCTAAAGATGTTTTTGGACTTTCCAACCTAGTTGATGACCCTCAGTTTTGCTAGCCGCACTTGAGACAAGTTGGTTATATGCTGCCTTCTGCAGTAGATCGTAAGAAAAAGCTGTTTTATACAGAATATAAAATATATGGAAATGGGTGTTTTGATTAGATTGCAAGTGTCAGAGGTGAAAACTTTGGGTAATGGTTTATTATGAATCTGTGAACATCCGAAGAAGGAAGAGTATTGTGCAGGATTCATACAAGATAAGAGAAAAAAACCAAAACAATCACAAAAGAGATAGAGGTGCATTCATTGAAATAAAAAGAGAGACAGTGACGGTTTCTTTGTAATGATATTTTGATTTTTTATTTCTCCTTGCGTAAATGCAAACACTAGTTATTGGTAATTTTAGCTACTTATTGCTATTTAATATTAATTAAATTCCAATACTTCTAAATGTGGCTTGGGGTTGGAGGGCTTCAGATTCTGGGAGCTTACCATATTTGATACTGGATGGGGTTTGCACTACCCCAAAGAGACTTAATGTGAAATATGGAAGTTCTCCTGGATTAACAACTCCTGCTTGAAAAAGCAGTGGCAGTCATGGTTGGGAGGACTTTTGCACAACTTCGGGTTGTGTATCAGTGACACCCGTTCCTAGACTGGGAGGATCTACTCTAGGCCACTCACTCATGCTCTGGTCACCTCCACAATGGATTACTGTAATGTGCTGTACATGGGGTTACTCATGAAGAACATCTGGAAATTAAAGCTGGTACAGTGGCATGGGAAATTATGAACGTTCTTCATTCACTGCATGTTACACATCTCTGCTTTATGATTTTCATTGGTTGCCAGTTTGCTCCTGGGTTCAGTTCAAAGTTCTGGTTGTGACCTATAAAACCTACCTGGCATGGGACCAGAAATTATTTAGCTGTTGTGTCCTTTATTATTGATTTATGCCTCTGGGATTTCTGGGAGTTGTAGTTCCAGTATGCACCTGGAGCTTGCAAAGCTAAGGACTATCAATAGGAGCTAACCTACCTTGTAGAGATGACTTTTTACTTTAGTTAGTTTGTCCATTTTAAACATGTATTAAGACAGAACTACAAAAATCAACAGCTGCCACCAACACTTTGTTATTCGAAAGGATTTCTCTTACCTATAATCTGATTGCTTTATGCCTTTCACAAAAGCAAAGGTGATTCTGTCCTTGCAAACTTCTAAGTGATCTCTGACTAATGTAATACAGGTCTTCATTCATAACAGACAGCATAAATTACCACTTTAAATTACCATTTTGACCTTTCCTTGACTAAGGCTACTTGCTTGTGATAGATAACTTCAGATAAGAATTGTAATGCATTTTATCTAAAAGTATGCTAGAAATTATAATCAGGAATGGAGAATACTCTTGATTCTGATGTTACTTTCCATAAACATTGCCCTTTTCACATCTGAAACACAATTGCACTACCATTAGGCACGCTGCTTTCTACTCCCATTACCAAGTGAGGTGCAGCTTAATTCTGCAGATCCTATATGAAATGCTGCCGGGATCATATTGGTTTGCCAGAAACAACTATTAACATACATACATACATACATACATACATACATACATACATACATACATACATACATACATACATACATATATATATATATATATATATATATATATATATATATATATATATATATATATATATTAGGCGGCTATTTTCGTTCAGATATATCAAGTTCATTCTTAGCTCTTGCTGCTGAGTGCATTTTTTTTTTGCACAACATCACAGTTGCTATTTACATGTGAAGAAGGGGCACATTCATTGCATCTACACAATGCACGACTAATTTGGCCTTGCTTCTAGTGATACTGAAATCTCATATATCTCTTGATTTAATTCAGAATCCCACTTCGTTACAGCCTCTGACTAGATGACTTTGCACAAAGTCTTTGTGTGATAAGAAGGGTGCTACCTTACCACTGCTAGAAAAGGAAGTTACGGTAAAGGGATGAAAAGAAGGTGTGCATGCAATATATGTGTTGATTGTCAGAGTATTACCGGTAGCTTTATTGCCTGTGGAACAGAGAAGAGAGACAGAGCCTTTTAAATTGATTTTATTTCCAAAATAAAGCATGGTAATCCAAATCTGTTTTGTAGGAACGTCTGAGTGAAAGAGAGATCTTATTGTTATGGGTTAGAGACTATGCACAAATACACAAGTGAGTTAAATAATGCAATGCTTGAAGCATGAACACAGTTTAATTTTAAATAATGCTTCCACCGTTCATTTATATGTTATCATACTTCACCTGGACAGAAGTGAGACAGAAGAGAAATGGATCCAATTGGTTGTCTCTTGAGAGGGTTATTCAGAGGGCAGCAAGGAGGCCACAGATTCTGTGTGTCCACCTAACTCTTGTTTTCTTTGGGTTGATCAGCTGCGGATCCATCCCTTGCCTGTTTTTTGTAGGTCTTTTATTTTAAGTACTTGCCAAATGCAATTCATGCAAAGTTATAAATAATAATTTTCACTTGTACATAATAATCACACATAATACAATTTGGACAATTTTGTCAATAAATTTCCCGTGTACATAATCATCATACAAACCACATTATTAGCAAAAGGATCTTAACATTCAGAATGAAATCCTTCATTTGTTTACATGCTGGTTGTGCCTGTCTGTATCAACTCCTATCTTGACTCACCCTCTGACATGTCCACTCCCAATCCCCTTGGCTTACTCAGAAGGGTATCAGGATCAATGGTATCAAAAGCCACCTCAACACCAAAGAAAGCCAAGATGGACACACTACCCTGTTCTGGTCCTGATAGAAAACACTTACTAACAGTTAAGACTTCCTAATACAAACTGGTGGTAGATAATGGAAAACACTACTGGAGAGTCTCAATTTATGTACATCATTTTTTTTTATTCTTAAGTGTTTACTTCTTGGGTCATGTCCTTGAATGCTTGGAAATGAGAAACAAGAATCATTTGTACACCGTTTGTGTTTACAAAACGCTTTGAAGCTCTCCCCTTCTATGCCTACGGAACTTGTGTAGCTTCTCCTTGATTGCTTTCTGTAATACACAATTCAGATAATACAATAGGAGCAAAGGAAATTGGATCATGCAGTTCTTAGGAAGAAATATCAATTTATAAATTATTGCAATTTCTCTGAAAGAAACATGAGAATATTGGGGCAACACTAAGCATCTAATAATCAATGTATACATGTGCAATAAATAAATAAAATAAAATAAAAGCAAATGACATGGAAACTGCTATGTAAGAGGGGTTAGTATTGTAAGAATATGGGATATCTATGGAGGGTGGGGTATGTGTGGGATTTTTTGGGTTAAAAAGGGCAAGGTAGCTGTTATACAATTGAAATTCTTCCCCCTTTCACACAAGACATAGTGAATTTGTTTGTCACTTACCAGGTGCTCAAATAAGGATATAAACAGTTTTTAAGCATAAGACAACTCAAAATACTTAATTCTTTATCAAAAATTTCAAAGCAGTTTACATCTAAACTTACAAAAAAAATACAAGCAATCTCTGAATGCTAATAAAAGGACTCTTGAAAATGAATGCAATCAAAACTGATATTGGAAATAAAAAAAACATTAGGAACAATCCAAAAACTTGGAGCAATTTGCAATTATAACAGTAATTGCTATGTTAAAGTGTTGCATTTATTTTAAAAGAAAACCTGTACTATTAGCTGAAGTTCTTGGCATTTTAAATCACAAAAAAATCTCTTTGCAAGTAATGAAAACAGAAACATACAGGCAATCCAGATAACCTATTATTTGCATATTTTAGTTGATTTTAAAAAAGTAACCTTTGAAACTTAAAAACTACTTTTCCTATGTAATGTCCTCCAACAAATTCTATTTTAAAAGACCAAATATTGTGATGTTGTTGTTTATGATGATGATTGTGACAAATTTAAAGAGGTGATCAGTTTTATATAAGGATTGGAATTGTACAGGCATTAGAAAAGTCTGTTTCTATATTCCTGTATACTTATGGGCATTACTTTTTTTAACTTCGATGTTTTCTCTGTCTTGTGCCATACATTTTCTATATTTTATATTTCTAGTTCTGTTTTCACTAGAACGAGAGGTTTTGCTTTTCTCATTTAGGGATGATGAGAACAAAGGAAACCTATTTTGTTTAGATGGAAGTTCATTAACCTAATGTAGGATGTAGTCCATTATTTTATTTGCTATCTATATTCCATAAATAGGGCTTTGGGCAATAAAGTTAATATAAAAAAGGCATTCCTGCTTTGAGTAGCTTGGGAAGAGGTTTGTTTTCCTGATCAAAATCATACAAACCCAAGTTGCTTTTTTTATTAAATGGGGTAAAGACATCTGAGTAGGTTAGTTTCATGCCTTTCAAAGGATAGTTCATTATTTCCAGTAACTTTCTACTACTGGGTTTGCTTAACCGAAAAAAGTACTAGAAGTGGAATTGGTTTTCACAACTGAAAATAAGTCTTCATGACTCTGCCTTTCCCACTCAAGGCCATTATGTAGTTTCCCCATCATACGCAGAGATATATCTTAAGGTAAATAGATTTACAGCTTTTATTGACATGCTTTTCACACTGATACCTTTGGGAATACTGGGATACAATTATTAGTAATAACATGGGAAAAACTGAACAGACGTTCCAAGTACTTTTTGTATCCATATTCTAAATGTATCTTAATTCTTTCTTAAGTAAGATATTACAATAAAGAAATACTATCAACCGGAAATGATCTCAGGAAGAGCAGCAGTGTAAAAGATGCCAAAATCTGTTTGTAAAACATTTTTTCCAATAATTAAATTTGTTTTCAGTACAGTTAAGGGGGAAAAACTATTTACGGTTATTGGGATTATTTTTTTTTTTAAAAAAAGCAAAAATAAAAAGCAATGTTACAGACTGTCTCTAAAATACAAGTGTTTAAGTTCAATCCATTTTGATGTCAGCTTCGTTGTTCACTTAATATATATTACCTTCAAATTATATTTCTTTTAAACAGTGGTAGCTCAGCAGATTTTCTAACAAAGCTTCTTTGCCTATCCCTACTACGGTACCAAGTCATGTCTGCTTCTTATGCAGTGGAGTGGAGACTTGGTGGCAACCAGTGATTAATTGGTTCCAAAAGTGTGCAGTCCCTAAGGATACCCTAGGAGATGCTTTCCGGGCCTTGTTTAAAAGAAACATATTGCTTGCATTTACAGGTGTTGGTAGAGTGAATTTAGATTGGCTATAACTCTGCTCTGAGTTTGTTACATTGCTGTATTTATTCTGTTTTCTCCTGTTACAAGCAATGTATTAATTGTATTGAATGATCCATTGCTAAAATCCAGTCTTTGCAATACTTATATATTTTCACCAGTGGCCATTACATTGTTTCCACTTTTCTTTGAACAACAGTAATCCAATAATCCTTTGTCCACAGTTCCTCATTAATTGCCAGGATATCTGGGTTGATGAATGTTGAAAAAGGCCCAAACATCTGAAAGATACCATGTTCCCTATCTCTTCAATAAAGGTTTACAGAAGAAGGAAAGAAGAAAATAGATGGTCTTCACAAATGTTCTCCTCTCTATGTCAAGAATCACATAATTCCAAGGGTTTTCCAGGTGTAAAACCTGGAGAGTACATAGACCACAGAAGGAAATCAGAACTGGAAAAGTCCTTCTTATACTTACAGAAATCTCTACCAGCTGAAGGGGGATTGATTTTTTTTTGTTTTTGCAATGGGTCGGGATGTAAAAACATACTATTCAATATTTCTGTGCCATGATATTTTCAACACGTAACTTTTTCATTAATGCATATTTGATGGGCTAACATGATAAAGGAAAGGTTTCTGAATGTGGAAGTACGGTTTCATGTCACGAAATAGACAATTCTTATATGCAAAAGACAGTTCTAATTAAGGCTACCAGATATACACACGCACAAGAACATTGTGAAAGTGTCCTTATTATTAATTATTTTTATATGGCATTGCTTTATCCTACCACAGTTATTGGAACTTTTTATGGAACATACATAAATCCTGTTGATTTTAGTATGTCTCCTCTATAAACAACTAAGCCTGGAGTATGAAACAAGTCTGATTTTTTAAAACGACTTCTACCTTCTGAATTTCTATTTTAAATACCAAAGCACCAGTACAGACCCTTGTTTCTAGTAAGGTACCCACAGGAAAAGTTTGGCAGGACAGCAGTTATTCTGGGAATGTTCTGATAGTTAATAACCCTTCATTTATGCTAGGATAAAAATGTGGAATATGCATACAGATGGAATTTGAGATTCATTGCCTCAATACAGAGCTGTTCATGGGTGCTCAATATGCGCAAGATGGAGGACGCTTTCCTGTAGGAGCAGCCGGGCTTCTGATGGGAAATGGCTAGAGACCCCCCCAGGGGTCGAGAAACATCTGGGACCCCGGGGATTTTGGCAGCGGAATATCTTAGCCTTTCAGAGACATGTCTGCTGACTCCCTCCCTGCCGAGAATGGACGAATCTGGATGATAACAGCATATGTTGGGTGATGTTAACAGCGTACCCCCCCCTTCGGCCCGCGGCCTGCGATAGAGGTGAGGAGCCTGCAGGGAGTCTGGGTGGGAGGCCGCCGCGGAAGAGAGGAGTTTAGCGGCGGCTCCCTCCCCTCCCCCTGCCTCCCATTATGCGAGGGACGATCTGCGAAGGGACTGCTGAGAGGCTTCTGGCTTTGGGAGGCCACCATGAAAGGGAACAGCTTGGCCCCTTCCTCCCTCCCTACTACCACATGAGTGAATGGCTGGGAAGGTAGCTGAGAGGCGTTGGCGCTGGAAGAGTTTGGCGCCCCCCCACCATCATGCGAGGAGCCTGAAAAGAGAGGAGTTTAGCGACGGCCCCCTCCCCTCCCCCTGCCTCCCATTATGCGAGGGACGATCTGCGAAGGGACTGCTGAGAGGCTTCTGGCTTTGGGAGGCCACCGTGAAAGGGAACAGCTTGGCCCCTTCCTCCCTCCCTACTACCACATGAGTGAATGGCTGGGAAGGTAGCTGAGAGGCGTTGGCGCTGGAAGAGTTTGGCGCCCCCCCCACCATCATGCGAGGAGCCTGAAAAGAGAGGAGTTTAGCGACGGCCCCCTCCCCTCCCCCTGCCTCCCATTATGCGAGGGACGATCTGCGAAGGGACTGCTGAGAGGCTTCTGGCTTTGGGAGGCCACTGTGAAAGGGAACAGCTTGGCCCCTTCCTCCCTCCCTACTACCACATGAGTGAATGGCTGGGAAGGTAGCTGAGAGGCGTTGGCGTTGGGAGATCGCTGCAAAAGGAAGAGTTTGGTGCTCCCCCCCCACCATCATGCGAGTTGGTAGTTTGGGAGGACTGCAGAGAACCGCAGGTGTTGAGGGAGCAGCATGGACCTGGAGGTGAGGGAAGCAACGTCGTTGAGATTGGACTGCCTGACTCTCTAGCCAGACCCCATCGATGCACTTTATCTGACTGGCTGCGTACTCAAGAAGGACCCTTCTTGCATTGCGAGATTCCCCTCTCTCGCAATCATGGCCCTCTGTTTTACCAAGGGCCTATCTCGAGGACGGACTTTGGAGTCCTGAGAGATAGCATGTATTAAATAAGGGGCTTTGGGGTTTTTTAAACAAGTTTTTAATGAAAGTTTTAAGGGAGGGAAGGGATGGGGAAGGGGTGTCTAGGGTGGGAGAAGGAATTGTTGGAGGTGAGCAAGAAGACAGGCCAGGCAACGGAAGGGGACGGAGTCCTGAGGGTGCGGATGGGGGGTTGATTAAGGCTAATTTAGTTCCTATTAGTACCGTAAGCGGGAGGGGCAGGTATAGCGGGAGCAGGGGGCCGTATCATAATAAGGGAGTGCGCACCCACTGTTTACGAGTGGTTGTGTGCTCCGACCCCCAAGGCTCAACCGGTTCTCTGGGTTATCCAGAACCACAGGGCCCTGGCTGTAGGCTGGTGCTGTGCAACGCCAGGTCTGTGGTAAATAAGGCCCCCCTCATTCAAGATTTAATTTTGGAGGGGGGAGCAGATCTGGCGGGTATAACAGAGACCTGGTTGGGACCAGAGGGCGGTGTCCCTCTGGTGGAAATGTGCCCACCGGGTTTCCTTGCATTCCACCAGCCGAGAGCCCAGGGCAGGGGTGGAGGAGTGGCGGTCGTGATTAGGGAAGATTTTAGGCCGAGGGAGGTCACTGTTCCTCAGACGGAGGGCTGTGAATCCCTCCTGGTGAAGTGGGACCTTGGGGGCCCGAGGGTGGTGTTGATTACGTACTTGGCTCCCTGCCACGTATCAACCTCCCTGCCCAAGCTCCTGGACGTTATCGCCGCAGTGGTGGTTGAGGTCCCTAGGCTGATAGTTATGGGTGACTTCAACCTGCCGTCCGTGGGCGGGGTGTCCAGTGAGGCTCGGGAGTTCATGGCTTCCATGACAGCCATGGACCTGGCCCAGGTAATTCAAGGCCCTACACACACAGGGGGGAACACGCTTGACCTGGTTTTTGTCTCTGGACAGTGGCTGAGTGGTCAGAATATAGGGGATATAGTCATTGAACCCCTGTCATGGTCTGATCACTCTCTCCTACGCCTGGACTTTCTGACCGTTGCACCCCACCGCAGGGAGGCGGAACCGGTGAGATGGTACTGCCCCAGGCGGCTGATGGAGCCCGAGCGATTCCAGGCAGAGCTTGGGCCAATTCCTGAGGTTCAGATACACGACTCGGTCGAGGAGCTGACGACAGCCTGGGATAGGGCTGCGGCCGGCGCTCTAGACCGGGTCGTGCCTTTGCGGCCTCTGATTTGGCGTGCGTCTCGATCGGCCCCTTGGTATAATGAGGGGCTGAGAGAGATGAAACGCCGGAAAAGACGCCTAGAGAGCAGTTGGAGATCGAGCCTTGCCGAATCTGACCGAACACTGGTAAGAGACCATATTAGGTCCTACCTAGTGGCGATAAAAGCAGAGAAGTGTTTTTACTTCACTGCTCTTATCGCGTCATCAGATAACCGCCCAGCCTCCTTGTTTAGGGTGACCCGCTCCCTCCTTCATCAGGAGGTGAGAGGAGACCCCTTAGAGGGTAGAGCTGAGGATTTCGGAAAATATCTGCATGATAAAATCGCTCAGATACGGGAAGGCTTTGATTTCAACTGGGTGTGTCCGGTGGGAGAGACGGAGTCCGGTCTTGAGACTGTTATCTGGGCTGAGTTTGACCCCGTGACTTCCGAGGACGTGGACAGGTTGTTTGGGGGACTTAGGGCGACCACGTGTTCATTGGACCCGTGCCCCTCCTGGCTGGTGCTGGCATCCCGGGAGGTGGTACGAGGCTGGTTCCAGGTAATTATTAATGCTTCTTTAAGTGAGGGTGTCTTCCCTACCGCCTTGAAAGAGGCGGTAGTGAGGCCCCTCCTTAAGAAGCCTACCCTGGATCCAGCTGTTTTATCAAATTATTGTCCTGTCTCCAACCTTCGCTTTCTTGCGAAGGTTGTCGAGAGCGTGGTTGCCAGACAGTTCCCACGACACCTGGAGGAATCGTTATACTTGGATCCACACCAGTCGGGCTTCAGGCCTGGCTATAGCACGGAAACAGCATTGGTCGCGTTGGTGGATGACCTCTGGCGGGCCCGGGACAGAGGTTGTTCCTCTGCTCTGGTGCTATTGGGCCTCTCGGCGGCTTTTGATACCATCGATCATGGTATCATGCTGCAACGGTTGGAGGGGTTAGGTATAGGGGGCACTGTTTTGCGGTGGTTCGCCTCCTTCCTCTCTGGCCGGATGCAGTCTGTGTTGACAGGGGGTCAGAGGTCGACCCCGAGACCCCTTGTATGTGGGGTACCTCAGGGGTCGGTCCTCTCGCCCCTACTGTTCAACATTTATGTAAAACCGCTGGGTGAGATCATCCGTGGTTTTGGTGTGGAGTACCATCAGTACGCTGATGATACTCAGCTGTACATTTCCACGCCGAACCACCCCAACGATGCTCTTGCCGTGCTGACCCAATGCCTGGAGGCCGTGCGGGTCTGGATGGGGAAGAACGGACTCAAGCTCAACCCTTCCAAGACCGAGTGGCTGTGGCTACCGTCGTCCCGGTTTAGTCAATTGACTCCTTTGTTGTCTGTTGGGGGCGAAACAGTGGCCCCCGCAGAAAGGGTTCGCAATTTGGGAGTCCTCCTGGATTCACGGCTATCTTTAGAGGACCATCTGGCGGCCGTGGCCGGGAGGATGTTCTATCAGGTTCGCCTGGTACGCCAGTTGCGTCCCTTCCTAGACCGGGACTCGCTATGCACAGTTACTCATGCCTTCGTCACTTCCAGGCTGGACTATTGTAATGCTCTCTACATGGGGCTCCCCTTGAGGTGCACCCGGAGGCTTCAGCTGGCCCAGAATGCGGCCGCGCGGGTAGTGACAGGAGCGTCGTGGCGCTCCCATGTAACACCGCTCCTGCGCGAGCTGCACTGGTTGCCGGTGGTCTTCCGGGTGCGGTTCAAGGTGTTAGTGACCACCTTTAAAGCGCTCCATGGCATCGGACCCGGATACTTACAGGACCGCTTACTGCTAGCAAATACCTCCCGCCGTCCGGTACGCTCCCACAGAGAGGGCCTCCTCAGGGTGCCGTCGGCCAGACAATGTCGACTGGCGACCCCCAGGGGGAGAGCCTTCTCTGTAGGAGCTCCAACGTTTTGGAACGAGCTCCCCCCCGAACTCCGTACGATGACGGACTTACGCACCTTCCGTCGGGAACTGAAAACTTTCCTTTTTCAACAGGCTGGCCTGGCATAGAAGCTCCGGCTCCAACCGGGTGAAAATGTTTTAGGGGGATTGTCTAATTTTTAGGATTTTTGTAATTTTTAGGATTTTAGGATTTGTATATATTGGGTTTTATAGATTTTATGGCCTAATTTGTTTAATTTATTTTTAAATATTTTAATTTTGTACATTTATATGTTTTTTAAATTTTAAGGCTGTAAACCGCCCCGAGTCCTTCGGGAGAGGGGCGGTATAGAAATTTAATAAATAATAAAATAATAATAATAATAATACAGAGCTGTTCATGCAGCAGGAATACTGGCATTTGACTCTAGTCTCAGTCTGAGTTTCTTCTACTGTGTCCTACTACTGGATTATGATTTATCTATATACAACCCCAGGAGATATTTCTTTGAGAAGAGTCTCTTTAGTCTGATTATCTTCAGGTATGCTGGTATGAAAGTGCCAAAAAGTCAGTCATCTTTCAGTTAGTTATCTAGCTTTGTAGAGTAATCACGTAGTCTTTGAAAGCAGTGCTGAGATTGATAACAAGGAGGATATTGCTACCATTTATGTAGTATTTTGTTAACACAAGAAAGTAAAGTGGGGCTGATCACAAAAAGCATTTGTACTTCGGAGATTATTGATGAAATGCAAAGTGCACGTGCAAACTACTACGCTGTTAATATCATGAACTACTTTTACTTTAGAGCGTATATAAATCAGGGGTCTTCAAACTTGGCCTTTTTATGACTTGTGGACTTCAACTCCCAGAATTCTGCAGCCAGGCACGCTGGCTGAGAAATTCTGGAGTTGAAGTCCACAAGTCATAAAACGGCCAACTTTGAAGACCCCTGATATAAATCTACACTGCAACATGCAACCTATTCCATATCTTAGTAAGAGCCTATCACTGTCATTGGGAAAATGTCAAACATATAAACAAGAATTGCCAGTATTTACTGGTCCCCATATCTTAACTTCTGACTGATTTTTTTTGGCTAAACCATTCATATTTCATATTGTATAATTGGGTATCTTCCAGTTATACAAGTCTGTTTGGTGGATAATGCAGAGCGATGACCAACACATGCATGACTTTCAGGGTTTTATTTACACACTGAAGTGACATTTTAAATGGAGATTGAACATAAAAAATAAAATGGGAATGATCAGACCCAACAGCTATGTCTCTTTTGTATTGTAGAAGTCTACACATGTTGTACAAGCCATCATCCTCCCAATAGACTCTTCAACCATCACAATTTTGCAGAGCCTTCTGTTCCATGGCAGACAGATGGAGATTTTATTAAATCAGACCTTAAACATACAGAGATGATTCTTGCTAACAGCAGGCTATGTGTCTGAAAAGACTGAAATATTTATCTGCTATTATTAAAATCACTATTATAGGATACAGTGATAACTTAGAAGCAGATGCTTCTTTAAAACCTGTGGGAAAATACAGGGTGAAGGTAAAGGAAATATTGCGCTAAATTATTCAGATGTGTAAATAGTCTAAACAAGAATACATAAAATTCCCAAAAATGATTTGGAGCTGAGAAAACAACCTGAGAATTTGGGAGGGGTTTTTTTTTTTTGCACTATTTCAACAATTGTGTTAGTTAATGGGGGAGGGAGGTTGGTAGATTTTAATGTTGTTAGGTACGCTGCATAGGAGAAAGGTGAAAAACTGATTTTGTACTCTATTTAGTCCAATGAAGTTTGGAGGTTTACTGATAAATACTGTCACATAATCCCTAAAATAAAATCTAAATCTTGTAATAGTCAGCAATAGTAAGGAAAAATGATGTCTAAGCCAGTTACAGATTTTGTCATAACTTTAACAAATTTCTTTGATTTGGCTTATGTAGGTCTGCACATTGCTGATTGGTTTGAGGAAAATGTACAATCACCCATGGTTGCCAACTTCTTATCAGCAGTGGATTGGGTTATGCTGATAGATGATTTAACCTGAAATTTAAGGGCTCTTGCAAACTGCAATCCAGGATCCAGTAAGATTTTCTCCATTTCTCCCAGCTGTATCCAATAAGACAATACAATATTTGGATGGAGACAACTCAGCATCAGCTTCATATCACTACCTCAGCCAATATTCTTAGTTGTGGACTGGGTGGGAAATAAGGGAAAGAACAGTTGTCTATATTGAGGTCCATTATCCCTCTAAAGCAGGGGTGTCAAACTGCTGGCCCACAGGCCGGACATGTCACATGGAAGCCAAGCCCACCCCATTGCTGGCAATGGCAAAACTGTCCTGATATGTTGCGCGACATCATGTGACGTTGCGAGTTTGACATGTCTGCTCTAAAGCTTCAGTTGGTTGTAGGAGATCAGTGATAAGTATTAAGAGATGGAGCTGATGACATATTTGTTTGCATGTGACAGTTTGATTGTGGCATATTAATAGCAGGTTGGAAAGCTTAATAATCAAAGTTAAGTTTTATTTGTAATAAAGAATAAAAGATGTAACAGTTTTGTTTGTTATACTACCTCTTTATTATAAGGAAAATTACAACTATGGAATTATTGCCTATTAAAGTGTTAATTAGTAGACATGTATATGAAAGATTTGGCATTATGTAAATTTGTGTAATCAATCATGTTGCTCAAATTATTTAATCAGAGTTCAACTAAAAGTTCTTTAATCAGTTGGCAGCCATAATATCAGAAGGATAATAACAAGGAGATACATTTTGCATGTGTAATATCTTGTTGAAATGCTGATCCCAGTAAGGGCCAACTTGGCATTTGATATCTATGAAGATGACCTTCCTGTTAACTTTATGAAGTTGTCTAGATCAGGAAACATGTTCCACAAGAAGACTAGAAGTCTGTTTATTAAGAAAAGCTGCAGTAAGGCAAGTCTGATTTTTTTTCTCTCCCCCCCCCCTTATAAACCAGGGAGCTAGGGGGAAGCAAATCTGAGTCTCTTTCTAATATTTCCCCTTCACCTGGGCTCAAAGCATGTTGGTCCACCTTGTTGTCTTAATGGTTTCCAGATAACTAAAAGACCCATGGTGGCACAGTGGTTAGAATGCAGTACTGCAGGATAACTGATTGCTCACTCCAGGAATTCGATTCTGAGGGGCTCAAGGTTGATTCAGCCTTCCATCCTTCCGAGGTCAGTAAAACGAGGATCCAGATTGTTGGGGGCAATATGCTGACTCCGTAGGGCTGTAAAGCACTATGAAGTGCTATGTAAGTCTAAATGCTATAGCTGTTGCTATTTCAAGGTCATCTCCATAGCTCCCTATAGCTACTTAGATGATGCCAGTGAACAATGGCCGAGATAGTTACCTATGAAAGTCTCATAGTAAAATGGTCAGTGGTCAGGTGGTTTCCCACAGCCTGCCCCTTCCAAAAATTGAAATTCACGTATTATACTATGTGAAGACTTTTTAGTCTTGATTTGTGGAAAAAGTCATAGTTAGTTGCATACTATCATGCACTCTCCCTGACCCTTATCTGCCCCCTGCACCTTCTCTGATCTGCACAGCACCTCTTGTGCACCCTTGAGAACCCTCCCCAACCTGTACCAGTTCCATGTGCCTTTCCTGACTCATGCAGCACCTTTGAGGATACTCAGTGAGGAAATAAGCAAGAAGCCAGAAGTTTCCTCCATTCCCGCTACTTTTTTGCCCACCTGTCATCAGGAAGGCTCTGTAGGGGTGCCCATGGTCGTTCTGTTTCTCTGTTTAGATAATATTTCTGAAATGATGATCCAGCAGGGTATGGGTTATCTAGTCCATTCTGAAGCTCTAATGGATCAAGTTATTAAACGTATTGAAAAAAATACGTCACATTTGTGAGCTAGGTGGCTATGTAAATCTGATAAACAAACAAACAACAAATTATCTCTCAAACAGAGGAGCATTCCCAGGAAGGGGATAGGAAGCAAAGCTATATTTTCAAAAGAACACCTGGTTTCTGTGTTGTCGTACTATCAAGTCATGCAGCTACTCAGTGCAATATAGTTGATAAGAAAAAATATATATGGTATTTCCACTAGAAAAAATAGAAATAAATCAACTGAACGTAATAGTAAGCTGTGTGTTTACTGCAAAGGATACATAATATGTTGTTGGTGTTTGCCATTTAAGGAGCCAGGAAAATGGTGTCTTGATCTTTTTTTGTGTTCTTTCTTCATAGTTTTAAAAGAGGCCAAAAGCATGCATTAGCATTTTTATCCTTCTCTGTAAATAAAGTTCCACATAATATTTTGCGCTTTGTCATTTGCACCCAAGTATATGATGAAGCCACTCTTAATCATCTGCATTCAAGTTAGAATAGAGGATCTCCTCCATCTTTTATGCGTATGGTGCACAAGTGTAATTCTCCACATTGGCTGTACCTCCCACAGAGATGGGATTTAACAGAAACACTCTACCCTACTGAATTATGCACATATACTGTACCTCATCTTGCTTAGTTCTCCATGAAATGTCAGAAGTACCTCCTACCGTGCCATGTTGACAACTCCAGCAATACTGATTAAATTTCTATATACTATCAAATTGCTGAGTCCTGCCATCCATAAATTATGAAATCTGTCTTATACTTCATAAGCCACTTCTTAAATGTGAATTTTCAGCTTAGCAGGGTTGTGTTATAATTTTATTTATAGGGTTTTAAAAAAAACAACAAGCATGGCCCATATTTTAAGTTTAAGGAATTTAGAATAATTTTAAATGTATTTCTTTTAATGAAAGAAGTCAATAGAATAACTCAACCTATTACTTGTAGTCCAAGTAAGGAAATGATGTTGCTGCATTCCAGTGCAAAGCCTCTGATATGCACACACACACAACACACAAATGTACACACGTGTGTGTACATGAGTGCGCACAAACAAAAGAGTCCCTACTTAGATTCTATCCCCAGTGAAAAATGATCTCTAAAAGTGTAATCAGGATCAAAGTATTACACTAAATACTGCTGCATAAGGGTTAATAGGGCCTGTGGTCATTTCACACATCAAATGACCATGTGCTGTTTCTCCATTCTAGATTGCATATTTTAAATCACATTTAGTATTGTTGACCTTTTAGCCTCAAATACTAAGAATTTAACATGAATAGTCTACTGCTGCTAAAGATTCTGGCTCAAACTTACTATGCAGAGATCTTCCTAGTTGTTGATGTTTTTTTAATTGTGATAAAAGGTGCAGTAAACAGTGAAATGTCATGTTGCATCATTCTATGCCGGTCATTGAAATGCAGTTGTTGCTATCAACAGGATCAGCCAGTTTCATGTATGAAACACACAGATTGTTGACTTATAGCTTAGGAAAATACTTACTCTTGATTTTTCTAAAAATATGTATGCTTCCTCTTAAAGAAAACAGCCTGGGACAATGTATTGCTATTAACAACTACATTCAATTCAACATCAGAAAACCCAGTGAAATTAAAAACAAAAAAATTCATCTGATTAACAAGACACATAATAGTCTGTGACTGGTGGAATCAAGTGCTTGCATTCAAAGATGCTGAGTCAGTTTTAATTTTTCATATTCAGTATGTACTGTGACACACAAAATGATAAAGCAAAGTGTGATAAAAAAATTAAAATAATACAATAAAGCTGCAAACTTTTCTCCAAACTCTCCCATTATCTTTCCTCCTCTCCTTTCTGCCCTCTTCCTCTCGCCTCTCCTGTTGCAAACTCTTTCTCCATTTCCCTCTGCTGCTTCTGCTGCCCCTCTTTTCATGTGTAAAGTGAACCAGCCCCAGACTAATACATAACCCAAACATGGCCATGTTTTCACTCCCAAGATAGCCTTTTAATCCTATCAGAAGAAAAAACATAAAAAAACCTTACCTACAAAATTCATTTAGGAAATGGTAGGTGAGAAACCATACATATACCATCCTAATGAAGGGTGCATGCTTGATTGGATCAACCTTCCATCCTCTTAACATCTTACATCTTCCTTTGTTTAAACTCTTATCTCACTTGTTCAAAATGTGTCCACAAATCAGTTCTTTTAGATTCCCTATCCCCCCAACCAAAAAATGTATAAAAAATCTCTGCCTTTCTATTGTTTAGGGTCCCTCTTTCTTGCAAAGCAAGTACCCAAAGGTCATTGAATAAAGCTTAGCCATTTGTCCTCAGCCTTGCTCTTCCTGCGTCAGTAAAAATTCCACAAAACAAGAAATAAACTAGAATCTTCTGAAGCTACATTTGTTGAAATAGACTCATCCAAATCCAGCCAGTAACAATGCTCCCCCCTGCCCCATATTGCACCACAATTAATAGATGTGAATCATCATTATTTTTGTATTAGGACCTTGAAAAGCATTTCGGGCTCCAGCACCATGGATAGCACCAAGCGAACTACTTACTCTGAAAGCTTATACTGAAACCTTTAGTATCAGAAGATGGCAGCACCTGGCCGTTTTTTTCAAGTCAGATGTCCCAGATTGCCAGCATGGGGTGAAATTTGGGAGAATGCTTTGACTGCCAAAGTTTTAAAGGTAGTGAGGCTGAACTTGAGTCTTGGTGATTACATGCAAACAGCTCTGCACTTTACTTGGCAACGCCAAGTAAAATACTAAAGCAGGCTTCTGACTGGGAATATTCCATCCCTTGATTTTTCCGAAAGCTCACAAAGGAGGTATTGACTGTTCAAGGGCTGCCATTGAAAGTTGAAGAATTTTGCTTAAGGTTTTCTAACATCTCAGGAGGCTCAAGAAACTTTAGTTTCTTTAGACCCAATGCATCCTCTGTTGGGACTGTTGATTCTTCTGCCATTGTTTTTAAATACAGGTCATAGAGATTGCTTAAAAATATATTTGAATCTGTTGTTGTTTAAGGAATGCTACAAGGAGAGGCTTCTACATGCAGATAAGTAGCTTCCTCCACATAACTATGAATTGGAAGAGCAAGTTTATGATAGTTGCAGCAGAACATTCGGTCACGTGGTTTTGCATACCGGCATGAATGATCAAGTTAGCTAAAGTGCAGTGGGCACCAATAAAATCATGTGAACTATCACAGCAGCAGTAATTGGGTTCTGAATTGTAAGATGGTAAAAGTAAGCATAAAGAAAGAAAGAAATAGAAGCAACCTCCAAAGAAATATAGTGAGTATATATTTAAGAGTACTAAATAATGTTGAATCACTATGAATGTATTCAAACAAAAAAAATCAAATTGATAAAAGACAAGAAATACGTCTTTTTTCATAATATTTACTTACTTAAATATTATGAAAGAAAGGAAAGGAAATCATTGCTTGAAGAATACAAAAATTTGCTTTGGTTTTATTAACTGATTCATCTTCCTTGGTGGCTCAGCAAAAACTTTCTTTAAAAAAAGGCATTTTTATGCCTAGCTCATTGATCCAAAGGCCTTAATAAGAATTGAAATCCTGGCTGCAGTGCTAAGCCTTCCTCCCAAGTGAGAACAATATGTTTCTGCAAGTGAGATGATAGAAATCAAGAGGAGAAAGGAAATTGTAAGTGTAAAGGAATAGCAACAGCAACTGATTTCTCTATACTTAATTTACAAAAAAAAGAAAAAAAAACCAACCAAAAAAAACCCCCAGTCTTTTCTCTCTGAAATCTTATCCCTGCACAATTCAGAACAATGACTGTAATGGAACTTCGGACGACATTACTTCAAATGCAATTTTATTTGCTCTATAGGAGTACAATACAATGTAATTTAATTTTGTCCAAATGATGTCAAGTGATACTAAACCATCCCCATTATGGGGAACTTGTTTGCATCTAAGTTCCTGAGCTGTAGCTAGCAGGCTAGTTTCTACCAGAAGACAACACTGAATTTTGTACTTCCATGATATCAAAAACAATGGCAGCAAAATTAATATATTGTAACTTGGGAGGAAAGAAAAGAGAACATTGGGATCATAGGTTGCTCTCAAAACAACCCAGTGGTGGGTATCTGTATATACTTCCAGAAAAATACAATTGGTAGAACCTATTTAATTTCACAAAGCCTAGGGTGTTTCAATTTGCCTGTTTTGGAGCTCCCTGCATGATCACTTCCTTGCAAGCTGGGAGCTCAGCATGAAATATTAAAGTTTTGCTAGGTCCTATCAAGAGATTTAAAAGAAAATCTGCTAATATTCTTTTTAAAACTATTTCATTTATTCTTTCTTTTTTTGCTCTTTTAAAACTTTTGTTTTTTGGTGGGTGTATTGAATCATACCAGCTTCTTGTTAGCCATTCATTAATTATAATTCCAATACTAAAAAATGTAGTGGGATAAGTAGTAATTGCTTTTATTGATCTCAAACGGTATGGTTATGAAATTTTACTATGAAATATTGAGATGTTGATACTGAAGTTGAAGGCTCCTTCTAGTCTCATGCATCTGCTTCTTGATCTATAAACAAAGTAACCTGGACTATCTTCAAATATCTCCAGCCGAGGAGTATCAATTCCAAAGTAGGACAAATGACCATCTTTTGGATCTTGGATGCGTCTGCCCTGTTCCTACTCTCTGTTGTCTCATACACAGGCCATGATGGGACAATGTATTCATAATCCAGTTTGGTCTAAGGACAGGTCCTGGTCCCACCCATTCCCCATTCTCTCAATTAAATGGTTTTCCAATAAAGCTACATGTTTACAAGATACTCAGTTTTCAGCTGCTGCCTAGCACTATTGAGGTCCCAGTTTCTTCATCATGCTAAATCAGATGCAAGAATGTTATCTGGAATATTTTAAATGGTCTTTTAAATGCAGAAGAATATCTGTTATTAAGTCAAGAAGCATTAGCTGGACAATTGGCCTGTGTAGAAAGAAAATTACTGTTTTTATTAGCTCTGACTAGTGACTAAGAGATGAATGTTAATATGAACCTAGATTAATAAGGTTTATTGAAGTATTTGGATTAATTACACACACACACACACACACACACTTTTAATTGCGGTTATATCCAAGAGGACATGCATGGGCCTCAAAGATGAGAGCATGAACCACATTTCCTTTACAGCACATACTAGCTTGAATGGTATTAGAATCCTTAATGCTTGTCTGTCTGTCTGTCTGTCCGTCTGTCTACCTGTTTATTATTTTCACATAAATGAAAGGTAAACATGAAATTATTAAGAGTGAAATTAAAAAAGAGGGATAAAGATAACAGAATAAGTAGAAATAGTGTAGTTATGCAAATACACACACACAGTAACTTTACCAGAGTTATAAACAAATTCATTATCCCTCTTTAAAGTTAAAAGTTGTTTCTCATCTTCCTATATCCAATCCTAGTGCTAGACTTGTAATAATATTTTTCCTAAAAGTATAGCTTTATTCATTGATTGGAGTATGTCAGGTTATGTAGGCTAATTAGCCTTTAGGGAAGGAGCAGAATTTATAAACGGATTTTTTTTTGATGCTGGCACGTGTTATAGTCTGGGATTACATATACCTGCATATGATGTCCAAATTATGCAGGAAATATGTATGAAGAGTTTGCACCTACTGCTAGGGAACTGGGTGAGACATATTCTATACATTTATGAGATGTAATGGATGTTGATGCCACTGCATCTCCTTGAATTAATTAGCCCTTAATTTTCCCTTTACAGTGAATACCCTCTCCTCTGGGTTTCTGAGTCTCTTCCCAAGGCAGCATCAACTAGGCAACTATTTAGCTGTGTTTCTGTACCAGCTGGCAGCCAATGGCTCTCTACAGGGACTTAAAAAGGGGGAAAGCAGCCAATCATGCATAGTGTAATTTACATTTGATTGATGATGATCTTAGAATCACAGAAACAATTAATTTGTACCATGGTTCCTATGGGTCTAAAACGGAAAGATTTTTGCCACTGGTACAAACATTAATTTTCATCTGGATCAATCTCCCATCTTTTTATATGTCACATTTGTTCATGAGATACCTTTAAAATCACGCATGTTAAACGATGACTTGGGCAGAGTATGTACTTCAGAATTAAATAATCTAGTTCAGCAAATTAACTGACTGAATACATTTGAATTTAGCCACAGGGAAGATTTTGCTAGTATATATTTATATAATATTATGTTGAAAGTTTGCTCTTGGGATTTTACACAACAATTATGCTTGTTTTCATGCTTTTAATATCAGAACCATACTGTGTCCAACACTAATCTTTTCAAAGTGCAGTGATTTGAATAGAACACTTGCAAAGTGTTCATTAATCAGATTAAAAATATCCATTAGAATAACTTGTGTTCATAAGACCTGTGCTGTGCTCAGTCTGGTGCCAGCTAAATGTGTCAGTTTTCAACTCCCAGAAATCCTGGTCGGAGCCATGAGCTAACATGCAATACATGCTTGTTTGAGGTACTGCCTGGTTTCCATAGTTTCTGTTCATTCAGTAAGATCAGAGAGAATGATCCATTTAATTAAGCAATGCCATTTATTAGGATGTAGGAACTGTGCTTTCTCTGTAGTGGGTGCTTGCCTTCCAGAAGCCAGAGGCCTGCACAGTTCCCACCCTAAAGATGTTCTGAAAGTCTTTGAAAACTTGGCTGGTTTCCCAGGCCTTGGGTAGGGTGGCTGCTAAATCTGTAAATTGTTTTGTTGCTTTGTTTGGTTTCTCTTCTTTTCTGGATGCCTATGGTCTGTTTGTCAAGTTTTACTGTTCTTGCTTTTAAAATAGAAGCTTCCCAGAGGCATTTGTATTCCATTGACCTCTAAAATTAATTTCAAAGACTTTGTGAACTTAAAATGCATTTTACACATAAGAAGAAAAATGGGTACTCTCTGTTTGGGAAAACTTGAGAATGGTGTTGGCTCTCCCATTCTAAAATCTAATCATGATACCCTATATTTAATAACAGAATAATCCCATTGAAAGCAGTGTTACTTGTTTTGGTATATGTGGTCAAAGCATGATGAAGTCATATTTGTGCAATTTCTGAGTAACGGGCCAATTTCTGTTAATTTGATTCTTCACAAGATATAACCTGTATACATCCTTCAATCAATGTCATAAACAGGCAACCAATTTTTGAAACTTTTTAAAAAAAGAATTATAGCAATGAGTAAGAGTAACTTCGAGCATCTCACTTATTTTTTTGATCATTGATATTATTTACTTTCCAGTTCAAGCCAAGTTCAGTGATTATTTTTAATGCAAGAAATAATTTAAACACTTCATTCTATTAATTACTCATCTGCTGTGTTCTTAGTCAGAAAACCTAGTTTTAGGAAATAAGTGTAAATACTATATAGATTTGATGAATGTTACTAACCAAGTTACTCACAATCACAAATAAATTATATTTGTAATTATGAAAACTATCAAATGGTATACCATGACTTATGCTAAAATTTTATTATTTAAGCAAGTTGATACTTACATTCCCTTGCTACACATAGTTACAGACAAAAAAACCCCAAACCCATACAGCATTGCAATAAAGACTGGCATATTTCTTTGCATCAGGACCCAGGATATGAATCTGAACTGGGTCTCAAAGGAGCACAATAGTGCAATCCATGGAATATATATTGAGAATATATGCATATCTGAGTTGTAGTCTCCTATTCTCTATGACAAATGATTATGATGTAGCGATTCCTGTAATTAATTGTAAAAATAATGATGAATTTGCTTAACCTTGAATGTCTATGGAGATTCTCAATCATTTATTTATTTATTTATTTATTTATATTTTATTCGGGCTTGTATGCTGCTCCTCTCCAGAGACTCGGAGCGGCTAACAAAATGTATATAGAACATCAAATTTCAATACAAGTCCAAACAAAAATATCTAAAAACAAAACTAACACCCACTCATGTTCACCATTCAATCCACAATCATCCCCAGGCTTGCTGGCAGAGGTAAGTTTTAAGGTTTTTACGGAAGGCCAGGAGCGTGGGAGAAACGTGGACTTCAGGAGGCAGTTGGTTCCAGAGGGCGGGCGCCACAACAGAGAAAGCCCTCCCCCTAGGGCCCACCAGCCGACATTGTTTCGCTGACAGGACCCGGAGGAGGCCGACCCTGTGTGCTCTCACCGGTCGTAGGGAAGTATGTGGCAGAAGGCGGTCCCGTAAGTATCCTGGTCCTATGCCATGAAGGGCTTTATAGGTAATAACCAACACTTTGAATTGTGCTCGGAGACCAATAGGCAGCCAATGCAGCATGCGGAGAGTTGACGAAATGTGGGCATGACGGGGCAGGCCCACAACCGCTCGCGCAGCTGCATTCTGCACTAATTGTAATCTCCGAACACTCTTCATAGGTCATGGTTGTCCCAAAGGTGCTTTTCTAAAAGCAACTGGACTCTTTTTTTTCTTTTTGCTTGAAGAAGTTTCATTTCTCATTCCAAGAACATGAAGCTTCTTGCATGAGAATCAAAATGTTTTCAAGGAAAAAAAAAGAAAGTCCAGTTGCCTTTTAGAAGTACACCTTTGAGACTCAACCTTGAATATACATGAAAAGATTATTCCTTTTTCTGATGAACAGAGTACATTTAAATGATGATATACTAGAAGATGCCTAGGCATCCAACAGTATATTAGAAGAAAGAGGAAACACTGAAGCCCAGGTATAAAGGTACATCTATAGAAAAGACTGATAAAGAATGAAAAAAGATATGGAATAATTTTTTTTAATAATGTGTCGCTGGATAGAATGTTGTCTAACATACATATTTTCTAAAATTCAAACAGCTAGAAGACAAAGCTTAACGTGAAAGTAAAGACTGGAAAGAATTACATGGCTTCCAAGCTCAGCCTGGATAGGTTGAAAAACATGTGGGCATTCATCACAAGGCCTCTCTATTTTAAACATGAGCTTTATGGTGTGGCAATCTGCCAGCCTTCTCAGTTAGACAAGACAGGAAAAATAATCAGATTTAGAGCTAATTCTACTTTATAGTAAGGTTACTTACACATTCCTCACATTTTCTTCACAGTACACAATCATGAGGAAAACAAAATTCTTACAGATCTCTAAAGCCTAATCATTAACATAAAAAAAAATAGGCTAAGGATCAAAAAAGTAAAAACGTATCTTATATCAGGGCAAAAGGCAAAGATAGCATTGAACAAAAAAAGAAAGCAGGATATCTAACAAAGAAGAAAACTCTGAACTAATCTAAGGGGGGGGGGGAAACCAAGTTCACACAGAAAAGCCAAAGCGGAAGCAAGTAAATAGTAGTCATATTCATCAGAAAGTAGACCATAACTCAAGTTTTAATGTGGAGTTTCTGAAACTATAATATCTCAGATAATATCTCAGAGTTCTTTTTATACCTCCAATTTTGATCAGGTAATATATTTGCATGAGTGAAGGGAAACAAGTATAGATTTCTCTTGTATTTTCATCCCAATGAACAATTATTCTAAACAAAAATAAAAGAAAGCTGAAGTTGTTGACATAATCAAAAATAGAAAGTTAAATTCTCTCCATCTTTTCTCACAGAATCTGTCGCAACTCAATGTGAGATACTTTGCATTACTACATTTTGTAAGACATGTGAATAATATTTTTAAGAGTGTTGTGTTCTTACTTCCACAGCTTTGTGCTGATTTGATAATTCATCATGAAAAGCTATTGAGATTGATAGAAGAATATTCTATGAAACCTACTACAGTTGTATTTTATTTTAAAGTCCAACCATCTGCAGTCAAATATACATAGCACAACACAACATAACAAAGTACAAATCTATTAGAATAACAGTTCAAAATTATCCTTGTGTCCATTGATTTAATTACGAATCCCAAAGCTACCCCCTTGTTAGATCAGAGGCTAGTAGCACATTTCGAATCCCAGTAACTCACAAGAAGAAACAATTCTGTAACTGGATTGTAATTTGAATGAATACTGGAGAGGCACATTTAAGAGCTGATAATCAGTGGATAATAAAGTTAGCCTGGATGAATTTTGTAGAGCACTGGAAAAAATAAAACGAGTTTAACTTGAAATGATTAAAAAAACACAAAAATATGTGAAAAGTTAAAAGATAAGGGGGAAATAGCAGATAATAAAACAAGGAAAAAGAATCAATAGAAGAGGACCAGAGATAAAAGTTGAAATTAAAACAGGATGAAAACAAAGAGGGAATAGAAAAATTGGGGAAAGCATTTAACATGTATAAACAACTGTGTTTCAAATAAAACACAGGAAAAAAATGATAGTCTATGTTTCAGGAACAGCAGAAAAAACTTGTTCCTGAAGAGATTTCTCCCACCCCTGGGATAGCACAAGCATGTATCAAGGAAGTTGTATGAGGTATCTATCCCCTTGACCATTCCTTTCCTGTATTCATCACAAAAAAAAAATGCCTACACAAATGGCAGATCATGTAATAAACCTTCTACATTATATAAATCCAAATTGCAAGTCTTTGGCCTGTAAACATGTATATGATGTCTGAGTGATTTCCTTTACCTGTAATAAATATCTCTTCTGCTGTCATCTCTGTACAAGGTGAAAGGGGAACTTATTCCCTCCTTAGCAGTATAGAGCAATATAATCCAGAATGAAGTTTTCCTTGTGTATTCTACTTTTTAGGCAACCTACTCTTGAAGGTAAGGAATGCTATGTATAGCACAGGTGTCAAACTCGATTGCGTCACGTGACGTATCATGACGTATCATGACGTTTTCTGCCTTTCTGGAGCTGGGGTGGGCGTGGCCTGCATGTGACGTATCCAGCTCATGGGCTGCCAGTTTGACACCCTTGATGTATAGTATAGTTCTGACTGATAGTGCCATCCTTTTAGTTCTTACTGACGGTACCATCTTTTTCATATTAAATTGTTATTTGATCCAATGGAATTTGCTATCTGGAGAGTCAGTTTTTGTCTGAAAAATAGTTGTTCCATACTGCATGCCTAGGTTGGGCCTTTTAACCACTTCGACTAATTTCATTTGTAGCATATTCTGGTTTTCCCTTTCTTATGGCTGCCTGAATCTGCTGACAACAAAGCAAAAGCAAATTAATGTAATATGTCAGCATTTTAATAATACAAAATAACAATTTTCCAAAATTGTCAAACCCTAATTAAAACAGTACTAAGAAACAGTACTAACAACCTGCCTCCAGAAGCGGTGAATGCTCCAACACTGGAAGTTTTTAAGAAGAGACTGGACAGCCATTTGTCAGAAATGGTATAGGGTTTCCTGCCTGAGCAGGGGGTAGGACTAGATGACCTCCAAGGTCCCTTTCAACTTTATTATTATTATTATTATTATAAATCTATGGATTTTTTTTAAAAAAATTAGGACATAAATTTTGCACAGAGAATTTCTCTGTATAGACAGAAAAGATAAAAAACAAAGGTTATAAAATGTAGTGAAGAGATTGGCAAGCATGATATGAAATTCCAAAAGGATGCAGAATTCAAAATCCAACTCATTAGAGTGCACAGATGGCCAAAGGAAAGTTGGAAAGATGACCATGTTCTGGATGTTGAAGAATTTAATGTCTGTGCTTTCAGGTTGAAATTATAGTTGTAAAATGAGTTGGTTTGGTTTCTGCTTTCTTTCCTTGAAGAAACATGTTGTTTTTCAGGTCTATTATTAGCAAGAAATGATATCCCGTAAGTGATAAAGCTGGGGTGTGATCCAACAAGAGAATTCCAGGTCTGGTGACAGGAAGGGAACAGAAAAGGAAAGAGGTAGTCTTTTATGAAATAGACAGGAAGTAACCATGAGGGCAGGGGAGAAGTTATAACAGCAAGCAGAGAAGGAAAGAAAGGGGTGGGGGCAAGATCTGGGACAGGATTTATGTAAAACCACTTGCAGTGTGGATGTTGCACCATCATTTACATGGACTCTTAAATTCTCTTAAGGAGGAAATCTAGATTGTTTATCATGTCACAGATGATTAACTTTGACCTTAATAAGATGGAAGTATATGAACCCTTAGGATGTGGAGTTCCTTTGGCCAATCTAGGAATCCCTGACAAGATGATATGACTTCTTGGTCAACCATAAATAATCTTTTAGTCTCTCTGCCCAGAGCAGGAATTCTCCAACCATCCTAAACAAAGAGCTGTCCAAGTTTTGTCTAAAAATATACAGTGACCCATATTTCCAGGGTGAATGCTACTCACTATCTAATAGCATGTACAGTCAGCAAATCACCCCCCCCTTTTTTGTTTTTACTATTTGTAAAGCTTCTAATCATTGGTTCGTGTTCTATCCTCAGGCACTGTGGAGAAAAATCCACACCCTTTTCTCTGTGACAACCTAGAATTGTAAAACTCTACCACGTTTTCTCTCAGCCTTCTTTAGGTTAAACATACCCAATTCCTTTAATTGTCCTTCATAAGATTTACCTCCAAGCCCCTTGCCATCTTTGTGGCTTTTCTCTGCACTCTTTCCAATTCTTCAGAATCCTAAAATCCTAACACAGTTCCAAGAACCTCTCAACCAGCAGTGGGATTCAGCTGGTTCGCACCACTTCGGCAGAACTGGTAGCTAAGTTTTTGTTGCCCAGGCCCAGAATGGACTTCCGGAAGCAGCATCCACACAGAGAACTGGTTGTTCACATATTTGAATCCCACCACTGCTCTCAACTACCTTGAAGCACTGTTTGAACAGACACTGAATAGTTGTGTGATATAGTTATGAACATGTGCTGATGTACTTTTATGAGCTATGAGGCGGGAAATGCATAGGAACAGGCTATTAAAGATTGTATTAAAGTAATATATTTTTATTCATGTTTTCCAATGAATTTCAAGAGGTGGAAAGAAGAGACAAAAGTTTGCTTGTGTTCTGAGATCTACCAACTGGAGAACATTTATTTTCTGCTGACCTTATGACTGTACTTTCTCTTCTGCTTCCCCCCCCTTTTAGTTCTGTGTTATTATTGAATATTGTATTGATTTAAATTTTTTACATAACCTTGAAATCTGCTTGGAGAAATAAGGGCAATGACTTAAAAAAGGTTTTTCTATTTTGTGACTTTTTGGCTTCTTGTAAAATTGTGCTTCCCCTTTAGCAATAAATGAATTTTAATGCTGAAGCATTAAAAGCTTATTTTAAGCATTACATTTAGCATGATTTTTTTTAACTGGGACTTTTTAAGGTCTGTTCATTTCAAACCTTTATAATTATTAAAATATATATTTTAAAGCTGGTTGCCATTAAGTTCTGATTATACTGAATGTCACTTTGATTTCGAATTTATTCTTAATTTTTAAAAACCTTTTCTTACCATTTTTCTGAATAGTAGGTGAATAACATATCTAGATTAAATCTCAGCTCTCAACATTTTTCAGGCTAATTATTCTAACTTGATTTCAACACATTTTTTGAATAGGAAATAGATAATTTTATTATTTAATGAAATATATCTACTTAGAAAACTGAGAATCCCAGAGTTGCCAGAATGGCGAGATTTCTACCTTCAGTGGGAATCGTGTATTTTATGACTGGGTAATAGACAGCATCATATAAATGCAGAGTAAAGTTTTGAGATGACAATATGACAAAAGCTGCCTCAGACAAGCCAGATTGCTTAAAATTCTACCACAAAAGTGATTACTCATTATAGAAATGTTTCATCAAACATAACATAAATTGGACATACAACATATTAATAGCAAATTTTGTTTACACATTTTATCTCTATTATCTATGCCCATAAGAGCAATTCAATCAATTTTTCACTAAATACTTTTCAAAATATAATTACTCTTATGGGCAGATCTATGAACAGCCGCACTATCTACACTATAGTTCACTAATTGCACTTCTGAGCCATTATAATGAATTATTCTTCTATGTTCCTTAAGAAGATCAGTTAAAGCTAATCACTTCCATCACATACATCACTTCTAAGAAATCAATCTATAGCAGCCTTTTCATTTACAGCTTCATTTCTTTTTAATTTTCTAGCATTCCGGGATATGGCAATAAATACATACATCATAATCTGTTAGCATCACAGATTTAGTAAGTAAGAAGCATAGCATGCGTTGATTAGTTTATGAAACCTTTGAGGCATGTTTCTCTCTCTTTGGATATATTCTCATTTACTCCTAGGACTGGACTTAGGAAAGGATTAAATAAGATGCTTTGCAAAGTGCATTAGTATGAAAAAAAAATCAAATATTTGTGACTTTTGCAAAGCTCTTGCACCATCTTGGTTATTTGCACATGTCTGTGCATGTACAAGCAACACTTCTGCAAGCAGCAAGATGGCTGGGCATGTGTCAGTTTTGTAAAAGACCCAGCTGTTTTAATGCTTCAGAGGTAGGCAGTTTGCAAAGCAACTCTTTCACAAGCCTTGCAAAGTCCTTTGTGATTTTCTTTGTAAAAGCTTTCATAGGATAAGATAAAGAAGCTTGCCTTTTCATAATGATCTTCTGTGTCTTTATCATTTGCCTTGTATTTTCCTGTTGAACATTATGTAGTTTAGTGCAGAAAGTAAGAGATCAAGGAAATGAGCAAGAGGATCAATGAGAAAAAAACAGTTAAGGCCTTAGAAGGCATCTTTTGAAGACCTCTTTTTCCAAGGATCTTCCAAAACCAGCCCTGCATATAATGACAAATGAATAGACATGATAATGTATCATAACATTAAGATGTGGTTTCAAAATGTTTCGAAAGTTATGTTAAGTAATGTTTTTGCTACTGAAGACTTATCTTGCTATGAAAAGTTGAGGTCAAAGAGAAGGAAGGTGGAGAATATCTGTTACTGATAAACACAGAAATTAAACTACATTAGTATGCTATTCAAAAGAGACAATAAAAAACTAAGAAGAAAGCAAAAAGATACCCTGTCCTGCTATTAGAACCAGGATAAGGAAGAATTAATACCAAGTAAGCAATCAAGCAGAAAACAAGAATCCTAATTAAGGAAGTACCAAAAAGAAAACCACACCAACATTGCAAGGGCAAATACTGTATATAAATAGGGAACAAACCACACATTCATTGGCACTGATTATATTACCTAGCTAGGTAATGAAATGTCTGCAAGCAAACAACCAAACTCAAAAAACACCAAGACCTCTAAAGTTGAACCCCAAGCTAAATATATTCTCTTATATTGGAGTCATTGTACACTCAGAACTTGTGTATGTATCCTTGACTCAGATCTTTAATACTTGGAGATGGATATGGGTGACAAATACCAATCTGAACTTATTTACATGATTTTGTATTTCATATTTGGTTTCATCTCAACTTCATCCCATCCTTTACTTTTTGTTTTCTAAATTACAAGCTATTACCACATCACAATTCTCATATTTACCTTATTGCTCAGAATTATCGCTGTGATTCAGAAAGGTGTCTCTTTCTCCATTGGTCAACTAATTGGCTTTATTTATTACTTTCAACCCTGCTTACGTTTCATGCAAACTGTCAAGTTTTATCAAGAAATCTTTCTTTTTCACGCTCTCGTTTAGATTTTCCCTTTTAAGCATTCTTAGGTTTGTGAGTATTCAAAACTCTGTGTATTTTTTTTTAATTTTTTATTATTAGATATCCGTTTGTACATGTAAACAAAGAAAAAAAAATCAAGTTAAAACCATTCAACTTAATACAATCATTTTAAATTTGTAGACCTTCTTCACTCCGTATATCCAAGTTTAACTATGGTTTGATTAGTAAACTTTTCAGGAAACCTTCCACCTCGGTGAAATTAAAAATGTACTGCTTGGCTGCTGGATAAATTATTTCAGCAAAGTGCTAAAATTGTCAGGTTATGGGTATTGCAAATTGTTATTTTTAATTGCAAATCTTTATTGGTGTGTAGGCAACTTGACTAAGAATGAAAAACATTTTGGTCAGGTGAAATAGTATCGCTATTCTCCCTATATCTTGCTTTTAAAATTTGAAAGTTGAATAAGAGAATTGCTTGTTGTAACTTTTATTCAAGTTGCCAGAACTTACTATGATACTGCATTAACTATAACATCTAAATACAGTTTTAACATAAGCCACTTTTATTATCGCTGTACAGAAACTCAAGAGATGACTCATAAATTTGTTACTGCCATTGGAAGATATTGATAAAAACCAAACCAAACCCAGAATTGAAATACACATTCGGAAATTATTTCCAGAAGATAATAAAATGCAATGGGCTTAGTTAGTTTTACTGATAAATACATAAATAAATATATATATTAATGCCACTCAAATAAATACAGTCATTTCAAAGGCTATAAACTGATGCTGACTCTGGTCAAATCCTTGGCATTAGGATGTGTCCTTCTAATTTTTTCTAGCGGATATATGAAAGATATTCTGCATGAATGAGAATGAAGAAGAAATTGATTAATCAGGGTCCAGTCACATAGAGACATGCTACACACACATGCAAACCTGAGACAATATATTTGTTCATTTTTTGCAACCAGGAACTACAAAACAAGGATTCTTGGACTTGCAAATGGCCTATTGACCATTAATTACCCAATATCATTCTGTTGCTTTTTCCATCTAAACCGTGGGTGTCCAACTTGGTGTGTCACATGACGTGTCACGATGTATCACGACTTTTTTCTCATTGCCAGAGTTGGGGTGGGTGCGGCCTCTGCATGATGCAACGGGCCCGTGGGCCGGCCATTTGATGCCCCTGATCTAGAGCAAACTGTGTTTATATGCAGTTGAATTCTGTACAGATAGCCCTTGACTCACAATAGTTCATTTAGTCACCCTCTGAAGTTACAACAGGATTGAAAAAAGTGTCGGGACCATTTTTCGCACTTATGATGGTTGCAACATTCCCCTGGTCACGTGATCAAAATTCAGATGCTTGGGAACAGATTCATATTTATGACCATTGCTGTGTCCCAAAGTCATGTGATCACCTTCTATGACCTTCTGACAAGCAAAGTCAATGGGGAAGCCAGATTCACTTAACACTGTCTTACTAACACAACCACTTCAGTGATTCACTTAATAGCTGTGGCAAGAAAAATTGTAAAATGGTACCAAGCTCACTTAACAATTGTTTCACTTAACAAGAGAAATGTTGGGCTCAGTTCTGCTCATAAGTCGAGGACTACCTATAGTTTACTTCAGAACTTTTAAATCTGAATTTTGTTGGCCTTATCATAGTCTGGCATATCTCATCTTGAGGTGGCAGATCTCATATTTCCCCTTTTCATGATGCAGAGAAGAATCCTTATTTTCCCCCCATAAAAGTTGGAGTTTATGATACTTTGAAAAATTACTGAAGTTACCTTTACCCAAAAAACAAAGCTCATTTAGGGATCCAATTAGCATGCCACTCCTCTTCTCCTCCATGGCAACCATGGACCTGACACAAGTAATTGAGGGCCCAACCCATGAGGGGGGACACACACCTGACCTGGTTTTCCTCTCGGAGCAGTTGAGCTATGATCTGAAGCTAAGGGGCTTAGAAGTGTTGCCCATGTCATGGACAGATCATTTTCTGCTGCGGCTTGAGTTTACGACACCAATCCTCTCTCGCAGGGAGCCGGAACCGATTAAATGGTTCCGCCCCAGATGCCTGATGGACCCTATTGGTTTTCAAAGGGCGCTTGGGAAATTGCCGGATTCGCTCATACACAGTTCGGCGGAGTCCCTAGTGATGGCCTGGAATACGGCCACTACTGGGGCTCTAGACCGGATTGCGCCATTGCGACCTCTCTGTGGTAGCAGACCCAGGAGATCTCCTTGGTTTACCGAGGAACTCAGAGGGATGAAGTGCCAGAAGAGACGTTTAGAGAAGCAATGGAGGGAAAGCAGATCCGAATCTGATCGAACCAAATTGAGAGCTTATATTAAGACCTATTTGGAAGCGATCACTACGGCAAGATCTCAGTATCTTTCCGCATTGATCGCGTCTGCGGAATCTCATCTGGCTGCCCTGTTTAGGGTGACTCGCTCTCTCCTTGATACAGGGAGGAGGGAGGAACCTTTGCAGGGCAATGCCAAAGAATTTAACATCTTTTTCGCAGACAAGGTCGCTCAGATCCGGGCTGACTTGGACTCCAATTGGAATGCAGTGTCGACTGACAATGAGTCAGTCGAGATGACAGAGGCCCATCTTAGTCCTGTTGAATGGGAGGAGTTTGATCTGGTAACTCTTGATGACGTGGACAAGGCCTTTGGAGCTGTGAGTTCAGCCACCTGTTTACTGGACCCGTGCCCCTCCTGGCTGGTTTCGGCTAGCAGGAAGGTGACACGGAGCTGGGTCCAGGCTGTTGCTAATGCTTCATTGAGGGAGGGGTCCTTTCTGGCTCCCTTAGAGGAGGCACTTGTGTGCCCCCTCCTCAAGAAGCCTTCCCTGGACCCAGCAGTTTTAAATAATTATCGTCCAGTCTCCAACCTTCCCTTTTTAGGGAAGGTTGTTGAGAAGGTGGTGGCACTCCAACTCCAATGGTCCTTGAATGAAACTGATTATCTGGGCCCTCAGCAGTCTGGGTTCAGGTCCGGTTACAGCATGGAAACTGCTTTGGTCGCGCTGACCGATGATCTCTGGCGGGCCCGGGATAGAGGCTACTCCACTATCCTGGTGCTTCTTGACCTCTCAGCGGCATTCGATACCATCGACCATGGTATCCTTCTGCACCGGCTGGAGGGGCTTGGAGTGCGGGGCACCGCTTTACAGTGGTTCACCTCCTACCTCTCTGACTGGTCGCAGTCGGTGTTCGCAGGAGGTCAGAGATCGGCTCCGAGGTCTCTTCCGTGTGGAGTCTCTCAGGGGTCTGTTCTCTCACCTCTGCTCTTTAACATCTACATGAAGCCGTTGGGTGAGATCATCCGTCGACATGGGGTGAGTTATCATCAATATGCTGATGATACTCAGCTTTATATCTCTACCCCGTGTCATTACAGTGAAGCAGTGGAAGTGATGAACTGGTGCCTGGAGGCTGTTGAGGTCTGGATGGGTGCCAACAGGCTCAGACTCAATCCCGACAAGATGGAGTGGCTATGGGCTCTGCCTCCCAAGGACAATTCCAACTGTCCGTCCATTACCCTGGGGGGAGAAGTTTTGTCCCCTTCGGAGAGGGTTTGCAACTTGGGTGTCCTCCTCGATCCACAGCTAAGTCTAGAACATCATTTTTCGGCTGTGGCGAGGGGGGCATTCGCCCAGGTTCGCCTGGTGCGCCAGTTGCGGCCCTATTTGGACCGGGAGTCACTCCTCACAGTCACCCATGCCCTTGTCACCTCGAGATTCGACTACTGTAATGCTCTCTACATGGGGCAACCTTTGAAGAATGTCCGGAGACTGCAAGTAGTCCAGAATGCGGCCGCGCGAGCCGTCTTGGGTCTCCCAAGACATGCTCATATCACTCCAGCTCTCCGTGAGCTGCACTGGCTACCAATTGGTCTCCGAACACAATTCAAAGTGTTGGTTATGACCTATAAAGCCCTTTATGGCAATGGACCAGGATACTTGCGGGACCGTCTTCTGCCTCATGAATCCCAGCGACCGGTTAGGGCGCATAGGGTTGGCCTCCTATGAGTCCCGTCTGTTAGACAATGTCATCTGGCGGGGCCTAGGGCAAGGGCGTTCTCCGTTGCTGCCCCAGCCCTCTGGAACCAGCTTCCCTCAGAGGTTCGTACTGCTCCCTCCCTCCTAGCTTTCCATAAATTGCTGAAGACGCATCTATGCCGACAGGCTTGGGGCGTATGAGCTGTGCTCTGCCCCTGGGCCCTAGGAAGGTCCCTCCATCAGCGACTGCGAGCTGATTGTGTTTGTATGAATGCAATTAATTTTTAAATTTTTATTGTATTTGTTGTAAGCCACCCTGGGTCCTAGGTGAAGGGCGGCATATAAATTTGATTATAAATAAATAAATAAAATTAAATCATTTTAGAAAATGATTTGTGCTGTGCAGTTGTCACATTTGTTAAAACTGGAAAACAAGCCATTCTTAATTTTCATTTGTAATTACTGTTAAGATTTCTAATACCTTTTCACTGCAGATAAGAAAGAAAATTTAAGCCCTGCTGCTTGAAATCGATGTAAGAAGTTTATTTTATGCAAACACACAGAAATTTCTCATGATAGTTTGAAAAATATGTAGAATTGCCTGAAGAAGATATGAGTTTATTGAATTTCCACACTTTACTGTTTCATAGGCTGTATCCTAACCAGATGCTATAATCTGATTGCATCAACTTTAGAAGTATATAAAATTTTATTTTAATGTTAAAATGCTGCTAGCTTTGGTTCTTAGTTTCTTTTTTCTTCTTTTATCTTGCACTGGAATTAGAGTACTGAAGGTAATACAAGATAACTTTAATAAAAACAGTTGGATTTTATAGGCTTAAATTTACTTATTCATTTTCTACATATATAGGGAAATTCTGGTAGGTACTCTTTAGGTTGGTATAAAGCAATATATATTTTATTGAATGAGGGGTGAAATGTCTATTAATGTAGCTGATATGGATATAAGAGTTCTGCTAAATCATTTTACAGTATTCAGTGTTACATTGTCTCAATTTTTTAAAAAAAACATATTCTAGTCATTTTTAGTGTATTCTAGAAGTAAGTAATATTGACACAGTCAGCTATCATTTTGTCAGAACCATTTTATCACTGCATCTAATGAAAATGTATGCCTTCAATTCTTTGTGCCTTGGCCAGGAGCTTTTAAGTTTTAGTTCAAAGACATATAAAACCCATACCAAAATAAAATTAAAGGCTCTTGTGGTAGAAATTAAACATTAGACAAAAGGAGACTAGAAAACTATAGAAGAAATTACTCTTCAAGAGCACTTGGGTGGTACAAGATGCTAGTTTTGTGCACATAATACTCAGCCACAGTGCAATTTGTTTGGCTTTGGCATTTTGAGATATTTTATCAAAGCCATTGTGATTACTTTCTCCTTTGGGTGGAAGACTGATATATAAATAAAAGGAGAAAAACTATGATTTATGGTTTAGTGGTCCAAGTAATACCCAACCAGTTGGGATTTGTTCAAGGCACAAACCATAGTGTCCTATAATATGCATGACAGGTCAAAGAAGCCATAGCCAGCTTTGTAAGGTTATGAATGAACCATAATGATGGATGGATCTCCTGAACTAAAGTTTAAAGAATAGAAAAAGACAAACTGTTGCTAATGCCTAATTTTGGCCACCAGTATAATGAGGAGATGACTATGGTTTGCTCAGAATGTCCATTTATTTTGGAGTTAAAAAATACTGTTAAAATACTCTCATCTAGCATGGACATCCACCAGAGCTAGCTGATTTTACCAGAATGATAAACGTGGTATTGTGCTCTGCTTTTGTATATGTATGTGATATCATCATACATATAAACAAAGGTACAAAGCTTGCATCCTGTCATTGCTTTTGTTATTTAACTCCCCCAGCCATGGGCCTTATGTAGATAGTAAGGAAGATAACCTTGACAGAGATATGCAGGAACTATTACGTAAAGGAAAAGAGGCTAAAACATTTTTGAAGTTCAGACCAACACAATAATATTCAGAAGTGGCCTAATTCACTGGATTATAAGGAAGAGGGAGATGCACAGCACAATCAGGCTTGCAAGACTATAGCCAAACTCAATAAAAATAGTTTTAGCCTTTGTGTGAAATTAATTTCCTGGTCCGGCCTACCTATTGGGGCTGACACATTACTGTGGTTTAGTTTTGATTAATGCAAATATAAACAAGGATTTTGCAATACAATCCTATTCATGCCTACTGAGAAGCAAGCTCAAATAAAATCAGCAGGATCTCCTTTCAGATCTCTGTCTAGGAACACAGCCTTAAAATACTTCTGAGTGGAACTACTTCTTGGTCATTTTGGATCCTGTATTCGAGTTTGGGCGGAAATGATTGCTGAGCCTGCCATATTAATCAGAAGAGCAAAGAGATTTATAACACGATGGAACCATAAAGTTTACCTTCATCTTCTGTGATACAAATGGGCATATTCAGTACTTTTGTTATAGAAGAGATTCTGCAATAATAATGCTACTATTATAATACAATTTCTGTAATAATAGCATTTCCGTTATAAAAAACCATTACAGAAATGCTATTATAAGGCAAGCATGGTTGTTTAGTATTGCTTTGGCAATAAAGGTGCTAAAAAGCCTCTGCGTGTTATAGGAAATTATTGCAATTTTTTCTCATCTGGCACAGAAAATTTTTCACCCAGAATCTTGTCTGCAGCTGCAGTCTCTGGAAAGCCACCCTCATACCTCACAGTGATGTTTCTTTGAATTACAGTAAACATTGTGCATTTATAACAGGAAATTATTGGACGGGCTAAAGACAAAGTTCCTACCCACCACTATTCTCTCTCTGCTTATCTTAATTCACCTTCTCTCGGAAAAAAATGTTTCATATTGGAAATATTTGCATAGATTTATCACATTTGTATAGTTCAGTGTTAGTGCTTGGGGTGGGAATAAAACAACCACCCCATCTTTTCCAACCATCTTTGTTTCGTGTGAGCAGCCACCTCTTTAATGGATACCAGTGACATCATTTTATTCATTTCTCTTTCTAGCTTTTCAGTTATGATAGATGCAACTGAATCACGGCTCTAGGAATGCATTGTGTGAGGAGCAGAGACTTTCCTGTGTGAGGTTGCTCATTATGTGGGACTTAATGGCTGCAGTCATGCAACACCTATGGCTGAGGGTGCTTAAGATCTAGCAACTGTATGTGTGCAAGGTTACTTAGTTTTAACACTGTGTTTGGTTTGGTAGTTTAACACTGACCTAGTCTGCTTGAGTGATTTATCGTTTTGGGGGATGATACCAAAAAGCAAAAACCGTTAATATTTTAACAGTTAATTAAAATATGAAACATTATCTTATTATTAAGTTAAAGGAATGCTACCAAGATGTGCACAATGGATTTATTTTCCAATATTCACAATGGAGGTGAAGGTGAAGATGCTTATGGATCATGGTGATTGCATTCCTGCAGTTTTCTTGACAGAATTAGAAAAGTGGTTGGCTATTGCATTCTTCCAAGATAATTTTTTTCTAGCTTCCTATCCTGACAAATGCTCTGGGATCCCCAGATGCTTTCCCATCTAAGTGCTAACCAGGGTCAGTCCTTTTTAATTTCTGAAAATAGTCAAGACAGATACACAGAAGAAAGACTTAAAGGAGGGGGAAAAATTGAACTCATTATGCTGTCCATGAAATCACCACCATGAAAAGACTGAAAATGCTGTTTTAAAAGGCACAGTTCAAAAACCCACAGAATCCACAAAGCCAGAATCAAAGGACTTATACTATAGTATAAGATAGGGTCTTAAAGAAAGAAGATACCTCGAAAAACGATGTGGAATCTGGTAGTGCCTTTTCCAACTAACAAATATTATTGAAAGGCACAAGCTTTTGTCAGCTGCAGCTCATAAAACATTTGTTAGTCAGAAAAGGTGCTACCAGATTCCTTCTGATTTTGTTTTGTTTTGTCATGGCTCTTCCTACAATGACTGTACTTATGATATTACTTCAGTTTTCCTTTGCTTTGCAACAGCCATAAATGCAAGTATTGATTGTAAAGTTATTTTTTCCTCACTGTTGTAACTGCGATTGATCACTAAACAAGATAGTCTTTAAACAAGGTCTGCTTGTACTGTACACGGTTGTGAAACTGATTGGGTTTCCTTTCTGAATTAATACACTGATAACACATTTTGAACTGCAAGGATTAGGCTTTTTTCCCTCCGAAAACATGTTTAAGATAGTTGAAACCTTTGGAAATGCATACTTGTTTCTGATGTTGATGTGCATCTATGGTACCATGAAGAAAGCTAATTACTGCAAAAGAATGAGATATCATTGGTAATCAATAACTTTTTCAAGAGATATTATCAAGTCCCATAAAACATTATTCCACTTTAGGAACCCAACTTAGGGCATGCAGATCTGAAGAGTTTGGAATGTGGTTAATGAATTTATCTGCAACAGTAAATATTGTGTTTTCACACATAGTTATTCAACACTACTTATATGGATTTTTGAATGACAAGGTACTCTTCTCTGGTTAATAAGAGCTTTCATTTTGGATGAACTTTCGTAATTGCTTTGCCCTGCCTTGACTGAAGATATTCCTGATAATTAAATTATTTGCAGTAACTTCAGGACTTACTGTTATTTGCCTTCACGTTTCTAGTTTGTTGAGTTTAGGCGAATTGGGGTCAGTCCAAACCCTGAACTATAAATATTTTCTTCTTTAGGCGAAGTGTTTGAAATTTCATCCTGAATCTCTCAAATGGGTCTCTTTGGTGAGTCAAACAAAACTTTCCCCCTCTTTTTATTTCTCCCATGCTGTTTTACCATAGATGAAAGTTTCTTCCATTCTGGTATCTTTTAATGTGTTTTGCTTTTAAAGAGGTCTCACACCACAGCCTACATTTGCAGAATTGGTTTGATGAAACGTCTTTTGGGTGTTTTGAAGCTGTGCTTTGTCTTTCTCTCTTGTGAACTTCAGTGACCTTTGTCATTCCTCTGTCATTGAGAACCGCAGATGTTTTGCATTGAGATATAAATATGGACCATTCATTCTGTCAGAAAGGCCTTTCCCTATTCTTAATGTTTAAGACTTAGTTATAATTAAGCATTATATTTGAATAGCCTGTCAGAGACCCAGTCTATACACGCAGAATAAAGGAGTAATAAAGCTTTTCCTGGCCTTTATCTCTCTGATTGTGGGAAGAACAACTAGCCTATATATAACAAAATTAATATGCTAGGTTCCTCATGACACTTTCTTAAATGCAGAAAAAGCCTTTCCCTCCCTCACATGGTTTCTTTTTGGCATGCAGACATACAAAGTACACCTTGAAGCTTTCAAACTCGTAAAATGATGTGGTCCAAAGAAAGCATTTTCTGCTAATTGCTTTCATTCAATAGTGTGCTTCCAGACTAGATCTGGCACTGAAAAGACCATGTTGTATATCTGAGCTGTGGATCCACTGATGAGATAATATTAAACATTAATTTTCAGCCAATATAATGGGAAAGCAAACCATTCTTCAAAAGGTGTACCGGTATTAGGCAAATTCCTTTGTAGGTGCAAGAATGATCAAATATAAAATGCTAACTTAACATGAGCAAAGCTTTCTACCTGATCAGCCATATTTCATCCTTTACTCTGGTAAAGCTACGGCAATGATCTCAAGGTTCCCGAAATCTCTTTCCCAATACTGACTTTTCCCTTTGTGTTCAATTGGTAGTTCTAATGCTCTTGCTGGCATTTCCCTCTTGATGTTTAAATGACTTGTTAAGCTGAATGCTGTGAAGATGGAACTCCTGATTTAATGCCACCAACTACACTTGTGTGTTTCCTATTCTGTCCAAGGATCTATACCAGGGGTCTTCAAACTTGGCCCTTTTATGACTTGTGGACTTCAACTCCCAGAATTCCTCAGCCAGACCCCTGACCTATACTGTGATTCTTTTATAAATAATTGCTCTCTTGCTCTCTAAAAATAAAACTTTTTATAGGCTCATAGGGTTGTTATTATTCCTTATTTCAAACTGGGATCTCTTTCTCTAAAGCTGCCATCTTTTGATTTCTGTCCTAATCATGGGCACTCTCTTCCTTGTGATATCCTTCAAGTCTTGGAAGACTGTGGTCATGCTTTCTGTTAACATTCTATTCTTTAGGTTAAACCTGCTCACTTCCTTTAAATGTTCTTCATAGCGTTTAATCTCTAAACCTCTCACTTTCTTTGTTTCTCTTCTTTGCACTTTATTCAATTCAGAATAAGAGAATAACAGTGTGGAAGGGACCTTGGAAGTCCAACTCCTTGTTCAAGCAGGAGACCCCATATCAGTGATGGCGAACCTTTTAGAGACCGAATGCCCTGGGCCACCCACCGCCTCCACGGCCTACTGCAACAGATAGCCCAGGTGGCCCAGCAGTGCCATGGCAGCCATGCCCTCCGCCCATGCCCTGCAGCATCATCTGCATGTGACGGGGCGCAAGAGCGGAGTCTTGTCCCCGCTGCCTGGCTGCCATGTCCTTGGCTGCACTGTTCCATGTGGGCTGCACCTGGGGGTGACTCTCTGTCATGCCTCCATCCGAGCCTGATTCTGAGGACGACATGGAGTTCCCTGTTGAGGCCCAGGAGGGGGTGTCTGTGGCTTCGGAGGACTGTGAGGAGGAACAGGCTGAAGCAGGCCAGGGCCCTTCAAGTTTGGAACAGGGAAGGTAGAGCTCAGGTGAGGAGCAAGGCCCCTCCCCACCAGATCCCAGAGCAAGGAGAGCAGAGAGGAGGAGGGAACAACAGAGGCAGACTCACTTGCTTGGGAGGAGAGCGTCACGCCCCACTCCACAAGGCACACCTGGGAGCAGGTATTTAAGGAGACGCTGTGGGGTGGGGCATTTGCCGGGAACAAACGTGAACTTTGTGATGTGATCTCTTATACCTGTATTCTTTGTATTTTGGATCAAGTTTGTTTCCTGCTGAGTTCTCCTTGCTGTCCTCAGTTTTACAGTTTGCAGGTTACAGGCAAGCTGGGTGTGGAAAAGATCATACTTTTTTTCATCTGTTTAAAGAACTGTTTAACTCCATTGACTGTTTTATTGAACTTGTGCCAGCATATGTGGGGGCTGTTGGATGAACGTTGGCAGTGCTTACAAAGACAATTATTCTGACCAGCTAAGTGCTTTGCCTTCATTCAGGGCCCTGGGTCATCACACTCTCCTCCGGGGGGCCACTGGTGAGGAGGGGGCTGTGGTGGGAGGCGGGGTTGGGGCAATGGCACACGTGCCCACAGAGATGGCTTTGAGTGTGCATGCGTGCCATAGGTTCACCACCACTGCCCTATATCATTCCAGACAAGTGGCTCTCCAGACTCTTCTTAAAGGTCTCCTCAGCATTCTTCTTGCATTGTGGTAATCAAAATTGGATATAGTAATTCAGATGTAGTCCAACCAGGAGATCACAGAGTGGAACAATCAGTTCCTCTAATCTTGACATTATAGGTAGTCCTCAAATTATGGTGGTAGTTGGGACTGGAATTGCCATCACTAAGTAATGTAGTTGTAAGTGTAACATCTCACTCCATCATCAGTGGGGAACCTGGCAGGAAATTGCAAATCCCAAGTGGCTTCTAAGCAGACAGGCTGGCCTGCTGTCAAAGTGAGAGAAGAAGCAAGGATGTGTGCAGTGGCTATGCAAGTGCAGTGGACTTGGAGTGGCTGCTACCAGATGGCAGAGAGTGTGTGAGGATGTGCAAATGTACGGTTTGTGTATGTGTGTGCCTAAGTGACCAGGTAATTTTGACAGCTTTAGCCCTCTTCTGGATCATGAGTAAGCTGTAGTCTACCAGGATACCCAAGATCCTTCTCATAAGCACTACTATTAAGTCAGATACTACTTATTTAGTACATCTGATTTTTCCTAAGTTCATAGTCCTTTATTTCTTGCCGTTGAACTGCATTTCTTTTTGGAAAAGACCCACTATTCAAAACTGTTAAGATGCTTTTGAACCTGAGTCAGATTTATGTCATGTGTAAATTTGTTAAGCATGACTTCTAGCCCTCACGTAAATCATCTATAAAAATGTTGGAGAGTACTGAGCCCAGGACAGAACCCTGAGGTACGCCACTGCATACTTCTCCACATGTAGACAAGTTGAGCATTAAGGTGCATTAAGGACCCCACATTTGATACATCCAAGTGCCAATCCATCTGGTAGTGGGATAATCCATCCCACATTGTTCCATGATATCAAGGAGGTGGTTGTGCTCAGCTTGTCTTATGAAATGTAGGTATGCTACCTCCACAGTATTCTTTTAGCTACTAATCAGGTCATTTTCTCAAAAAAAGGAATACAATTAGTCTGTCATGACCTATTTTTAACAATCCTTGCTGTCTTCCAATCATCACTTTTTTTTTCTTTTCTCAGTGTTTGCAAGTCCCCTGCTTGATGATCTTTTGGCAAATGCAGTTTTCGTTGCAGATTCAGCTGCGTTAGTACTTTCCACTGTAAACTGCTGATTTAAGGAGGAGGTCTTCAGGATGAATTAGAGCAACATCAGACTACACTGAGGTCTTCCAGATGGAGCTATAGATCGGACTACAGAGTGAGTTGATCCACTGCTCTTAACATATGATTCTGTTGCCTGGTGCTTATTAAGTGCACCAGCTCCTGGCTCTCTCCTCCTGTACTCCCAAGTCTTTGTTTTGTTTTGTTTTTAAATCAAGTGGGAAACTTGGCAAATAGTGCTGAAGAGGCAACAAATTTTACTGCAGGTGGTCACTGTAGAAGACGCCTGGGTAAATCTGCCTCTCAACTCCTCATATCCTGCTATGATGACTGAACATCACGACAGATTAAAGGAGCCAAAATATAGCACCCAACCCTGCTTTTTTCTCTCTTTATAAAGGAGAAAAAAATAATATTTTTCAGCAGAAAACTGAGGGTACAGGATGAAGCACTCTGCCCATAGTCACTGAGATTCAGTTTAATAATAAATAAATTACATGACTTACAGACAGTGGTGGGATTCAAATATGTGAACAACCGGTTCTCTGTGTGGATGCTGCTTCCGGAAGTCCATTCTGGGCCTGGGCAACAAAAAAAATTAGCTACCGGTTCTGCCGAAGTGGTACGAACCGGCTGAATCCCACCACTGCTTACAGACCAGGAAGCAATGGCTGACTGGCTGAGACAACTCTGTGGTCATGGCTAGACAGGATACCTTCCTATTGATTCAGTTCTATATGAGCACTGTAGACACTTAAACAAATATACATGTCTATTTTAACACTCTGCTATGCTGAACTTGTCTGCACAATCCATATAACCTTTGCTGATTTTTAATCGTGTTTGAAGAGAGTTGGGTGATGGAATGGCTAATCTTTTGGATGTGTCCTTAAAGCAATGTACCTTTGTTTACAACTCCACCAGAAAACACTGCAAAGACACCTTTGCCTACTCTTTTCCCATGTAGCTTTACTGAACCAGCCACGAAATTCTTCTTCTCAGACAGAGTGAAAAGAGAAAAATAATTGAATCCAAATCCATGTGCAAAAACTTCTCTTAGATGCCTACCTTGGCCTGCCATCACACACATTATCTCTGCTGTTAACATCATGCTATTACAGACTAGAAGAGGCTGCCTACAGACATGCCTAGTTATATCTGTTCAACAAATCTTTGCTTGATAAATATGGAAAATGTAACTATTCTCTGACAGGAAGTTCCTCTACCCGCACTGCCGTCTTCTTCTTCCTGTTGTTTGAAATGGTAACGCCAAGGCTACGGTGCCTTTTCTCTGTTATTTCAGGCTTGACAATATGGCTATCGTTCCTGACAGCTCGACACGGTATTAGCTATTCCCAGTGTCAGATGAGAAGAGCTGACGCTCTGCTATGCTGTGTTGGAAAATTAGATGGGAATCTCTCGCTCTTTCTTGATATGCATGTGAGAGAGTTTAGTGCAGCTGCTCAAGACTCTGATTTCCTGGGTTTTTCTTGGCTGCAGTGTAATTTGATAGCCAATTTGCCTGAGGTGTTAAGAAGATGATGCATTTCCTGTGGGCCCGAGGAGGCTGCTAACTAAAGCAGCAACCCTTTCAGGCAGGAAACCTTTCAGGTGCACACAATACTGTACCCTTTCGGATCAAAGGAAGCAAAACCAATTAGCCCAGAAGTTTAACCTCTGTTAACTTTGCTTTTGTTGTGGGAGCTTTTTAACCTTTTTTTCCCCTCAATACTTTTCTTTATTCTTTCATTTGGTCTCTTCCTTACAGAACCACCTCCTCCTGTTTCTCCTCCTGGGTCTGAGGACTTGGCTGCTTAAATCCAAGAATGATTTTTGAGGGGATCAAGCGTACAAGATTTCTGAATGTGTGCCATAAGTCCTTGGCAGCTAGCCAGGAAACCTCAGAGGAGCAAAATTAATGAAGGGAGGGTAACCAACGAACTGGAGTGTGTGGCTGGTAATGCAGTATTCATTTAATTGGAGCAGGTATCGGTGCAAACTTCTCCATTTTAATTGGAAAAGGAATGGGGGGGGCGGTGGAGGGTGTTCAGGGAGAAAAAAGGAGGAAAAGAATGCATAAAGTTTTCAAGGCTGGTCTGTGGCAGAGAAAGAACTCAATTTAGGGCAATTTGCTCAGCAAGCTGGGCTGCCGCCTCCCTTGGGGATGGGGATGAGAGAGAAAATGGAACCAAAAGAGAACTTGATAAAATCACCTAGCTCAGACAATCTCAGCAGAATAGGTTTTTTACTGAGTTAAACCTGCTTCAATCAATGTGGTTCTTTTCATATAAGTCACACATAAAGAGCCACCGGATTACAATGAAAATTGAGAATGTTGCACATGGGAGCCTTAAGGACAAGTGAAAGTACAGGTTTTTGTGGTTGTGCTTGTCACCATCAGGTTGGTTTGTTTGATTTTCCTTCTCTGGCCATGGAAACAAATTTGAGGTTTTTCACTCCATCACTCGTTCCTACTTTCACTTTTCCTTATCATTCAAGATTATGATTCCAGACAAAGCTTTAAGTCTGAGATTCACTCAGACTTATGTTGGCATCTCTTGTAACCAAGAAAAGATTCTACCTTGTATCCTGCTCTATTTTTGCTCCTGAGATTGCCTTTCTGGTACCTTGAATAGAATGAATATACATTGAAATAAAATGAACTAAAGAAATTTTAGAAATAATTCATGCCATCATTTTGTCCCATCACCTACTTTGGCGAGATTTCACTGATAAATCTCCTGCCTTTTTTCTGAAGGCAATATAAATTAATGGAATGCAATCAAAATAGTGTTGGGTTGCCATGGAACTTGTTCCTACATGAAATCTCAAGACAAACATGGATTGTCATATTTGGCAGCCAGATTTGGAATAATTGTGATAATGGCCATGCATCTCTCCTGTCAGGTAATGTGAGATATCCCACCACTGAACCTTTGATGCTGCTTGTGATTCTAGGCCAGCGGTTGTCAACCTTTTCCGGGGCTCGACCCCGGCGCGCGCCGGCCCGCATTGCGCAAAAAAATATGGAGGGCCCGCACCGCGCATGCGTGACGCGACGGGGTGCATCGCGCATGCGCAGCGCAATGGCCCGCATCGCGATAGGAAAAAAATGGCTGACCCAAAAAAAATATGGCCGACCAAAAAAAAAAAGGCAGACTGCGGTGCTTGGCGACCCCCGTGAAATGGTCGTTCGACACCAAATGGGGTCGCGACCCACAGGTTGAGAACCGCTGTTCTAGGCAATACAGCTGGTCCTTGACTTATGTTTGTGTATACTTTGAGAGCAAGCAACTAAATTTCATTTTTAATGTGTGCTATGTGACTCACTGCAGTGTTAAGTTAGTAACACGGTTGTTAAGTGAATTTGTCTTCTCCATTGACTTTGTTTGTCAGAAGGTCACAAAAGGTGATCTTCATGAGCCTGGGACACTTCAACTGTCGTAAGTATGAACTAGTTGCCAAGTGTCCGAATTTTGATCACATGACCACGGGGATGCTGCAATAGTTGTTAAGTGTGAAAACAGTCATATGTCACTTTTTTTTTAGTGCAGTCGTAATTTCAAATGTTCACTAAACAAATACCTGTAAGTTGAGGACTATCTGTATTTATGTTGTTTTAAAGTCCAAACTCTTCGTGTGCTTGACAGTTTTGTCTCCCGGTGAATTTAGTCCACTTGTTTGCTAATCTTAGTTTTTCATATAGTCTTAAGATTCAATACAGGTAGTCCTCAACTTATGACCACAACTGAGCCCAAAAGTGCCAAGTGAGAAATTTGTTAAGTGAGTTTTGCTCCATTTTACGACCTTTCTTGCCACAGTTGTTAAGTGAATCACTGCACTTGTTAAGTACGTAACACGGTTGTTAAGTGAATCTGGCTTGACTTCGCTTGTCAGAAGGTCGCAAAAGGGGATCACATGACCTCAGGGCACAGTAAATGTCATAAATATGAGCATCCGAGCATCTGAATGTAAATCACATGACCACGGGGATGCTGCAATGGTCATAAGTGTGACAAATGGTGTTAAATCCCTTTTTTCAGTGCTGTTGTAACTTTGAATGGCCACTAGGCAAACTGTTGTAAGTTGAGGACTACCTGTACTTCTTAAACTGCAGACTATTTTGATTTATTACAGGTCATCAGGTCAGTGTTAACTCTTAGCGACCATATAGATGGATTTTCTCCATGATGAGAAAATATGGTCCTTCTTCCAATGCTGCATCCATTGCCATGGTAACTAAGTTTATCTACTTTGCTAGTGGTCATCCTCTCCATTTCTTTCCTCCCACCTTTCCCAGAAGAGCTAGGTCTTTGCATAATGTGTCCAAAATTAGGACAATTTGTGTGATATCATTTGTGCTTCAGTTGAAAAATTTGGGTTGATGTGGTTGATAATCCATTTCTTTGTTTTCTTGGCTGGCCATTGGATTTTCAGGGGTCTTCTCTAATACTAGCATTGCAAAGCATAAATGATTGCATTGACACCAAGATACAACTTGAGTATTGATTAATATAGACATTTCTTCTTGGCCAATCTTGTAATTATTCTTTATGCTGGTATTGAGATCTGAATGAATGAAGTGAAATGAAGTTTAGAATGAAGTGAAAATCACTTGAAGTATGAAGTCAAAATAATTGGGGGAGGGAGTAGATATAAAGCTGAAAAGATGGTGGCAATTTGATATTACCTAACACCAATATTAAGTAATGTCAGTTTGAAGAGGGAGAAAATTCAAAGGCTTGCAAGGAAGTGGCTCTTGAGATGTATCTGGACTTCAAGGAGAAGAGCAGCCTATTCCAAGTTCTTGAGAAGCACTCAGCAGGTGGACTTGTAGCTTCTGCTTGATTGTTATGGTGTGACCAACCATAATAGTATCTCTAGCATATGTTCTGTTGCTAATACTAGATATCAGTGACACCCATTTTCAAAGTGTTTGAATAGACTGTTGTACACATATTTTCATTCTAGGATTGGAGTATTCTATTTCCTTCTAGATTATGCTAAATCATCTTCTGGGCTAAAGTTAACTAAAGCTGGAAAATAACTTTTTTGCCACAGGCAAGGGGATAAAAAAAAAGGAATGGAGGAATGGTAAATTCACCTTGAGTAAAAAACAAGCCTACATCCAGAGAGGTACACTATAAAGGAGGCAAAAGCCAAGTCTAACCAAGACTTAAAACAGATCAGAAATGGCCATCGAAAGAAAGAAGTGACAGAGAAATAGCCCAGACTATTCACCAGTGCAATATAAAGTGCTATTTCAAATAAGATATGACAAATTTATTCTAAATGTGTTTGTGTGTGTTTGTGTGTATTTATATATGTTGGTAGTGATAGTTTCTTGACTGAGCATGCACATGTGTATGAAAGAGAAGGAATACACGCACACACAAATCCCTAATTTGTTAGTTAGAAAAGGTGCTACCAGGACTCCTGATTTTTGACTACCATAGAATAAGAAAGGTTTTTTTTTGACAATTCTTAATAAATTTTTTAGTCTGAATATGTGGTTTGGCAAGGGTGTAACTTTCTGCATGTAGTAGTTCTTTGTGGGTTGGCTTGGATGCCAAACATGTTTCACTTCTGATGTATTTGTAGAAAATGGGCTTCAACATTAACCTCTTTTTTTGCAGTTATTTGTATGGATAATGTTAAGTCCTCCCAAAATGACGAATGATGAAGACGCATGTTTCACTCAGTAACAGTCTTTATTTGTTCTCAGCCAAAACACCAACAACGAGCAGAGGCATGCAAACCTCCTTTTATATGTCCGGATCCCCGGACCAATGGCGGCAGACAGGTGCTCTTTTCCCACCTTGCACATGTGCGCAAGGCCGGTGCCATTCAGTCTGGTCCTGGGCATCTTTTGCAATTGCCCGGGACTAATGCAACGTCCCGAGCCTGCATTTGCAGGCTCGGGACACAACAGATAAGATGCTCAATCCTTGGTGCCATTTTCCACAAGATTAGCAGTATTTTCCCTAAGGGGACAAGACTGGTGGAGGATGCAGCTACATTAAACCCCTCTGAGTTGAATTGCTAGGCTTTGGCAAGGCATTTTATTCACCCCAGCTTTAGTTCTTTGTAATTTATGGTTTATAGATTAATATAATGTGTGAGTCCAGCTTATACTTCAACAAACTATGGTTGGGGCACAGTGCAATAATTGAACCCAACACTGGAACCAATTGATAAGAACTGCAACTAAAAAGTGGAGGATTTTGCTGTTTGCTGATTGAAATGGGAATATGTAGAAAAAAACATCACAAATTCAGTTCTTTGGATTATAAGGGATTCTTTATGTTCCAGAAGTAACTCTACAGCATGGTAAAAAAACACGTCAAGTTAGTGGCTAATTTGATCTCTACACCTCCCCCCACCCCAGTATTTCACATGTGTTGCCTGTATGATGCCCCTAAAACATTGTATTATCATAGCTACATCTTGGCTTTTTTTGACTGTATCCTGCAGACATTCAGTCTGAACTCTATCCAAAACATGATCTCAGCTAGAAAGGCAAGGTTATGTAGGGGCCCTTATGCAGCTAGACTTAATGTCTCTCTTATGAAAAATAAATTCTATAACCTGCAAAGGAGAAAGGTCTTCTGATCATTTGTTGTGTCTGTGCACATGCATGTGTCTATGAGACACACGTGCACACACATTCATGATTGGGTTGGATTTTCATCAAGACCAAGGAACCCAGAAGAAATTTGTGAAATATTTCAAGTTCTACAGCATCTTTTATGATTCCAGGGGGAAGGCTGCCATAAATGTAAGAAATTGGAGATTCTTCCACGCTGATTTGCTTGATCTTAGTAAAAATATTGATGCAATGGCTCAGCAGTTAAGAAGCTGAACTTGTCAGCTGGAAAGATGACAACCTGGGTTTGAGACCTAAGCACCATCCCAGCTCCTGCCCCCCTAGTAGTTTGAAAGTATGCAAATGCAAATAAATAGGTATCACTTTGGTGGAAAGGTAACAGCGTTCCGTATTTCGCCACACGCTCTGCATTGCGGGGGGATGTCATGCTGGCCACATGATCCCGGGAGTATCTCTGGACAACAATGGCTCCCTCAGCTAAAAAACAGAGATGAGCACCACCTCCTAGAGTTGTACGCAGCTGGATAGGGGACAACTTTACCTGGTAAAAATATTACACATGGAATCTGGATTTCTATGGTTACTCATTTAATCATATACAATCCTGATCCTGCCTCCCAACAATAATCTGAGAACATTTGGAATGTAAAACCTCCTCTTCTCTTCCTGATCCAGGCTCTTAGCACCACAGTCCCTGATTGAATGACACATTTTGGTTCCATTGTTTTTACCAGCTTTCTCATTCAATTCTTTGACAGCATTTCCTCTCAGCTGAATATTGTTATCACTTCTTAATTCTAATTTTCTTCCAAGCTGCCTATATTATCACCCCCTTTCCCATTTCAGAGACTCAATTCTTACTGTTTAATTTACTAATTGGCTTTTTACCTTCAGATCCTATTGCCTCCTATGTGTGCAATTGGATCCTGCTTAGGCAGAGTCCTCCCTTACAACTCCTTTTGCTTGCTCACTCTTTCAGTGCTCTCTGTATATTAGTTGCTAGTTAGTATGTTTGAAAAAAAATGCACTTGGGTGTTTTAATATTGGTATTTGTATTAATGTTATAGAAACTCTGTCACACTACTTTCTCTTCATGGCATGGTCTTTCAGGGCTTTTATGAATGAAATTATACCCCACTGCAATGTCTTCAGGGCTTCTAAGCAGTACAATAATGGTGTCACCAGTTTTGTTTCTAAATTGCTTACCGTATTTCCATGTAGATGTATTCATATCTTTTAGGTGATGGAGACATATAATAGGAAACTCAGAGGTAGTTGATTTATTTTATTAGATTAGATTGAATATTTGTGCTTGTTCATAAAACTGCATCTGTAGTACACATTGCACACAGTATGTGAGCTACTGAGTTCAGCAGGGTTTACTCATAGATATATAGCATTGCAGTCCTTTTCATCTTTCAAATTTGTGTTGCTGTTTTTTCTTGCTATGGATATTCTCTCACTTTTCTATTGTTTTCTGTGCAATTTCCCACTTCAGCCCACTGTGTTCATATAACATCAGGCTTTAAAACAACTTCACTCTGAACTGCTGTTTTTTTTTCTCCCTTGCTAATATGAAAGTATTTTTCTTTTCCTTATTCATTTTTCATTTTTTGCATTTATTTTATGTTCCATTTATTTTATGTTTTGTGGAGATAAAGATATTTTACAGTAACTCTTACCTGGACATGAAGCTATTGTTATAGTGTCAAATGATAGGCCCATAAAAATTGAAAGGCACTTAGCGTGATAGTAAGGTACAGCTGAAGATACTTTGGAGTATTGATGGCAGGGCTTTTTTTGTCATAGAACACGCAGAACAGGGTTCCGGCACCTTTTTTGGATGTCACCTTGTAGGGTAGGCAAGGCGGGTTGTATGAGGTGTGTGAGTTCCAGCACCTTTAAAAAAAAAAAAACACTGATAGATGGGTATCTATGATGTGGCCAGACTGTCTGGTTGCTGATGTTGTCATATTGCAGGAAAAGAAAATCAAAAACTGAAAACATAGACCACAGAATAACAGAGTTGAAAAGGACCTGGGAGATCTTCTAGTCCAGCCCTGCTGCTTGAGCAGGAGACCCTACCGTTTCAGACAAATGGCTGTTCAGTCTTTTCTTAAAAGCCTCCATAGATGGGGCACCCACAACTTCTGAAAGCAAGGCATGGTTAATTGTTCTCACTGTTACGAAATTTCCCCTTAGTTCTAGGTTGCTCTTTTCCTTGATTAGTGTCCATCAGAATTAGGATGGAACATGGAACATAAGCAGCATGAACAATGGAAAGTTTAACACAATAAAAGGTGAAATGAATTGATCATACATTTTACACATCAGCAAACAGAAAAAGAATGGAATTGGATACTTTAGGTCAGAAAATCATAGTGTTCACTAATCAGGACATGAAAGGCCAAGAAGACATTGGCATTGCTTTCATAGACAAGTTATAGCGGAGAGAATACAATTCAGTTAGTGACTGAATAATATCAATTCAGTTTCACAGACAACCACTTGATAAGATGGTTATTCAAATTTATGCTCCGTTCACTGTTAAAGGGAAGTTGACGAGTTTTATGGTCAAATTCACTGTTTATAGGATAAAGGAGAGAGATGAGCTTCTTTGGTTGGAATGACAAAGTTAGAAATAGTGAGGAAAGTGTAGTTACGGTATCACAAGTTAGGAAGAAATATCTCTTTGTGTTTTAGAGGAAAGTCACTTCATGTTTTTCAGTATTTCTGGTTCCCATTGCATTTTTTGAAACTTATTTTTAATAGGATGAAATCAACTGACTGGCTAAGAAGTAATCCACATGGGTTGTTCTGGATACAAAGGAATGTATTTCATTACTTCTCTCCTATCCAATAGGGTCTCAAGTTCTATCATAAAGGGACTAAATAAATTAGGCTAGGAATTGTAATTATTGTTAAAAGGATAAAAATGTTAGAAATAATATTAGTGTTGTATGAAGCTCTTAGGCAGGGGGGGTCAAACTGCCAGCCTGTGGGCCGGATGCGTCATGCCAAAACTGCGCCCACCCCATTGCCGGCAATGGGAAAAAAGTCGCAATACATCGTGACATGTTATGTGACATCGCGAGTTTGACACCTGTGTCTTACAGTGTCTGAAAAGGCTTAGATTTCCCTCCCCCCCATAGATCTTTTTGCTGCTTTCAGTCAAACTAATTTGACATTTTGGGTTTCTTACAGTGGGTCTTTCTGCTCTTTGTATACAGGTGTACATCTGTAAATTTTGAAGAGCACCTGGATAAGGATGAGTCTGAAAAAAAATTTAAATGTTAAAAAGTTATTCAAAATATTGCAAAAACGGGTGTTGTAATTTGTTAATTGTATTTCTTTTATATTATTTCTTTTCTAACAGGGAATATATGACAAAGGCGCAGGGGAAATTAAGTTTCTAACCTTTCCAACATGCTAATAACTTTAATGATCCAATCCTTTAAATAAAGTTATGGGTACTAGCACTAATGTGATTGGACTGTCTCTGATCTAGGGTAGACATGGAAAAGCCCCCAAAGCTCCCTTCTCTTTCACTGTTAAAGTTTTTTTTTCTCCTACAAATGCCTAATTTTCTTCAGGGCTCTATAACAGGGCTTTTCAAGCTTTTCACCCATTGTACCACTTTTAGGATACGGCAATATCCGAGTACCACCAGTCGCCTAGCAAGGTGTCAAAAACTTGATGACCCCTCCCCCCAAAAGGAAAAAAGTGATGAAGTACAGGTAGTCCTCGACTTACAACAGTTCGCTAAGTTACTGTTCGAAGTAACAATGGCACTGAAAAAAGTGCCTCCCCCAAGCCACAGCCGAGCAAGACACCTGCCTGCCCACCTGGCGGCGTTCTTCCTCCTGTCTGAGGTTTCATTGTTGTGAGCATTTCTGTTGAGGATTGGCAGCAGGGGTGGGGTGAGGTGTGTGTGGTTTTTATTCCCCCTGTCTGATGGATGGTTGAAGCAGGTTTTGGTCGCTTCACATGACGCTGGGACACTGTGACTGTCATAAATATGAATCAGTTGCCACGCATATGAATGTAAATCACAAGACCCTGGAGATAAGGCAACATTCCAGCTGATTGGTGCTTCTTCAGGGCTCAGCAGAAGCGCCAGGATCAGCACCGAGCTCCAGCTGGAGCCTGGCGTTGATCCTGGCGCTTCCACTGAGCCCTGACAGTCCCGAAGAAGCGCCAATCAGCTGGAAAGTGACACTGATCCTGACGCTTCCGCTGAGCCCTGACAGCCCTGCAGCTCCAGCCATCTCTCGCTCAGGCTTGTGTGGTGCTGCCACTGGTTCAGCTCATTCCCCTCCCCCACTACCACTTTTCTAGGATGGTCGCGTACCACCTGCCAGGTGCCAATGTACCACAGGTGCTACCCGTACCACTGGTTGAAAAGCCCTGCTCTAGAAACTGTGACCATTCAGATTTTTTTAAACAATTCCCATTAGCCTAGTTCAGTGGTTCTCAACCTGTGAGCTGTGGACTGCTTGAGGAGCTGCGTTGTCATCACCAGGGGGTCCACAAAGGCTCGAATAAATGTTACAATTAAAATCTTAAGTCTTAGGGGTCTGTGGCCATGGTCTGTTGTCACAAAAGGTATTTAAAGGAGATCCATGGTGAAGAAAAGTTTGAGAACCGCTGGCCTAATCAATAGTGAAGAATGCTGGAAAGTACAATTCAAGAGCATCAAGGAGCCCTCTGTTTTATTTAGTAGACAGAAGTGATAGAAAGAATTCAAAATGATTTAGCTATCCCCTAAATGCTGTTGGGACTAATTTTTATCACATGTATATCCCCATAATACACTGTTTAATTTGTTGTGCTTCATTATGATTAGTATTTTTGTTTCCAATGAATCCAAGTTATTCTTAATTTAATTCAATCTGTCTGTTGCTTTTTCACCAGGAAGGCCACCTATTTATTTATTAGTATGTTAAAGCTGCTGTGTCAGTTTGATAATATCAAATGAAAATTTCTCTTTTTAGCCTTCCAAGAGTTAAAAGAGGACTAGATGGACTGCTGTCTTAGAGTCAGATCTACTCTGTCATTCACTGGACATTTAATTTAATGGAAAGGTTTTGATTTTAAATCCATCCTCACAAATAAACACACATAACACATACACATACACTTACATATAAAGGAATAGACTAAAGCTAAGGATGACTAAGTTTGGCTCCAGCTCCATATTGCTAAAGCAGTTAACTCAAATGAAAATAAATCAATCAATTTATTGCTTGTTCTTGCAACAGTGAACCAATATATAAAGACTATTCTGTCAACTCAGTCTAGCAAACCTTAACATTTGATGTGAAGACTTAAGCACTGAGAATAAAAATGAACACCAATATAGTGCTCAGAGAACTGAGAAAGGGTGTTTATTTAAAAAAAACAGTCATATTAACTTCCTTTATTTATTTTAACTTAAATCTGTTTAAGATTGTTGCCGTGTAGCTAAAGTGAATGCTACCTTTTAATTTATAACTTGAAAGAAGGTATCCATCACTCAGGTTAAGATTTTTTACAATAAAATGTTGTTTAAATGAACTTAGGCCTGTGCCTAGAAATATTTATATGCCGATTAATATTTATAGAAATTTAAAATGTGTTTAATGTTGCTAGTATGAAATAGATATGCTGTCTTGATCATCTCAGTGCTATAATAACTGTTGAATAGTTACCAAACCAAACATAAACTGAAAAGATAATGGTTTATCGAGAATGCAGCTAAAGATAATGCAAATTATTCTGCCCTCAAATAGGCTTCAAATATTTGGCAGTTTTTAAAAAAGGTTTAGTGCAAATAGATTCATATAACATTTGACAAAAGCAGCAATAACTAAAACATATTTCGAAAATGAGTAAAATATTCGAAAACAAAAACATTCACATGAGGAGAGGGGAAAAGGCTGAATGTGATCTAATGTGAACACCTGTTTTGCTGTTATTGTGTATCTTTTTAAAGAAATGTAAATAAAATATTAGTTCATATAGGAGAAGTCATAGCTGCTGCTATGATGTACTTGATTTACTTTTGTTCCAGCTGTTAGCGTTCCTGGCTGGTGAGTTCCTTGGTTTGTGAATTGCACCAATAATGACAAGATACACTCTTGAAAAAATATGAGGGAAAAAGTAGGATTAATGGGAGAGAGGAATATCTTGTTTGTCAAGTACCAGAATGATGTAATCAGTTAAGTACTACTTGTCATGGTGGTCCATCGCTCTGACATCTTTGAAGGCAGCTCTTTATGACCATATAGATGAATATCACCCTGGTTGTGCAAGCAAAACCATCCTGTTCCGAACTGCAGTTTTGAGAAATATCAGTGTATAGGTTTGATGCTTCCCAGCTCTCTTTATGAGACAGTTTGGTGTAATAGTTAAGGGAACCAGGCTGGAAACCAGGCAACAAGGACTTCTAGAACCACCTTAAGCACAAAGCCAGCTAGGTGACCTTGGACCAGTCACTTTCTCTCAGTCCTACAAAAGAGACAATGGCAAACTACTCCCCCCACCCAAAAAAAAAACCTCCATATCAGGAAAATGGCAGGGACTTGTCTGGGCAGTTGCCAAGAGTCAAAAACTGAGTCAAATGAAACCTCTCTTTAAAGATGAGTGCGTAGATATACATTTAGTGTGGGGTCAGTTTTTAGATTATCTAATCCCATTAATGATTTACCCCTTTCAGTGATAATTTGGGAAGAGGCTTGAGCAGTAGGGAATCCATTTTCGTAAATGCCATTCACTCTTAGTTTGGGACAGGAACCTATCTCTACATTTACAGCAGTGGAGTGGGAAATACTCTCATGTTCATTCCTTTCAAAGAAATGAAGATATTATGCATATTAAATTTGCTCCTCAAGTGTTTTCTCTGAAGAAATGTGTAATGATTTTGATATTAATTTCCGTGCATGCTTTCTCAGAATTGCTAATAGCAGAGTTAGTCAATCTAATGGTTTCCAGATGTTTTGACCTACAATTGCCCAAATCCTTAACAATTGCCTACAATAGGCCTATAGGGTATTTCAGGCCTAGCCTACATTGCCTGCAAGGTTATTGTAAAAAGAGCTCTGTATATAAAAAGAAACTTTCCTTTAAATAATTAGAGTGATCTAGCAGTAAGCTGAAAGGACATTTCCCATCTTTCTCTCTTCATGCTAACTTTGATCCTCAGATAGCTGCTAACATAATGATATAGATCAGTTTATTTCTCATCCACCCCATTTATTTCCAGATATGGTGTGGGATGACTATGTCAAGTGCACAAATTTGCTTAATTAATTGAAAGTCCAAGAGGTATCTTGCTTTATTGAAACAAGAGTGTTTTATACAGTCATGAATAAGAAAGGTCAAACATAGTTTCCCTCCTATTATTTAACTAGCAACTAGTGACAGCTTGTTTATAAGCTGATCTCCTCACCATGAACAAGTTACACATACAGTTTCGATAGCCCACTCTTTCTTCTTTGCACATATTGTTACACATATAATATTTCAAGTCCTTACATAGTTTATCGTCTTTGGCGAAGCGGAAATGCTTTGGTGAAATGGAAATACATTTGGAAGGCAACCTAAAGATCCATTTGTGCTTATTGAGAGGCACCAGCAAGCTGCTTCGTGCCTTATTAAGCCAATCTCTCTGTATGACAAGCATTTTGCCGCCATCTGGGAAAATATGAGCCATGTGCCTAAGATCAGAAAAAAGTCCAGCTCTGGAGCCTTCAGAGACAAGTGTGAAGTGTGACCAAATTAAGCAGCCCAGGAAAAAGTCACATCAATTGTTTAAATGCTGTGGATTTTCTTTCTTTTCCTTTTTTTTACTGCATAATACACAGTATCTTTGGCACCACTGAAGTTTGCAAAGGATGGCAGATTTGCACAGCATGTGTAAGTATTCCCTGCCTCTCCCTCTCCCAGTTTTTATATAGTGGACAGAACTACACTACGGCACATGTAGAAGGAGAAGAAGCACACGCTGTTTATGAAATAATACATTGCTGAAGGAAATATTTATAAACTCCTTAAGAGACGAAGCGCAAAGAGCCCATCTCCTCCCAGTGAAAATTATGTGACACTTCATCAGTATTTAATGCTATCATTGCTTGATCTCAGCGTAAAGGATTTAGCAGCCATTTATCATAACACGCTGCACTGCTCATTTGCTGATGTACTTGCTTAGGGTATGTTGGCACTTCAGTTTTGACAGAAGCCACAGGTCTAATTTTAAATGCTTAATGAAAGGAAAACCCAGAGAGGACTTGGGGGAGAGGATGAAATTTGGCTGCAGGGAGAGGGAAGGAGCTGAATTTTTAAATGGTTATTAGACATTGACTCCCACAACTTGAATTGGTTGGGCTCTCTCTCTCTCTCTCTCCCCCACCTCCCATTCCCTTGTAAAATACATGTTCCCAGAAGCCCTTGCTTGGTTTCTGCACCAGATGTAGGTGCTCCCTTGTACTGTCAGCCAAGAATGATTAATGAGGATTTGCCCCTACTGAAAGCAGTCTTTGGAGCATTGTTCAGGGCATCTGTGGAACTGTCGAGGGAGACAAGGACACCAAGTGAACAACCAATTATTTGGCCATCACTAAGGCAGCATGAAAAAGACATCAATATGGACAGAAAAGCTAAGCTTTTTGTTTGGTGATCAGTTTTAAAGGTGTTAATAGTGGTAGATTTTTTTTTTAAAATATAAGCTTTAAGAAAAGAAAAAATATATATTGCAGGTTGACCTTACCGGGTTTTTGTGACAATAGTTGTGTAAATAAAATTTGTCTGTAATTTTTTAGAGTTCACAAATATTTTGTGATTCACTGGAAAGAGGAAGTAAGATAAACATCATGCATGTAAAATGCATAATGATGAAGCGATATTTGTGGTAGGGTAGGGTGGAGTAGAGGAGAGAGTCGCGTGCCAAAGATTGGCTAGCAAGAAATAGAAATTTGGAAAACTCAATGCAGGCAAGATATTTAATTGCTGACTGTACACATTAAAAGTGCTGGGAATATTGTAATATTTACATTTTTATAAAGAAAATTGTTCATAATAATTCTGCATATAGCAAGGAAGTAGTGAAACCTTGCCAAGAATGGACTTTCAATAGTCTTTCTTAATTTGATCACATTTAAAAGAATTAAACCTAAGATTTTATTGCACAAATGAACTGGTACTATTTAAAATATAATCTCATATCTGCTAAATGATGAATAGAATACTTGTAAATAATCAGCAGCATTCCGCATTTATCGTGCCCACTTTCTCTTATCAGGTCTTGCCGATAGGCAGCCCCAGAGGACAGACTGCAGTCAGAAAGGATGGCAGTAGTGCTCAACTTCAAAGAAGATCATGCTTTCCAAGCATAAAGCATGTTTATCTCCAGTAAAGCAACATCTTATGAATATTTCTTGGAGCACGGTGGCTCGTGTGGTTAGGACCCTGGGTTGGAGGTTAACAGCCCATGTTCAAGACTCAAGTGCTGCCATGGGACAGGGTGAGTTCCTATCCTTCCCTCCAGCTCCTCTTGGGACACAAAAGGAATCCTCTTTCGTGTCCCTGGGCATCCCCCAGCCAACAGTGATGTCACCAGCGAATCCTTTCAATCCAAAAGTAATTTATTTTATTTTATTTATATATTTTATTTCTTAAATTTCTATACCGCCCCTCTCCCGTAGGACTCGGGACAGTTTACAGCCCAATTAAAACAGATAATAATAATAAATATTTAAAAATAAATTAAATTAATACATGGCTGTTATTAAAACCTGTTAAAATCCCAATTCTAAAACCTGAACAACCTTGTTTAAAAAATTTACATAGAGATTTACATAAAACCTGAAGAGGTCTAAGCCAGGCCGGCTTGATTGAAGAGATGAGTCTTCAATTCTCTTCTGAAGGTGCGGAGATCATGACACGTCTGGAGTTCTGGGGGGAGCGCGTTCCACATCGTCGTTGCCCTCACAGAAAAGGCTCTCCCCCTGGGCGCCACCAGCCGACACTGCTTAGCCGATGGCACCCTGAGGAGGCCCTCTCTGTGGGAGCGAACTGGTCGATGGGAGGTATTTACTGGCAGAAGGCGGTCTTGTAAATAACTGGGTCCTATGCCATGGAGTGCTTTAAAGGTGGTAACCAATACCTTGAAGCGCACCCAGAAAGTAATGCTTCTGACTCAAGTGCAATACATAAGAACATAAGAACATAAGAAGAGCCATGCTGAATCAGGCCAAAGCCCATCGAGTCCAGCATTCTGTGTCACACAGTGGCCCACCAAATGTACATGGGGATCTTGAGCAGAAAGAGAAGGCAAAACCCTCCCTTTCCCTTGACCCCCAAACAAATGGTACTCAAGGGAATCCTGCCTGCCTCAACCAACATAGAGGCGGCACATGGACATCTGTTTTAATAACCACCAATACACTTTGCATCCATGAATCTATCTAGCCCTGCCTTGAAGCTGTCAAGGCTGACAGCTGTCACGACCCCTTCAGGAAGTGAATTCCATAAATCAACGACCCTCTGGGTGAAGAAATATTTCCCTTTATTTGTCCTCACTTTCTTAGCTATAAGCTTTAGGGAGTGCCCCCTTGTCCTGGTATTGTGTGATAGAGAAAAGAATTTTTCTCTATCCACATTTTCTATCCCATGCATGATTTTATACACTTCGATCAAGTCACCCCTTAAACGCCGTCTTTCAAGGCTGAAGAGACCAAGGCGTTGCAATCTGGTTTCATAAGGGAGGCGCTCCATTTCCTTGATCATTCTTGTTGCCCTTTTTTGCACCTTTTCCAGTTCCATTATATCCTTCTTGAGGTGCGGTGACCAGAACTGTACACAGTACTCCAAGTGTGGTCTCACCATCGATTTGTACAGAGGCAACACAACACTTGCTGACTTATTTTCGATTCCCTTCCTAATCATGCCAAGCATGGAATTTGCTTTTTTTTACTGCTGCTGCGCATTGGGTTGACATCTTCATCGAGCTGTCCACCAAAACCCCAAGATCCCTTTCTTGGGTTCTCTCAGAAAGTTTGGTCCCCATCAGTTGGTAAGTATAATTGGGGTTCTTTGCCCCGATGTGCATAACTTTGCACTTGTTTAGGTTAAAATGCATTTGCCACTTTGTTGCCCACTCACACAATTTCGAGAGATCCTTCTGGAGCTCCCGACAATCAGTTTCACTTTTCACAACCCGGAACAATTTAGTGTCATCAGCAAACTTGGCTACCTCACTATTAACTTCTACATCCAGATCATTGATGAATAAATTAAAAAGTAAAGGCCCCAAAACTGAACCTTGGGGTACACCACTTCTCACTTCTTTCCATCCGGAGAATTGTCCATTTATTGCCACCCTTTGCTTCCTACAATTTAGCCAGTTACCAATCCAGGACAAGACCTGTCCTCTAATTCCATGGCTGGAGAGCTTTTTTAGGAGCCTTTGGTGAGGAACTTTGTCAAAAGCCTTTTGAAAGTCAAGATATACAATATCAACTGGGGCCCCTTTATCTATGTATTTATTTACACCCTCAAAGAATTCTAACAAGTTAGTAAGACATGATTTGCCTTTGCAGAAACCATGTTGATTTTCTTTCAGCAATGCCTGTTTTTCTATGTGCCCTGTAATTTTATCTTTAATAATGGTTTCCTTCAGTTTGCCTGGAACTGAGGTTAGACTGACTGGTCTATAGTTTCCTGGATCACCTCTGGATCCTTTCTTGAAGATCGGGGTTATATTTGCTTCCCTCCAATCCTCCGGTACAGTGCCTGATCTTAGAGAAAGATTGTATATTTTAGCTAGAAGTTCAGCAATTTCACACTTGAGTTCCTTGAGAATTCTAGGGTGGATGCCATCTGGACCCGGCGATTTGTTGACGTTTAGTTTAGAAAGGCATGCAAGAACATCTTCCTTGTTTATCTCTATCAGGTTTAATTCTTCTATTTCCCTCCCTGGGAAAACTAATTCAGTGGCAGGCAAATGTTCTCTATCCTCCTCGGTGAAAATGGAGGCAAAGAAGTCATTTAGCCTCTCAGCAATCTCCTTGTCTTCTCTGATTATCCCCTTCTGACCATTGTTATCAAGTGGCCCAACTGATTTTCTGGTTGGGTTCCTGCTTCTGATGTACTTAAAAAAGGTTTTGTTATTATTTTTAATATTCTTGGCTATATGCTCCTCAAAGTCTCTCTTGGCTTTCATGACTATCGCCTTGCATTTGGTCTGCCAGAGTTTGTGGTCCCTCCTGTTCTCCTCGGTAGGAAGAGCCTTCCATTTCTTAAATGAGTTTTTCTTCTTTCCAATAACCTCCTTTACCTCATTCGTAAGCCATACTGGTATCCTCTTGGACTTTCCAATCCTCTTTCTTCTTTTAGGAATGCATTTTATTTGAGCCTGCTGTAACGTATTTTTAAACAATTTCCAAGCATTTTGGAGGGATTTGACTTTTTTTACTGTTCCTTTTAGTTTCTTCTTTACTATTTTCCTCATTTTGTCAAAATTCCCTCTGTGAAAGTTTAAGGTCTCTGTGTTAGTTTATGAACAATATTTATGAACATGTCTTGCATTTGTACATTGGCCGACATTTTTGTCTTTTGGGGAGTTGTTGTTTGTTTTGGTATATTGTTAAACACACACACGCACACAATAAAGGAACAATTGTAGCACTGAATAGTTACAGAACTCATACATGTTTTGTGGATGGAGGTCACAATAAGGTTTGTTCAGATGAGATTACTGCCTAAATCTTTTATTCCATTAGTCAGCTTCTCTACTCATGCTCCAGTGGTGCAGCAGTACACAGTCACAAACTTCTAGTTGCTCAGAGGCCATTTTTCAATCGTCTCAGCTTCTCCAAAAGGGCATAATTGAGATCGGCACCATTGTGAGTACAGTTTTAGAGCAGGTGGTATTTCCATTCTCATCTTTTCCTGCCTTGCCCCCACCCTTCTTTTGTACTAAGAGTAGAGGGGAAAAAAATAAAGAAGCCCAAATTAGAGAGCTTAGAAAAGTCCTATTTTCTCAGGGCCTCTTTAGGATTGTGTCGGTCTTAGAAATAGAAAAGACCAATAGTTGATATTACTCATTGAATGAAGGGTTAATGAAGTTTAACCTTCTGATGTTTCTTATTTGACACTTGAGTTCACATGGCATGCTAGCCCCTCTTCCCCCTAAGAAGGTTGTTTGTGAACGGAGCGAAGGACATATAAATGCCAAAGAAGTTGAGATTTGTATAAATTGTACTCAAAGTGAAGACGTTATATCCACGTTGGTTACATATGACTATTTCACTGCATATGTTAGAAGTGAGCAACTGGTGGAGGCTGGGTCAAATCTATTTGTCCTCAAGAGATGATAACTGACTTTATAGTTGCCAGCTTGGAAATAAACATGATGCAGTAAAAAAATATTATTCATTAGAGTGATGTTATTTACTTTTTAAAAAATATTCTCAATGTAACTAATATTAATTAAAATTAGAAAATAAAATAAATGGAAACTAATTTAAATAAATCTAACAGAATGACATCAACCAAAACTCTCAGATAAATTATATATTTGAATTAAACTTGGTGCCAAACATTTAACAGGATCTGTTGGGACAATACTCCACAACCTTTAAAAAGCCCTTCTTGTCTTTCCATTGCTTCACAATTGCTAGTGGGTATATCCACACCTGGGCCTCTGATATAGTATATAATAAAAATTACCGTGATTTCCTAAAAGATGTCCATTAGATCTTTCCTTAGAGTTGGTATATGCGTGTGTGTATTGCAGAAGCCATACTTTGATTAAACGTGTCTTGTGAAGTAAATGATCCTTTGGATGAGCCCATATAAAGTTAAACTAACCATGTCTGTCTTCAGACAACTTACTTAGTCACAAAAAAGCAAATAGACTGCAGATTAACACATTATGTGAATTCATAACTAATATAGTAGTAGTATTTTGCACCTACTTTGAACCTAAACAAGCTGTATAATGTGTAATAAAAATATATGCTTATGGTAGCATGTGCACTTAAAATCTAGTTTTTATTTCCATTTAGAAATCTACCATTTTTGCTAAGTGGCTGTGCTTAGCTTCTTCCTGACCACCAGTGTCTTCACAGAAGTGATATAAATGGATTGCCCTTTTGACTGCAAGTCCCTTATCCAGTCTTCTCTCCATCCTTCTCTGTCACCTTAATATTCTGCTTATCTTAAAATCTCTCCTCCCTTTCTAATGTTTCTCTCTGGATTTTCCTCCCCTTCTGTGACTTACCCAACCATTACAGATATCCTATGGTTCTGTTTTTTTCCTCCTCCCTTCCCCCTTTATTGATTGTTCCGTATCTCATTTCTTCTTTATTCACATATTTATCTTTTTTCACTCACTGCTATGCTGGTTGGTTCATTTTCCTTTGACAATAGAATGAACAAATGTGTGTTTTTTTCCCTCCTCAAGAGGTGTATTAATTATAATGTGATTAAATTTGAGCAGGTTGCTGCATGATATTATATATTGCTTTCAAATATTTGAATGGACACTTCCTACACGGATCATGGGCACATCTACTTGTCTTTTTTTAAAATTAGGAAGTAATGTGTAAATGTTTATGTCACACAAGGAATGATGAAAGAAAGAAAAAAGATTTTCAGAGTTGTATTGATTGGGATACTGACATTAACTATTGGTAACTGGGAAGTGGTGGGATGAGGACTATAAAGTGCCTTAGAGGAAACTGATTATCTGGATCCCATTCAGCCAGGTTCCAGGCTCAGATATAGTACTGAGACAGCATTGGTTGTGCTTATTAATGATATTTGGCAGAGCTGGGGAACTGCATGGATGCTCACTGGTGCTCCAAATCACATTTTGTCTTGTGTGTTTTGAATTGGGTATGTCTAGGTTAATTAAAAGAAGGACTAGAGCTGACATGATATCAGTGTTCCAATATCTAAGAAGTTGCCACAAAGAAGAGGCAGTCAACCTATTCTACAGAGGACTTGAAGGCAGGAGAAGAAGCAATGAATGGAAACTAGTCAAGGAGAGAAGCAACCTAGAACTAAGTAGGAGTTTCCTGACAGTTAGAACAATTAATCAGTGGAACAACTTGCCTCCAGAAGTTGTGGATGCTCCAACACTGGAAGTTTTTAAGAAGAGACTGGACAACCATTTTTTTTTATATTTACAATTTGCCTCCAAGGTCCTGTCCAACTCTGTTATTCTGTCTGTAACCCTAGTATCCAGTTTTAGAAGCAGAATATTCACAATGTCCAAAATGTAGTAATTATTTATATGTAGACCAGAATAAACACATTCTGTGAGGGTGACGGTTCATTCTCCAAGCTTGAAGGTTGGTTTCTGAACGTTTCATTACCAGGCTAGGTAACATCTTCAGTGGTGTTTAGTGGATGTCTGTGTCAGTGTTCTACTTATATAAGGGCTTCAGGTGTGGAGTGTCAAGTGAGGGTCTTCTGATGGGCCATGAGTCTGATGAGTCATCAGAGAGAGATACTTCAGATAAGGGTCGTTGGAGGGTGTGAATTAGTGGGTCAGGAGTGAGTCATCAGTAATGCTGGTAATGGGTCTTGTGATGGGGAGATTATGTCAGTTCAGGGTCATTTGAAGGTGAACTTCTGGGCTTGATCTCCAGGTGGCTGCTTAATTGATTTGGATTCTGAGGGGTTCATATGCTAGTTGTCGATCAATATGTCTGTTGATGGAATTGCTTGTGGAGTGCCAGGCTTTGATGAACTCCCGAGTATGGTAGGTGGTAGCGTGGCCAATGATTTTAGTGTGGCTCCAATTGAACTGGTGTTGTTTGGTGTCAGTGTGGGTAGCAATTAAGGATTTGGGATTGTGGTGTTCAACTGCTAGCCAGTGTTCGTGGATCCTGGTTTTTAACTGAGGTTTTTTGTCTCTCGTAGAAGTGGTTGTAATCGTTACAGTTGATTTTGTAGATGACATTGCTTCTTTCATCCTTCTGTGTCTTGTCTTTCATTCTATATACTTCCTGGCGGAGTATGGCTGTGGGTTTGTAGGCTATCACTAATCCTAGGGGTTGGAGATTCTGGCTGTCATTTCTGATACCCCTTTTGTGTATGGTAGGGTTCGTTTTTGTGTGGCAGTTGGCTATGTGGTATGTGGTGGTTTGGGCGTTGTGTGTTGGAATATGAAGTTTTTGGGATAGCCATTATGGAGAAAGACGTCAAACAGCCATTTTAGTACTGTGGTGCTATAGTGTGTCCTGGCCCTTCTGGAGAGAGTCTGGACACAGCTTCATTTGTGTGTGATGGGGTGGTTGCTTGTGAAGCTGAGGATCTGGTCCATGTGCATAGGTTTGCAATAGACACAGGTTTCCAGTTCTCCATTGTCCAGTCTCCTTACATCGATCTCAAGGAATGGGAGTCTGTTGTTTGTTTTCTCTTCATGTATAAATTTGATCCCAGGGAATATGTTGTTGAGTAGGTGGTGTGTTTCTTCAGTTTGGGAACATTTGATGATGACGAAGGTGTCCTCGACGTAACGTGTCCAGAATTTTGGTTGGATGGTGGGTAGAGCTAAGGATTCAAGTCATTGCATGACTGCTTCTGCTATGAGGCCTGATATGGGGAGATCCCATCAGGATGCCTTGTACTTGCTTGTACATTTTCCCATTGAACTTAAAGTATGTGTTGAGGCATAGATCCAGGAGTTTCATGATAGCTCCTGTGGACATGGAGTGTTCTGTAGTGGCATTATCCTTGTGGGTATGGAGTTCAGTGAGTAGCTGGTGTATGGTTTGTTTAGCCAGGTTGATGTCAGTCAAGGTGAAGAGGGCGGTGACGTAGAAGGGGACCATTATTTCTTCCTTGTTGATTTTGGTGTGTTTGATGCATTGGAGAAATTGTTCCAGGGAGTTTATTGAATGGGTTGAGGCATTGACCAGGTGTCTTGAGTTTTCTCTGCAGGTATAAATAGAACACTAACACAGGCACAGACATCCACTAAACACCACTGAAGATGTTACCCAGCCTGGTAACAAAACATTTGGAAACCAACCCTCAAGCTCGGAGAACGAACCTTCACCCTCATCCTACACCCGAGCTACAGATATTTGCCACTATGGCAAACACATTCTGTATTGCATATATAATAAATTATGCTTTAATTCTTTTAGTACAATATTCATCCATTTTCATTCATGTCTTGCATAACGTACAATTGAGAAAGAACATAGAAGAAATAAATGATGAGGGCAACTGCATGGAATAATTGAGAAGTGGCTATGCAAAGACAAGAAAACAGAGATATTGGGGAGAATGCAGGTGTTTTTTAAAAAAAAAATATTTCTAGCTATAAGGTTTTCTTTTTAATACAAGTGTACAGAGCTTTCCATTTTATATGCATTTTCAAAGGACTATTCTTTCTTTGTCAGATTAATCTCAGAAGATGTTTCTGAGCAAAAGTTTGATCAGGCAAAACCAGACACCAGAAAACCCACAGTATTATTTATTTATTATTTTTTGGTACGTCAAATCAATGTACTCTCTTGGCTAAAATATCTCGTTACAGAGAATGGAAGTCAAATCTTTTATCCATTTTTTCCAAGGTGAGTTGGGCATTTCCTCTTCTTGCAAATCTCTGAAGAAAATACCCCATCGTATTGCAAGGAGCTTCAGCCCTACTCTTGAATGAGCTAGGCAGTTTAAAGCCCATTAACTTCTTCAGAGCCAACTAGCTAAGAGGCGTTCAAAGGGTGATGGTCATGTGGTGCAAGATGAGAGAAAGAGAGCAGAGGCCATATGGATGCTTTGAAGGAGTAAAGGTAAGTTCAAAAAGAATCTAATATTAAGGGAATTTTCTGTGTATAGAATTGTATACAATGGTCTGTGATCTCTGAGACGTTTGGTTTCCTAGGGAAGACTATTTCTCAGTGATGTATAGAAAGATAAAATAACTCATTCTAGATTCTGCATTTTCCATTGAGAGGAGAGTGAGAAAGATTTTCTCCTCTCTCTGTCTGAAATGGTAAAAAAGTGGCCTTGGAAGGAGGAGGTCACTTACATGTGCAAAAAAATATATATCATTTTGAGTTAAATGAAGTTTCACCTCCACATCGCATATGCAATTCTTTGCACTTTTAAGTTTTGCATTACTTGAGTTGTTCTCTTTGTACTTTTTTTTAAAAGCATTTTGAAAAGGAACCCCAGATTTAAAAGTGCCATTTGCTTTTCCTGCCTGACATGTCTCTGTCACAGCAGTTTAGAATACAGGAAGTCCTCGACTTATGACCGCAACTGAGCCCAAAATTTCTGTGGCTAAGCAAAACATTTGTTAAGTGAATTTTATCCCATTTTCTGACCTTTCTTGCCACAGCTGTTAAGTGAATCACTGCAGTTGATAGGGAACAATAACTAATTTAACAATTAGTAACATGGTTGTTAAGTGAATCTGGCTTTCTTAATGACTTTGCAAACGTTGATCATGTGACCCTGGGACACTGGAACCGTCAATGAGTGTTCGTCACATGACCATGAAATGGTTATAGGTATAAAAAATGGTCATAAGTCACTTTTTTTAGTGCCATATATATATGGTTTTTTTGTCATAGAATGCACAGAATGGCTTTTTTTGTCATAGAATGCACAGTATGGCTTTTTTTTGTCATAGAATGCACAGAATGGCATTCTGGCACCTTTTTTCAACGGAATTTGTGGAACCAAAAAAAGTTCAGTCAGACCTTCCAACTTCTTGTGGGGAAAAAAAAAAAGATCTTACAAGGAGTTGGAAGCTCTGACTGAACTTTTTTTCGTCCCACAAACTCCATTTCCCTGCAGCAGAAGAGAAACACACCAGAGCTGGAAAGCAGGTTAGCAAAAAAATGCTTTCGGGAAGAGGGAGGAGCTGCGCCGGGAGGAGAAACAGCAGGAAATGGGACTGCCATTTCCAGAAGGGAGAAGGGAGATGTGGGGCAATGCAGGGCAGCAAGCAAGTGCTGTTCTCTGCTCTGCATCCCTGCGCAGAGCTACAGTGTTCTCCATTCTCCGTGAGACAGGTGACAAATGGCTGGCGGCGGGAGGCGGGGGAGGCGCAAGCCATGGGAGAGTTGGCGGAGGACAAGGAGGTGGGGGCTTCGCCCAGGCAGGTGATCTGTGTGGTGAAGCTTAAAGAAAGCTCCTCCAGTAGCGCACAGCGGCAGCGGAACTGTTCACTGTCACTCCCCCTGGCTCCGAAATGGCGGAAGGGGACCAGGCCTACCCCACTCAATCCATCCACCTGGCTCGGGAGGGAAGTGAAAGGTTGCCAATCAAGGAATGACCTGGCAGGGGGAGGGCTGAGTTCCTACACCTTTTTTCTTACAAAAAAAGGTTAAAAAAAAGTATATATATAATTTCTTACAATAACAATCGTTAGTACTTGGTAAAAAACATGTCTGGGTTCATATATTTAACAACAATCAATAATAATGAGTTTCTATGATTCCATTATCAGCATACTTGTTAGTGATACATTTCCTTGATCTTCTCTTCTTCCAATAGTATTTTCCTTTTGCAACATTGAGCAAATACAATTCTTAGTATTTTCAATACATACAAAGTTAAATGCAAATATTTTTCTAGTATTTTTACAAATAACATTAACATCAGTGTATAACATCTTTTCTAATCAGCTTATATTTCAGTTGTATTGCGGAGAGTTATTTTATTAAATTGCCATAGGTCCTGTTCTTATTTAAGCTTAGTTTCCCCTCAGTATTCAAAACATTCTTATCAATTAGAATTTTCTCAAAGTTTATTACATTTAAATGTCCAGACATTGCCGTGTAATCTTGAACGGTCACTAAATGAACTGTTGTAAGTTGAGCACTATCTGTACATCGTGTCAACTTTCACTGAGACCTAAAGAAGTGCAGCGGCTGACACCAGAACTCAGCTGGTGTCTGTTATGTATTTCCATTGGTCATTCTAATGCAAATGCATAATTAATCCTGGCACTTAGCAACAACAATGCTTTTCATGGATTATGGGTTTGTCCTTATTGTAGCTTGTCATGGACCTATGGTGATTAAAGTAGTAGTCTGGGATAGGGGAGATCTAGTATAACAATTTTATTCAACCATAAAATCATCACATTATTTTGGAAAAGTCATTGTATTTCAGCCCAAGTTGTCTCACGGGGCTGGGAGGACAAAGTGAGAAGATGCCCCCCCCCAAAAAAACCTCAGATGGTTGTAGTTGTTATTTATTATCCCTGTGGTCACTTTTTCTTGGGCAGGATAATATAGTACAGAAAAAAGAGTGATGCTGCCATACAGGAATGTAATTTAATATGCAGTCTGTCTTAGGAACATCATCTTTATATTCGAATAGTAGCATTATGATTGATTTACTCAGATCCACATCATTCTCTCTGTCCCTGTTGCGTAACCCACTATCAAAAGAGTTTTGGTTGGTGACAACATAAGACAGGAACCTTTCAATAGTAGTACCTTAATTAAGGAATTCACTTCCACTCCTGGTGAGCATTTAAGCAAGCACTGGGACTTAGAGTACTATGTCTGGCTTGATATATTTTTTTTAAAAAAATATTGACCATTTTGATTCAACTCCTTCACTGTTAATGCTATTGACTGGGTTTTCCAGTGTCGGTACAGATACCTTTATAAACATTAATTACAAAAGCATATCCCAAAGCTGCTAATAAAGTAACAGAAAAGCAAAGCCAGCAGTATGCCAGATAATAACATTGAAGCACATCAGCAGATGTACAAATCTAAAAGTCTTAAAGTTTTTCTGAAAATTACAGAACAAAAAGGCATACAATAATTTAATTATTTTCTTAATGTAGATGCACAGTGAGCTTCTCTAGAGAGGACTTTCTGCAGATGGGAAAGTCCTCTTAAAGTTACGGTATTTGTCTAGCCGTATTTGACCAGGTACCCAGAGGAATTACCTAAATGTAGGAGATGTTATTTCAGGGAACTTGATTCCAACTTATTTCTGAGCCAAAACTGGACTTTAACAAAAGACTTTTTACTGGATCCCTAAATTGGTTGCAAGAGCAAATAATCATATTGATCTTTCTAGTTAACAAAACTGTGTTTGCTTTGGATCAACTGAAGTTTTCAAATCACATTCGAAGGAAATCCAATGTATAGCGATTTACAGTGATCCGCACAAGAAAGTACCGGAACACAAACATTTTCATCTGTAAACCAGGTTACCTACTAAGTGAATGAAAGATGCTCTGGGTCAAGAAAATAATCTTTAACTTTAATGACAATTATGGATCACAGATCCCAAGGCCATTTCCTATAAAACAGAATATACACAATCACTTTCGTTCCCAGAGATTTTTGCCTGCCTGTGGTGATTCTGTTTCTCCGTCTAAGGAAATATTTTGGAAATGATGACTTATGATCCTAATTTACAACATTCCCTGTCACCTTCCCATAAGTCAGTAGGGAAGTCTGGGAAGCTTGGAGGGAGAAAGTCAATGGGTATCATATGACTGTTACTGACAGTGGGAGTCCAATGGCAGATTTAGATTAGCAACTTCTTTCCTGGGAAGCTTACAGAGAGAAAGTTGAACCTTGCAGGGAATGTCCCAAGTTGCATGGTAAGTCTCCCCAACCCGTACACTCTCCACCGGTCCCTTTTGCACTCATGTTGTGCCAATTAGACAACCCAACTGGTCACAGATTTTCTAATTAATATTACTGGTTGCCTTCTCTGAGTCTCACTTTATTGACTATTTATTTATTACCTCGCCCAAACATTAATTCAGAGCAGTAACTGTGGTACTTTTATTGGTCTAAAAAGGGAAGTTGAGATGGGGTATCATCTGCATATTAACGGTGCCTCTGGAAAATCTTCCGACTTGTTTCATGTGAAAAATGGAAAAGGAAAAATAAATCTTAGAGAAGTTCCACTGTTGAATGAAGTCAAATTCTCCTGGCATCCTCCTCTGTATTTTAGCCACCCAGAATATAGCGCTTTCTGATTCTACCTACTATAAGTCAGATTCCCAGTAGTGCAGAAAGAGGTATCAACATGTATTAATTTGGGTGAATTTAATTCTGTTCCCTTTTCTTCAAGAACTTGCCAAATCTCACTTCCATCTTGATGAGAAAAGTTATACACACACCCCCCCTAGCACAGTTGTCCTACAAAAACATTTTTTCTGCGAAGAAAAAGAACCAGTCTGGCATGCTGCAGTTCAAGACTTGAAAACTATAATCTAAAATCCATACAAGCTGAGCCAGCAAGCATCACCCTCATGCTTTATTTCTATATAGATACGAACACATGCATATGCAAACCCTTGCTTCGGTGATGGTAAATAACATTGTTTGAGGTCAAGAAAGTTAATGTCTCCATGGCCATTTAAATTATGGATGCTTTGCTTAGCACAATCAGCACCATGATACCAATTCAGACAGCCAGTGAGTTCAGAAACAGCCCTGCCTGCTTCTGAATCAGCAAATCCAGGGCCCACGTATTTATAGTGACTAGTTCATGAAATAATATTTTGAAACCCTTTTCCACAGGAGAGGCATTGCCATATTTTCCCATCCATTTTTCTTCTTAATTCTCCACATTACATTAAGGCTTCCTGGTTATTCACCCTATTTCTGGCACTCATTCCCATAGCACTTTGGTTTTGATTCAAGGATTGAATGATTGATTGATCGACTGATTATGTGCCATCAAAATGGTCTGACTCTTACTGACCACATTTTCTCTAGGACAGGGGTTCTCAACCTTGGCAACTTTAAGACGTGTGAACTTCAACTCCCAGAATTCCTCAGCCAGCTTTGCTAGGAGGATCTGCCCCTGATTTGGTCCTTCAGATCTTTCAAGAAGAATTCCAGTTTTATGTAGTACCAAAGGAACACTTGCAAAAAAACATTCTCGACAATGATTTGGTTTGCAGCATTGCCTGACACAGAAGAGGACTATTTTCTGGAGACTTCTGCTGGATCAGTAAGGTAGAGGTGATATGAAGAAGCCTGAGCTTATTGATTTTTCTTCCTGCAATTTTATTTTTTCATCTTGAAAGTTGGAAAAAAAATATCAATGGGGAGAGAAACAGAGAGATTTTTCTCTGCTCCTTTATCTTTTGACTTTTTCTTTCAGTGTCTTTAATACTCACTGAGTCTGACTTAACAACATTTCAGGGCTGTATAAAACTCAAAGTATTATTTGAAGTCAAGAGTTTAAGGAACAAAAATATTAATAAGACGCTTGTCTTGCCTGGACAGTACTAATTAAACAAGGCATTTTGCAGCCTTTATTATCATTCCTTTTTCCGTGAAGAGGATAATGGCAAATCTGGGTGACATCCTTTGAAATATAACATAGACCCTACCTCAAAGTTAAGAGTGTTGGAAAGGAGTATTGTTTCACTGTCATTTTCATACTAAAATGTTCAAGCTTATATAGTCTTCTCCATACAATGTGATAATATGCAATACTAAAGCCATGATGACACAGTGGTTAGAATGCAGTATTGCATGCTAATTCTACTGACTGATAGGAGTTTGATCCTGACCGGCTCATGGTTGACTCAGCTTTCCAACTTTCTGAGGTCAGTAAAATGAGAACCCAGATTGTTGGGGGCAAACTGTTTAGAGACGGCTGTAAAGCACTATGAAGCAACTGCTATTTCATGGGATTTGTTTTTTGTTAAAAGAATAAGATAGAGACAAAATTTGTTGATAGTTTTATGTCACTGAATCGAAATTGAAATGTGTTATAGGCATACATACAAATGTATAGAATTTTATGGGCTATTGCAGTGGTGGCGAACCTATGGCACGGGTGCCAGAGGCAGCACTCAGAGCCCTCTCTGTGGGCACGCGAGCCGTCGCCCCAGTCCTAGACCTTCAGCTGGGTTTTATAAAACCTTTTCGCTTTAGGCCTCCACCGCCGTGTGCAAAAAAAAAAAAAGGTTCAATCGGTCAATTTCAACTTCTCGCGGGGAAAAAAGTTCTTGCAAAGTTGGAATTGATTGAACTTTTTAGTCCCATCCAGTCTGCCATTATCACCACAGCCACGCCCACCCAATTGGCCACGCCCAGCCAATGGGCCACACCCAGCCAATGGGCCACATCCACCCGGCACTCGACGATGCATAAGTGGGTTTTGGGTTGCATTTTGGGCACTTAGTCTCTAAAAGGTTCGCAATCACTGGGCTATTGAATACAGTAGGGTGCAATTACTCTTAGCTAGCAGAAACTTTACACAAAGGTGGCTGAAGAGTAGAACTGATGCTTAGTTTTAGCTACCTCTGTTGGGAATTGTCAACTGAAAGCTTTCTCTCAGATCTGTGTCAATCTGCCTTATTCTCTGCTGTAATAGTCAGTTCTTCCATGTCATTTAAAATTATAAACTAACATCTGATTCACATGAATAATATGGATATACAATGGTCAGAGCTAGAATTAAATATAAACATGTTAAAGAACCTTTGAAAAAAACCTTGCATTTCAAGGCTATGCTGTGATCTGAGAACTGGTTCATAGGCCAGCTCAAAGACAACTATGGACATATTCACACACTATCAAAATAATCAAACTGTTGTG
>JARGCV010000033.1:13262500-13590000 GCA_034064705.1 Bothrops alternatus
CCGCTAGGGTCTCCTCTGTGAGACTCTGTCATCTGGATTTGTAAAGCCGTGAAAAACAGCGCACACCAGCTGTTTTTTCGCGGTGAAAAATCCCCTCTCCGGGCAAAGGAGAGGTGTAGAGCATCGGGAGCAAGGTTGAGCCTTCTTAAATCCCTGGAAAATAAGTTTCCAGGGATTAAGAGTGAGCTCCCTAAGCTCCGGAGGACGCTCCTATCCAGAGACGCTTCTGTCTTCGGGCAGAGAAAGACGCCGCGACCACTTCTGCCTTTTTTAAAGCTAACACTGGAGAGACTGTAAGCAGGCTGAATGACTACAGGAGTCTTAAAGGGATTGCAAGTATCTTTATTGTTTCTTTTTGGTTATACATTTCTAACGTCTACAATCAACATAATGTTTCAAAATGGCGTTTAGCTTTCACTATTTTCATTGTTAAGGAAAGTGCTGGAAGTGAAAGTGGAACTGTTACTTTTTTCTCTCTTCCTGTTTCTTCAAGCGCAGCTAGAGAGACGGCTGTGATTATTTGAAACTTAAAATGGAGTGGAATTTACAGCCAAATGCTAAACCTATGTTGGATCGTACTGATGATTTTTATGAAAAAAGGTCTGATACACAGAAGATTTTTACCCAAGACTTTAAAGAGATTAAAGCGTCTTTGAAAGAGATTAAAGCATCTTTGAAAGAGGCTTCTACAGAAATATTAATTATATTAGCTAAATTCTTTCTTCCAAATGAAGTTGATGTTCAACCGACTGCTGAACAATTTATTTTACAATTTGAACATGGAGAGGAGTTAGATCAATTAACTGGAACTTTTTCTTCAAATGAAACTGATTTACAATTGTCTGCTGACTGAAATATTTACTAAAGAGAAAATATATGCCATTTATCCATGGCAATACCCAGGAAACCCTTTTTCATGGACATATTTTGATGCCTCGTGATGCTGTTCTCCTTTTCATTTGCTTTCTCTCCCTGGGCCATTTATTTATTTATTTATTTATTATTACTTAAACTTATATGTCGCCCTTCTCCTAAGACCCAGGCGGCTTACAAAAATACAATAAAATTATACAATAAAATTAATCACATCCATACAACAAACAAGCACAGTCAGCTCACAGTTGCTGATGGAGGGACATTCCTAGGCCCAGGGGCAGAGCACAGCTCATACGCCCCAAGCCTGTCGGCATAAATGTGTCTTTAACAATTTCCGGAAAGCTAGGAGGGAGGGAGCAGTACGAACCTCTGAGGGAAGCTGGTTCCAGAGGGCTGGGGCAGCAACGGAGAAGGCCCTAGCCCTAGGCCCCGCCAGATGACATTGCCTGACAGACGGGACCCATAGGAAGCCAACCCTATGTGCCCTAACCGGTCGCTGGGATTCATGAGGCAGAAGACGGTCCCGCAAGTATCCTGGTCCATTGCCATTTCTAAAAGAGCGGTCAAATACAGCTAGATACAGTGTCTTCTTATAAGTTGTCCCCTCCAATACACTGCAAGCAACCATGTAATTTCTGAATCTGGACTTAACTTTTCAGCTCTCCCCCCCCCACAATTTCACCTTACTCCAATTACATGCTTAGGTGTCCTACATTTGTTTAAAATGGTATAGGGTTTCCTACTTGAGCAGGAGGTTGGACTAGAAGACCTTCAGGGTCCCTTCCAACTTTGTTATTCTGTTAGAGATTTCCCTTCTGGAGCAAATATACATAGTGTTTTCTATATCAGTCACTCTTCTTATTGTACAAGAGAGGTTTGGTTTATAGAAACTGTGCATGTTTCAGATAAAGGAGAACTGATAACAAGAGTACCATTTATTTTTTCTATTAGCCTGCCAGCTACTTGCAAAGGAGAACCCTGAGTGATATAATTCTGGAAACAGTTAATACCGTAGCTGCAGTGGGTTGCTAGTAGTAAAGAAATGCAGGAACCTGTAAAGGAGAAAAGAAATTTCCTGGAAGAAGAGAAGATAGAAACCTGGGGTTCTTTCTTTAATGGAATGCAGCAGTGGCCTCATCTCATCATCTGGCATACAGGCATGACTCTGAAATTGGTTATATCTGGATATATTTGGTTCTCTTGAATAGTTGTGAGGCAGGAAATGGGATATTAAAGGAGGAGAAGAAAAATGTATCTGTAAATGCTATCATTTTCTTCTCTGAAACCTCCTTCCATTAGGTGCCTCAGATGCCTCTGGGAAAAGACTAGCCAATCAGAGCCTGACTTACCATTACTCCACATCTCATTGGTTGCTGTCCCTCTCAATTTCTTTGAAAGTGCCATCTCCTGTTTTTTTAACTCTTCTCATCATCTCTGCCGCTCAGGCACAAGGAAAAAACATATAAAATAAATACAGAGATCAGTAGCAAAAAAAAAAAAAAGATTTTGAAGAGAATTAGTCATTTATCCCCATTCAAGCTAGAACATGGTTCGTGTTCATGACTTTTATTTTGCAGCAGATACTTTAATAGCTTCCATTAAAGTAAACGTAGCTTATACTTCTACAGTGCCTGATATTCTATGTTACTTCTGCATCATTTTCTGAGAAAAATATAAGATAGTATATGGAGAAAATGTGGAGGTATGATTAACATCCAGCAGTACAACCAATAACGTATAATTCTCTAAAACCTTTTAAGAAAAGAATATTCTTTTCTTAAATGCTCCATTTTCTAAATCTCTCAAGGATAACTCCTCCCTTCTCTTAAATGCATTGCATTACATTGTAATACAACGTGTAATATGAGTAAAATATAATATGCGTGTGTGTATATATATCTTGATTTCAGCTTACAGCAGTGACATATGGTTAATGAAAACTTACTGTCCATGGAATATCTAAAAACAGTATCAAACTTAATATTTATGGGCTTACTACACTGTCAAATCTTCCCCCTCAGATGAATGGACAGATAACTTTTTGGGAGGAAAGAAGCACACAACATTGTCCTCTACTGATCCCTTTTAAATCAACCCATTGTCCTCTACTGATCCCTTTTAAATCAACCCAGAGTGTATTTTTCTGCTCCACTTCCGAAGATCGCTTTTCCTTGAAACGTTTCCTGAACTGTCTGTCCATTTGGGATGGGATGCTTTAATTTGCTGCAGGTTAACGTCAGCAATTCATTGACAACTTGGTAGAAGAAGGAAAGCCCCTTCAACCAAGCCAATGCACTTCAAGCATTCAAATAGATTCAGTAGCAACAATTAGATCTGAAATAGCAAGGTGGCTAAGATTTTTTTTACTTGGCATAGAGAGGATTGCCAATTTTAAATCTGTCAACTGTTTTTAAATTACAATTTTTTTCTCTCTAAGTACTTACATTTTATCTCTGGGCTTTTTATTTTTTTTAAAAAAATGTCCTGGACATTACCACATTACCATTTTCCCAATCATTGGATGTAGAAAAATTATAATCCCATTTCATGTTGGCTAAGGATGTGAATATGCACGCACTTTTATACAGAGACAATACTATATTGACAGATATGAGCCCAAAGGACCTTCAGAAAATGGTAGATTAATTATATAATGCCACCAACTGCATGGCTCTGAAAATTAATGCATCAAGGATCAATGTGGTTGTGTTTGACAATGTGATGGAATGTCTAGCAGACCTTGGGAATACAAAGGAGACCAGTAAGACAGTTAAAGGAGGAAACAGGGCATTTATAAGAAAGATTCTTGAGTCCAAAGGAGGAGGGAAATGTGACAAAGAGATTTAGAGTAACTCCACCTTAATTAGATGTACATTGTGTGAGAGAATTACTTTGGTAGGCTTTCAAGACTTTGTTAATTACCTTACTAGAAATAAAGTTCTTTCCATATCTCTAACAGTCCTTGTTACCAGCCCAGAGCGCTTACAGTTGGAGAAGTTTGAGAGAATATACATGCCCAATGAAAAAAATGCAAGTAGGCAATATCTTGCCAGAATTTTTACAAAGATAAAAACATGGATTGAGAAAATTTAACAGGCAAATCTTTGTAGAAAGTTAATGAATATTATGTGATCAGCTGCAAAGAATTAATGTTTGTCAAAAGAAGTAAAGATGGAGCATATATCAGCATGCTTTGTAATGTAGCGTTGTACATTATATGAACAGAAGGTATCTACGTGTGTATTGGAAGAAATACAAAATTAAATGTATTAGGAAGGAAGTACTTGAGAAGCATGTTTTGTAAAACACGAAAAGATAGAGTAAAGAATGAATGGGTGCTAAAGAAATGTGGATTGAATAGGGCAGTGGTGGTGAACCTATGGCACAGGTGCTAGAGGCGGCACTCAGAGACCTCTCTGTGGGCACGCGCACCATTGCCCCAGTCCTAGGCCTTCAGCTGGATTTTATAAAACATTTTCACTTTAGGCTTCCGCCACCGTGTGCAAAAAAAAAAAAAGTTCAATCAATCAGTCAATTTCAACTTCTCGTAGGAAAAAAAAGATCTTGCAAAGTTGGAATTGATTGATTGAACTTTTTAGTCCCACCCAGTCTGCTGTTACCACTTCAGCCATGCCCAGCCAATGGGCCACACCCAGCCAATGGGCCACACCCACCGGCACCCGATGATGCATAAGTGGGTTTTGGGTTGCAGTTTGAGCACTCGGTCTCTAAAAGGTTCGCAATCACTGGAATAGGGTACAAAAGAACTATACTGAGATGGTTGGTCATATGGAGAAAATAAATATGGCTCAAACTGCAGAATGAATATCTGAAGGAGTGAATGAGTGAAGAGAAAGAGGTAGTCTAAGAGAGTTAAGCAGTTATTTAGAATTAACTAGAATTAAGGAGAAATTTCTTGTCAGTGAGAACAATTAATCAGCATCCCTTCATGATATTGCCTCCATGATATTTTGGGTCCTCCATCACTGGAGGATTTTAAAAAGAGATTGGACAGCCATTTGTCCAGAATGATGTAGGGTCTCCTTCTTGAGTTACACTAGAAGATCTCTGAACTCCCTTCCAACTTGCTATTATATAATGTTGTAATTACTATATTTCAATGGATCTCAATGAAAGCAGGACTTCATTAAGCACCAGAATTAAAATAATGTTGGTACCAGTCATAAATAGGTCATCACAACCTTAAAAGCCCTCCCTAACATCATATCATATCTATTACTCAGAAAGGTAACCTTTGGCAAATCTCTGTATTGGGCCAAGGAATACAGGAAAACATCTTCCCTCAAATACTAATGTTCTCTGCAAATGTTTTAATTGATCAGATAAAGTTATTAATATTTGGAAAGGGAATATCAAACTTTCTTTCCCTTAGCAGTTTCTATGAAATACCATTACACTTTGAAATATTGTAATAATAAATTCACCTTCAATAATGACATGGAATATGTAGTTTTACCTTAAATGCTGAACAAGGTAAGAAAGGTTGCTGAGTATCACATCAAACACATTAGCTTTTTCTTATCTGAGAGAATTGATATCTGCAAGGTGATGGATTTTAAAAATCTATCCAAATGCAGAGTAAACATATATATATGTGCTGATCTCATAAAGTTAGCTCTAGTGGCTATTTTTTAACAGGAAGGGAGTACAGTTTTTTAAAAATCCTCTTTAAAATAATACAATTAATTAGAATGGGTCAAGAGATGCATGGATATTTCAGAGATAATAAACAGACAAGCTATGATTGTGAGAAAGGGAAGGAAGGAAGGAGGAAGGAAGGAAGGAAGGAAGGAAGGAAGGAAGGAAGGAAGGAAGGAAAAGAAAGTTTGAGATTCAAGAGATACTTGAGTTTTCCATCTCAAACATGATTGCAAACAACTGATGGCTGACATTTGTATCACAAAGAGCTGTGGTATCCACTGAAAAGAACCAAAGACGAAACCAACACATTATGCAGTAACATTCTCAGGAAAGCTTTGGTTATTGAAGTTCACTTTTTGTGGTGATATTTCTAACTTTTTAATTTCTACTAAGAGACAGCAATCATTACTAAACCAGATGTGCTACTATTGCCTTGTCAGACAATTGTGTACAATATCTTTTGTAGTTAAATGGCCATAGAAGAAGTAAGGATTCTTGCTGTGGTGCAAGATTAATAAAATATAGACATAAGATTAATAAGATATAGACATAAAACTTACATTTTAACTTTATTAAAGGTATTCTCTACTGTTTTCAACTTGAGTAGCTGAACAAGAAAAAAAAGAGTAAGACATAGATGGGTGGCTATATAAATGTTTTAAATAAATAAATAGTTTTTTTTTTAAAGTTGAGTCTCCTCAGCATTTCAGAATGTTATATCGCTCTGGTTTACACACTGTTGTTGTGATTCACTTAATCATGACTTGCTGAATAAGCCCACAGTAGTCTGACTTTACACATTGAGCAATGCCATAAAATATGTGAGAAACCACAGTGGCTGGGTTCACATAACACTGTAAATCAAAATCAGACAAATCAACCTGTGCCTCAATGCACCATGAATGAATGACACACACAGTCTGGAAAAGGAGTTGTGTCCTTGCTGGCAATTTTTTATTTAGAATAAATTCTGTGAGGTATATTCGTCACCAAGTGCAAGTATACCTCATTTAATTCCCTGATGCAGTTTTCAGTTTGTGGACAAGAAAATGACAAGTAATCCAAAGTTTTAAAAATGAGAATATTTATATAACTAGTTTCACAGGAAAAAGCCTGACATCCAACGCCAAAAAGTTGATTGGTGTTAAAGCAAGCCCCCAAAATGGTTACTGTGCAAATATGCATATCCAGGGCTGTCGTAATTTCTGGATCTTTTGTCAGAACTTCTGTGAATTCAGAATCATCAGTTTATCAAACATTTCAGTGCCCCCATAGGCAATTGATGCATGTTGTGATATCGTAATACAGATGAGACAATAATTTGAATAATGAATATTTTGAATAATGACCTCATGATGCATGTGTCATTATTTTGATTCTGTTGCAGTTTGTCATGGACACCTCTGAATATTTAGGCTGTCTGTATTAAAAAATTCAGACAGAACTTATATTAAAACCACAGTATTAAGGAAGAAAAAGATACATGTCATGTACAAGTACACATGAGAATTAAATATTGTTTGCAATAATTCTTTGCACTATGACTCCTAAAGTGAGGAAATAACGAACTGACTGATTTGATACACAAATTTATATGGTTAGATTGATTTTATGTTGTAAGTGGACCTCTACACTTTTGAAGTTGCAGTGTTTTTATTTTCAGGAATAAATTGCATTTCTAGGCATGTGTGATATGCACCAATTTAAAAATTTTTGACTTCTTCATATTGTTAAGTGTGCTTCAGTTTGAAAGAATAAGGCCTTTCTACAAATGCCAGGTAAATTGCATTGTAAGTCCAGAATCCCTGATTACCTCAGAATTGAAATGCTTGAAGTATTCTAATAATTTCCCATTCTCTATAATTCATGTGTTTAGAACCACAATTATTTCTAAACTGAAGGGTTCTCATTATTTTGAAGTTTCATGTGCTAAATAAACGATTCAGCTGTGTTATTTTCTACCCTTTTTATATTTTCAGTTTTATTTCTTTGTTTTTAATGTGGGGAAAATCTTATACCTTTTCTGACATGTTTTAGAAGGTTACATACAGAGTTCAGCCTTCACTATTTAAAATTGAAAATGAATCAGATTCCATGGAATGCTATGTTGATGGCTGGAGAGAGTGGATGGAAATCACAACGTAGGGAACTAAAATGGTTACCTTTTCAGACACAGGGAAAAGAGAGATGAGGGTTGTTGTTCATCCTTCCTAGAAAAATGGAGGAATAAGAAACAAGTAGTATTGTGCAGGCATGGCCCTATTTTGGCAATGAATGAAAGGAGAAAATACAGATATAGTTAATCCCTGTGAAAAGAAGGTTTTTTTTAATTAAGTAAGTTTTTTTACAAAGTAAAAAAATGCAAGTTTAAGGAAAAGCAAAGTAAAATAAGAGTACTAAGTAGAAAAGAAGTGAAAGAAAAAGGAAAAGAAACAAAGAAAAAAAGATATAAACAAATGGCTTCATATCTTTTTTTATAGTAGTTACAAATGGATTTATAATTTATCCCCTTTCTTTAAGGTTACATCATAATTCCCTTCTTCTCACATCCTAATACCCAAACCCATAAGTCACAAGTTCCCGTTTCCCATTTTCAGCAAACTGTCCATAAAGGATTTCCAAATGTAGTTATTGTCTTTTCCCTAATGAAACAAGTCAATTTTGCCATCTCTGACAATGAAAAGGATTTTTCAAAAATATTACAGTGAGCTTATTTGTGTTTTATTTTGTTTTGGTTTTGCTCCACCACAGTCATTATTGTAAACATTTCCTTGAAGATGAACATGTTAAATAAGTGTTGATTTATTCTAGTGTATTGATTTTATTTATTTATTTTTCATATATTTATATTTATTATTTTTAATTTCTTTGAGAAGGTGGGAGTGAGGGAAGGAAGAAAGGAAGGAAGGAAGGAAGGAAGGAAGGAAGCGAGGGGAGGAAGGGGGGATGGAAGGAAGGAAGATTTCCGATATTCCCTACCAGCTTCCCACAAGGAAACTCAATGGAAGTCATGGACCAACGCATGCAAATGCATGGTGCTTTTTGGAGTGTGTGACTTAGACTTCTTAGCTTTCTGCTCATATGCTTATTCAGATACTTTCCCACCAAATTCCCCCAACACAATATGAAATATATGCCAGGGAGATATCCTGAGAAATAATGGTCTCCATTGAATGTTGCCATCCAAATTAAATCTGGCTGGACCCTGCATATGTCAAATATTAGTGCCATTTTGGTAATGTTGGTAAGATATATATGCACAAAATCCAAATCATTTGCAGAAAATTGTCTGCGCTAATTTTTAATGGCAATTAGTTGTTTGTATTGTTTTTGCTCTTTGTATCTGCTTAAAACAATCAAAAGATCAAAATTTCAGTTCAAATGGACTTTTGCCAGTCTCTCTGCTCATACTAATGGAGATTATTCACAGGATCTTAAATTATTATGCATATTGTTAGATATGCAAATATCTGAACTCACGCCTTTTCAGTCTCCCGTGGATGCAGGAACATACAGTAGATACAACAAGAGGCTAGTGGCCATGCAAATTCATATCAGCGGTTTGAATCTAATTTGTCATTCTTGAAGCTAGTTTGTAAAAGACCACCATATTTCTTTAGATTGGCTCCTATGGAAGTAATTTCAAAATGAGCAATGACACCATATGTTATTAATCATGACTGTTAGCTTGAGTCCTCAACAGACCAAATTTTGCTTTTGTCAGACATAACACAGTCATATAAGAACCATTGTGTGTTTCTACTTTACTGCAAGAGGAGCACTTAATGCTGGCTTGCTGTCAATCGCTATTTAAGATACATTTATAAACAGTGGTCTTCCTGAGGGATGCATAAATCATACACTGCCTCTTTGTTATGCCATATTTTAGCAGAGTGTTAACATGCAAAAATAACGGTTTGTCACTCACATTGTGGATAAACTTTCCTTACACTATTGTGTTGAGGCTAATCCATGTACTAAAGGAAGATATAGAATATGCTAGAAGCTTTAATATACGGCCATTATGAACCTCAAAACACACAAAGATGTTAGCTCTCTCTCCCTCCCCCACCTCCACAGCCCCTGACCTTGTAACTTTGCTTTTTATCTTTGAATAAAAGAGAAATGTGTTTCTCAATGAAGCCTACCTTGGGCTCAAGGTATTGTGCCCTCCACTGCATAATAGCCTGTAAAAATGATCTCCACTTTTTTATTTATTTAAAATCTTTGTTCAGGAGTGTTTTTCTTGTTTTCTTGACTGTTAGGTTTTCCAGAGAAGAAAGCCTTGCTTTCAAATGACACCGACATTCATTCCAGGCTTGAGGGTGATATACTTGCCTTTCTAGGAGACATCCTTTTGCATTATTTAATGTAAATATAATCATATTTTTCAATCTGATCTTTGCTGGGGTTGTAACTCACTACTGACTTGTAATCTTCTTCATTAAATAAAAATGAAAATAACTGTCCATTTGCTAAAGTAGGGAGAGGAAGAGTTCTATGCAAACCCTTCTTTTGATTTGTTCATGTCCTGTTTGCAAGACCCCTGCTGGGGATCATTTTTATAGTATATAAGATAATTTCTTCAGGTGCCTAATCTTAACTGAGGCTTGCATGAAGAGGTCTGCATACATACAAGTGGGTTAGCTCAGGGACCAATGCAGCCAATTGGATCTACTAAGAAAAATAGTGAAAGGGAAGGGTGTTATGGTATGTGGGAATGACCTTGGCAGATAGGAAGAAGAGCTGCAGGCTAAACAACCATCATGCAAAATGTATCTTGTCCCATAAAAGCAAAAGGAATATGAGAAGAAGAGACCCTAGAAACCAGGAGACTGTGAGTTCTAGTCCCACCATAGGCATGAAAGCCATCTGGGTGACTTTGGACCACCAGCCATTCTCTCTTCGCCCAACTGACCCCACAGGGCAGGTGTTGTGGGGAAAATAGGAAGATGGAGAAATATTAGGTACTTATAGGGATTTCAGTTCCTTAACTGCTGAAGCTATTTATAAAAATAATAAAAGGTGAGATAAAAATATTTTTAAAAAGGAGGAAAGGTTCTGTTACTACAACCTTACAACAAAGGTAGTGTTAGTACTGTACACATGGTTTCTGTTTCTTGTCTGGACTATCTTGAATGGCTGAGAAAGGGGGAATCATTGCCTATAGCATAGAGCATCAGGGGTACTAATGGAGAGGGGGTTTGTTGTACAACAGTATGGTTGCTGATTGGGTATCCTGGTACAAATACATATTCCTCAAATCAGGAAGGACGCTTGCCCATATTTAAAGGTACACTTGGGGATTTTCCCTCCTCAATCACCTCCCACTAGATGTCAGCAATTGTGGCTATTAATCTCCTGAGGTTGACTAGCTTCAGTGAAGACCGAGGCGTGAATTTAGCAACAATAAAACGATGCTACAAATCATAAGCTTTAATTTTCAGTCACGTAATAAATCTGCCTAGTTTTTACATTTGATACTACCGTACATGATTGGATTTTAGTGTGCATAGGACAGAGGGCTGATTATTTTTGTTGTTCTTATTAATTGCTTCAATTATGAGAGTGATGTGAAATGAGACATTCCGGAAACAGGTTTACATCAGCATCTGAGTGACGATATCATCTTCTTACAATAGCAATATTTTGTTAACCGATTCAGTATAATATGAAAAAGACAGAAGGGTTTACTTATGAAAAAAAATAAACTCTCATATGAGATTTAGGGCTGTCATATTTGTTATGATGATCTGTTTCACTTTAATTCAAAATGTCAAGCTCTTCATTTCTTGTCCTAGTGTTACTGAGAATTAATATAGTTATTCCACTACTATCAAAATACTTTTGCAAATATTTTTGTACTGTGTGTTGGATTATATAGGGAAGTACATGTACTACCACCCTGTTCCTTTATATTCCCAGGAACATTTTACAAATCTGATTCCTGCATAGAATGACACTGAGCAGAAAAAGTTTTAAGTATCTCTTATGTGACTGTTATAACAGTAGGTTTTGTTTTAAGAGAGAATTAATGTGAAACTAGAAACAAATCTGGGAAAAATCTTTTCAATGTTTGTAAGTCTTGAAAGAGTTCAGATTGTCTTTGCCTAGACATGAGTTGAATTCACACTTTATGCTAATCTAACCTTGCTTTAACTAGATTTGCTGAATAAGTTACAATTGGCTCAGTTCACTGGTAAACATGTTGGGAAAATTATTTAACTTATTCAACTTCATAATGAATAATTGTTAATTGACTTCTAATAATTCGTAGTGTTTGTTTGCTTATTTATTTAATATCTATGGCCACCCATCTCAACCAAATGACTTAAATGTTTGGTAAATATTTAATTTACCAATAACACCCTTGACTATATCTTCTCAATCCAATCAAAGAGTTACATATGGTTAAGCAAGATACGTTGGTAAGTAATTCCAGGATAAAGATTTTTTTATGAATTTTGGTTGTCTTCTCATAGTCATCTGAATCTTTTCAGCTGAGACATGGTCACTCTGTCTATATGTCTCCATTCTGCAATGGAATGTGCAGATGTATCTAAAGAAATATTGAAGGTCTGTCTATCAAAATTGGATGAAGGCCAAATGATGCCCTTATCATAGCCCAACAATGGTGCCCCTGAGCCCTTCTAACTGCTTAGGGGTCTTCAAACTTGGCCCTTTTATGACTTGTGGACTTCAAATCCCAGAATTCCTCAGCCAGCATGCTTTAAGACAGTAAGACTCAGTAAGTGCTGAAAACTAAAGTTTAGTGTGTGGTAGTGAATGAGTTAAGCTCCTGATAGTGAAAGGAAAACTACTATGTGGTGTACTCCTTCCCTTGGTGCCCTAAGCACATGCTTCTTTTGCTTAATCCATGTTGTGACATGACTAGCGTATTTTTCTTTTTAAAGTACTGTGTGGTTACATATAACCAGGGCTTTTTTTTCTCATAGAACACCCAGAATGGAGCTCTGGCACCTTTTTTGGATGGAACCTTGTAGGGTAGGCAAGGAAGGTTGTATGACGTGTGTGAATTCCGGCACCTTTTTTTTTTTTTTAAGAAAAAAACCACTGCGTATAACTATGGCAAACTATTCATGCAGAATATTACATTGTTAAATTGTGATGCTCTTTGTAAAGCTTAAATTATAATGTGCCCTACCTGAAAACTAAAATACACAGGAAATAGCTCCATACAAATTCTAAAAAAAGAAAAAGAAAAGGAAAAACAGCTATTAACTTTCTACCTCTCATTTGCCCATAATTATATCCAATGATTTTACCCATCATAATCACATTAAATTAGGCAAACTGCCCTAGATCCAATCTCTGTTCCAAATATTAAGCAAGCTTGCACTACAATATGTTAAAAGCAAAAGCAGCTGTTGATTCAAGCCTATTCTTTTTTAAAGTATATTTTTATTAAGTTTTTTTAAAGGAGGTAAAAGCTAACAAAAACTAAAGGACATAAGAAAGAAAAAAAAAGAAAAAAAGTCAAAGAAAAAGCAGAAAATGCAGGAGAAGAAAAAGAAAAAAGCTAAAGAAAAATAGAAAAGAAAGAAGTGGCTTCGCATATTTTTCATAGCAGTTATAAGTACAAATATATATTGACCTGCCTCTCTCTAAAATTATATCACATTATTCTTCTTTCTATAATCTCTCCTGTCTAATTGTCAAAAATCTTGTCATAAGTTAATTTTTTTTCACTTTATACAAAAAGTCTATAAGGTTTCCAGTCAGTAATAAATGCAGATAATACCTTTTTTCTAATCAAAGAAGCTAATTTATCAGTTTCAGCAAAAATCTGTCAAGTACACCAAGCATTCCTCTATAGCAGAGGTGTCAAACTGCCGGTTGCATCATATGGAGGCTGCACCCACCCCAGTTCCAGCAATGCAAAAAAAGCACACAATACATCACAACACATCACGTAACGCGGCGAGTTTGATACCTGTGCTCTATAGCAAATAGTGTCCAATCTTTCCATCTCTGTGCATACAATAATCATGTTGCTGTGATTATATATTGAAATAATATCTCAAAGCTTTTTTCTGTTTATCCATTAATTCTAATAGGAAAAGTTCTGGCTTCAGCTGAATATTGATCTTTAAAAACCTGTCTACATTTGGATCCATTTTTTTAAGCTTTTAAATGTGGGTACAATAACTGTGCTGTATCTGATGCTGTTTATTTATTTATTCATCACATTTCTATACCTGCACTGGCTATCTATTGGTCTCCGAACACAATTCAAAGTGTTGGTTATGACCTATAAAGCCCTTTATGGCAATGGACCAGGATACTTGCAGGACCGTCTTCTGCCTCATGAATCCCAGCGACCGGTTAGGGCGCATAGGGTTGGCCTCCTACGGGTCCCGTCTGTTAGACAATGTCGTCTGGCGGGGCCTAGGGCAAGGGCCTTCTCCGTTGCTGCCCCAGCCCTCTGGAACCAGCTTCCCTCAGAGGTTCATACTGCTTCCTCCCTCCTAGTTTTCCGTAAAGCGCTGAAGACACATCTATGCCGGCAGGCTTCGGGCATATGAGCTGTGCTCTGCCCCTCGGCCCTAAGAGTGTCCCGCCATCAGCGGCTGTGAGCTGAATGTGCTTGTATGTTGTATGAATGGAATTATTTTTTTAAATTTTTAAATTAATTGTGTTTTTGAATTGTTTTGTTGTTGTGAGCCGCCCCGAGTCTTGGGAGAGGGGCGGCATATAAATTAAATAAAATAATAATAAAATAATAATAATACCATCTATCTCACCTAAGAGACCTTGGTTGACTCCTGTTTAAAAATACATCAAAATATAAAAAACAAGAATCAGAACAAAATTAAAAACAGAATGAAAAGGTGAGGTTACAGTATTAAGAGTTAAAAAGCTAGAGAGAACACTGTCATGATACCAACCGTTCCCAATGCCTAACATTTTTTTAACCCTCATGCCAATTGGCAGAGCCAGTCATTAAAGTCACAATATTTCTGCAGACATATAATTTTTATATTGGTCATTAAAGGGATTGGCAAAGACAAAACCAATAAAGCAGTATTCTGAAATCCCATGCTTGAGCAGGGGGCTGGACTAGAAGACCTCCCAGGTCCCTTCCAGCTCTGTTCTATTCTAATAAAGGCTTCATTATCAAGTTCAAAAATGTCTTTTGCAGTATTGTGAAACTGCTACAGTCCCAACTGAAATTTTCACATATGGTTGGAAAATCTAGCAGGTTGCAACCCTCCTAACTAAGGCAAACAGGGTGTGGTGTGCCTGCATGTCTATGTGTGCATTCTATTCTTTATAATGGGGCTGTCAACCGGTGGAAAAAAATTGCACCTTGATTTATCATGTGCCCTTTAACTAACTAATCCATCAATTAATTGATTAAATGTATTGGCATATATCCAAACCTGAATAGTAGGCGCCTTTTTAACATATTGAAGTAAATGTGAGATAATTTGTATTTTAATAAAGAAAAAAAGCTGCTCATTAAAAAGACAGACTATCATTTGCTAGTTTCTTTTTCATTCTTGATTTGGTAACATATTGACTTCAAATTGGAAACTGGTGCGCCTTTGCTTTTCCTGATTGATGAGAATGAAGCCCTTGTTAAACAATCTACCTATTAAACAAATGAAACACGAATTGCTTGTGCCTATGTATGCAGGGCCACACATACTTCTAATAGCCCTGTATGTATTATAAAATTAAACTTTATGACTGGTAACTTATGGCTACTTACATTTTACCTCTGTTTTTACAGTGAAATGGGTGGTATATCAGACAGCTTATTAAAGAGACAAGCTTGCTGCTTTCTCAAAGTCAGATGACAGAACAAGTCAGGGTATGTATTGTAATTTCAGTGCTGCAATACATCTTGAAGCTGTCTGACGCAAAACGCTTGCTAAGCATTGCATTGGGGCTGTCAGGATGCTTCATGGGGTAGTAATTAAATTGAAGCAATTGTACTCTTCATTTTGTGGAAGCAAGCCAAAACTATATGTAGAATAGAAATGTTTTTCCACAAACCCTGCTTTTTGTAGTTGTTTTTCTTTTAAGCAAGGGAAAAAAATGTCTTTCACTGAAGCATATTTACAGGTTGAACTTTTCACTGTGGTCCTTGCCTCTCATTTCTTTATTTGTTAGCTATGGTTTCTTCTACTTTGTATTATTCTTGAAGGAAAGAGGACAGGAAGAACTTAAAATCTAATTGCTCTGACAGTATAGTTCAAGTCTATTAGTTCAAGGGTCCCAACCCCTGATCCGTGGACTGGCACTGGTGCGCAGCATGCCAGCAAGTGGGCCGCACAAACAAGCAAAGCTCCATCCTCGGGATGCAAGTAGTATTCAATACCACACCCTCTGATCCATGGAAAAACCTTTCTCCATGGTACCGGTCTCTGGTGCCCAAAAGGTTAGGGACCTCTGTGTTAGTGGACTAAAGACTTGAAAAAAGCAGGTTGAGTCAGGATCTGTGTCTGCACTGGAACTGTCTCATCCCAATTAGATCAACCTGTCCCACCAGGTGAGGCAAGGAGGGTATTTATTTAGTTATTTCATTTGTGTGCTGTCCATCTCATCTAGAGGCTAGAGTATATACTGAGATAATGTTAATCAAAGAATTTCAACTGATAGAATCCAGGGAAAAAAAAACAACCTTCTCTGCTGTTGCCCCGCCCTGTGGAACGTTTTACCCAAGAGGTGAGACCAATCCCAACTCTTCTGGCTTTCTGGAAGAATCTCAAGGTTGGCTCTATCAATTGGCATGAAGATCTAAGAGTGACAGGCTTGAGGAGACTCCAGCTACCTCTTTTAACTTTTTTTTAACATCTTCATTTTAACCTTGTTGTTCATTCTGTTTCATCTATGCCCACAGTATTTGCCCACAGTCACTTAGATGAGATAAGTGGTGGAGAAATTTGATAAATAAATAAATAACATCTGAAACAATCTTTAAGATTTCTTAATTTTTATGACTACACATAAATAACACCACTGATGAAAAGTATTTGAATCTCCAGTCTGAAACCAGCCCTTTGAGTCTAGCACTATTTCGCTTGTGAAGTCTCAGGCTAATAGAGCTGTAATAGGCAATAGGAGATCTATGTTGGAAATGTAAGCAAAAACTGGGTACTTATTATCATGCCTGGTGGACATGTTCTATTGCAAAAAAATATTGGTCTAAGATTCATAGAGGGTTAGAAAAGATGATGAAAATCCAGATAGAATTTAAACCAGAAGTGTTCCTGTTAGGTATATTAAGACCTAATTATGGCAAATAAAATGATTATTTAATATTACATGTATTAACAGCTGCAAGAATAGTATTCGCCCAATTTTGGAAAAATGAAAACCTACCATCAGACCAGATTATAATTTTGAAAATCCTAGATTGTGCAGAAATGGACAGATTAATGTTAGAGATGAAGGAGAAAGAAGATTCAATCTTCTATAAAACCGTGGAAAATTTTTTATCAGTGGGTTGAAACACGTTAGAATAAGAAGAGATTTTAGAGCTTTATTATATTAAGTATTAAGCTTGATGATTGGAAATAGTTGTTATCCTATTAATTATGTTAATTATTTAAAGGAATATTACTGTTTTACCAAATGTCAGTTGTAACTATACCAATTTATTCTTATAAATGTCTAGTATTATATAAACAATAATACTCAATATGAAGACCCGGACGACAGCTTGTTCGCTGAATTACGTATTTACTATAGTTATCCACACCCTGTCCCCTTTATCCCGATTTCCCTGTACCCGCACCCTACCCATATAAAATCTAATAAAATATATTAAAAAAGGAGATCTATGTAGCCTGAAGGGACATAGGTTTTGCAAACCTGATGGTAGAACATCTTATTGCAATATGGGATCTAGACCCACTATTGGCTTTGATCTCAAAATAAGTGAAAATTAGGAAGGTTTACTGAACATAATTCAAAATGCTTGTCAAGGATATGGTTTGGTAGCTTTATGGCATATTCATCGATTTCTAGTCTTGTAACTGTTTCATTTTTAAACATATCATGTAGTTACCCCAAGTGAAGGTTTGCTGAACATATACATAATGCATATGTTGAATCAAATTGATCAGTTAAATCTTTATGTCATTTAATACAAAATACCAAATATGAGTGGAACACTTCTCCTTTAAGCCTGCCTACCATCCACTTAATAATGAAATGGATATGAGTTGCTGTATATTTACTTAAAAACTGTTCTTTATATAAACTTTTTTTTTACTTTTTGTAAGTACAGTTGAAGCAAAATCTGTCTTATCTACATCTTGACAAATCTTGTATTTAACCTTTCGCATACCTAATTACACAATATTTATCACTATATGGGGACGTAAACAAAATAGTTAAGTGATGTCTTTTAGATATGTTGCTTTAAAAGATGTGAAAGATTTTTGGAGGGGAACATTGAAAAAAATTGTAAAACTAATAAAAGTATATATTTATGCTCTTGGCAGCCAAATGTGCCTTTTAATGGAATTTAGATAAATGTATTTTTATGACAAAAAGCAACAGTAAAAGTCATGATTATATTTTTCATAGTTCATTTGTCTTCTTTGCCCTGCAGATCTAGTGTGGAAGGAAAATGAGATCTCTAGTGATGTCTACATTGTGATTGACTCTGAAGATTCTGAGACCAATTGTTGCTTAATGGCCCTTATTGGCGATACGATCTTAAAACAAAACAGATGGTTCTTAAAAATGGTAAGAAATGTCAATTTTGTTATACATTAATATGACAGGCATTCTTCAATCCTGTGTTCTGATATCATCAACATTGCCTAAAAGTGCCGTGGTAGACAATTAGATTGCATAAATAATATGCTTGGTCCTCATGAATGTCCAGAAGAAATAGTCATTATGGTGAAGAAAGTGAAGTTCATAATGACTTCATTATCTGAACTGACACAGAATAATAATCTCTGTCTTACGGTTTAATACAGGACACTTCAGAATATACAGTATGAGATGGATCTCCAGACCGTGATGCCTATCAATATCTACTCCACCCTAACTTACGAGCATTTAGGGTTTGTTTGCTTTTTTAAAATCTAAAACATGACAACATATTTTAAAAGGTTCAGGCTCCTTTGCTTGAGATTAACCAAGTGCTCAATGATATATTTCTTGGTGCTCACCAAACTTGTCTATTCCATTTAATTTTATTTTTTATATACTTTTAATTAAAATATTGAATGTGAAGAAAAGCATTTTCCTGCAGTATACCGTGACCTGTTTTTGGAAAATTAAGTGTTGGGTTGCTGTTGCTCACTGCTTTTTTGAATGTATGCCTGTTTACCAGTTGGGTCTTTCTTGAGATCCCCCTTGAGACACTGCAGTAGTACAGGTCAATGTTATCAATGTAAATGGATATTTTGTACTTTGCCACTGTGTCAATATTGCAAGCATTTCTGAGGGTGCTGAGGATCCCTGTTTTAGAATATTTATTAGCAACTTGTCACAAAATGGTGACACATGAACTTTTGAGTTAAAGCAAAGGAATGATAGTCTGCGTGCATGCATGTGCAGGTGGCCCTTATACTAGCAATAAATAGTGATAGATATTATCTATCTATTTGGGGTGAAATCCCCCAGAAGTATTGAGATGACTCAGAAGCAGCCAGGCATTATTTCTTTGGCATATTAGATCTCAGTAATATATTGTGGAGCAAAAAAAAAAAAAACTTTGGAAAGCTCAACCCAAAGCTTTGGATTCAACTCAGTCCTTTTCTAATCCACCTTTTCATGACATTGGTAAAGTTCAAGTGATGAAAAAAAGAGTGCCTGAATCAGTGTCAGGAACTCAACAGAATCTTTAGTAAGGCCTAACATTTGTCATAACTTGTATTGTCTGTTAGATTCCTTATTTAGGCATCCATTACAAATTCGGTGAAAAGCCATGGGGAATTTTAGTAGAAGCATTTTATTTCATAGATGCTATGTTGAGAAAGCGGTCAGAGAGGATAAGGCAATAATAGCCCCCTATTTCATATTTTAAAGGTTTTCCTCAGTCAAAAAAAAACCTGTAACCTTTCTCTAACTTGTTCTTTCCTGAAGGTGTCTTTTGGACCCAAAGTATGATACTTAGTGAAATGTCACATAAAAAGGTACATGAGGATTTAATTAGAAGATATTGTTTTATGGAGGATTTGATCATTGGCCACTTAAAATTTCTCTCGCCCTTCAAGCAAGATATACATTGACATGAAATATTTTCATTTAAAGGTCTACAATAAAAGTCATGTGTTGTTCTGTCACTTCCTGTCAGCATGTTGAGTATTTGTAAGCATCCCGTACTTTGTGTGTGGATTTTATAGCTATAGTTCTTCATATTGTCTTTTGATCCGCATTATTATGGATCATTATGTTTCTGTTATGCAACTATTTTTTAGTCAAAGTGAAAATGTATTCATTTGATAGGGCTGGTATTTCAAATCTTTAGCTCCATGCCACTAGCTATCATGCTTTATCAGTGGAAATCCTTATTTTCAAAAGCAGATATTCACAATGGAATGAAAGCTCCACTTTGCACATCCGGTTGGTGTGTGGGTTCAGGGTAAGTGTGTTTAATTAATTAGAAAATTATATCCTTAAATAGGAAATATATCTGATAAGATTCAGTGGGATTTACTTCTAGTGCTTGACAGATCAGCGAAAAAAGACTTGGAGAATATATTTTAATACCATGATGCATCTATACTCGCAAAGATTAGAATTGAACAAGTCATGGTTTTCCCTTTAAAAGTGAAAATTAAGTTTGAAGAAGCAGGACAGGAAGAATATTGATGCATCAAACTTTGCAGATTCATGAGAATGTGATGGATAACCACCAACAAAAAAAGTTACAAATCAATCATCAAATAAATCAATCCGAGGTTTTCACTCAAAGCACAAATGACCAGATTCAAATTATCCCACTTTGGACACATTACACAATGTAGCTAGCTCTCTACAGAAAGCTCTGCTGCTGGGAAATTTGGAAGGAAGAGGAAAAAAGAGGACAATTGCAACAGATTGATGAGTCAGTTACATAGGCGATGGGTGTGTTGTTGGAAGTCCTGAAAGACCAGGTTAGGAACAGATACGCATGGATGAGCTATAATCTTTTTTCCTTACTTCAAACATGTACATTTGAATAGCTGTTCCTGACAGCAAGAGGAATGTATGATTAATGCTAGTAGTGTGAAGTTGACCGAAGAATAAAATGATATTTATATCTGGGTACTTTAAAATTGTTTGCTACATAGAACATTTTATATATTTTGAAGCCAAGTTATACATAACTCTGTTTACATGGCAGCACACCCTACATAAAAGTGAATGCTCAACCAAATTTATCTTGAGATTCAAAAAAAAAATCAAGGTTAATGTAAAAAGTTTGAAAGTCTTCTTCCCAAACTTATCTGGGGTCACTTCAGATGTTAGTTGAATGGGTGAAGGTTTTTCAGTCTTTGAAGATAGACCTTGCATCTCTTTAACTACCAATATTCATCAACGAAATTTAAAAATGATCTGCCTTATTAGTGAAAAGAACTGTACTCACAATGCCCATCTATTCAAGCAAATAGAAATGCAACTTTTCTTCAGACTATTAGTTCAATGCATAGATATTTGGCCAGCCTTATCCTGTTCCCATTTTCAAGCTTTCATACATTCAGATGAACACCTGATAAAGCTTGAATCTCTGATAAAACTTCAAGAGTTTAAGTGGGAAGATTGTATCACTGAAAATCTGATAGGTCTTAGTTAACTAAACTGTAATGGCTGAAGGGTCAACGTTCCATAATGTGAAATTTCCTTAAAATAAGTGTACCAGCTCCAAATTGCTAATAGAACATTTGCTGGGTTTAACATGTTGCCTGGAGTCAGTTCACCAACAAATATGATTACTCTTCCATTCACAGGAGTTTTAAAAGGAGAAAATATTTGGTATGCATTGATTTTATTCTCCATGAATAATTTTTTTAACTGCAGCTAAATTGTTATTTGTTAATTTTTACTGTGGTTGGACTTCAACCTGGTGCTGGGCACATTATAAATGAAATCTTCCTTCCTTCCTTCCTTCCTTCCTTCCTTCCTTTCTTCCTTCCTTCCTTCCTTCCTTCCTTCCTTCCTTCCTTCCTTCCTTCCTTCCTTCCTTCCTTCCTTCCTTCCTCCTTCCCCCCCTCCCTTCCCCTCCCCTCCCCTTCCTTTTCCCCTTCCCCTTTCCATCAGCCATTCTTAGGCCAATGAATACAGACATGAACGATTTAAAGAAAATACAGAGATGAACGATTTAAAAAACCTCATGTAATCAAACAATAGAAATAAAGCAGGCAAACAATGTTAAAAGACTCAGTGGGTCTTTGTCTGGAGTTTGAAATTATGGGGATAGTCATCCATTGATAAGGCTGCAGAGCAAGACCTTGGGAGATGATAATAAGACTTGGATAACTATAGTCATATAGTTACTGTGTCCCACGCTGCAAATTTTTTTTACAGTTTTGTCCAGAACAGAACAGGGATCCCATGCAATAACTTTTGATGAAATAAAAATAAGACTGAAAGCTAAATCAAGGTGACAATGACATCTATAGGTTAATTTTAGGGAGAACCTTACAAAATAAGGTTCCTTGCTTCTGATTTTTTTTTTCTTTCCTCATAACTGAATATTTACAGTATTCTTTTTACTTATTATTCCTCATTTTATGGCTTTTATTTGGCTATAGGTTTGCTACTAAGGTTGATATACTGCAATATGGTTTTTATTCATTGATTTAATTTGTCATACCTCTATATGACAGTAATATTTTAAAGTAATTTCTTAATAACTAGTATTAATTTCTTCTTAAAGACTCCTGTACCTAATATTAATGGGAGTGCATTTCTTCAGCTTTGGCATATTCAAGGCATTCTTTTCTATCTAGCTCATGTGAGACATGATTTATTTTTTATAATTTTGTCTGAAATTTTGATGGATTTTATGAAATGAAACAACTTATATGGAAGAAGATTCTTTTGAAAATCAATTTAGCAGCATGATGTATTTCCATGTGGGAATATTAATAGAAAATAAAAATGGCATGGAGATAAAAGAAATTGAACTAGATCCCAAGATAGTTAGATATCTGTGAATATTGAAATGGATATTATAAAACATAAAGCCCAATGTTTTGCAAATAGAAATAAAATGCATATAGAAAATTATTTCTAAGTCTTTTTCCTGGGATGATAGAGACAAAAAACATATGCTAGCTTTTACAAAAGCCCCATTATAATGGAAAGCAGAGATTCTATTGATATCAGCAAATGTTTTTTAAGTCTATACCCATGTTTTATATATGGTTTCCATGCTGGCTATGGAATTCTGGGAGTTGAAGTCTATATGTCTTAAAATTTTCAAGGTTGGGAAAGATTGGTCTACATTGTACACCATAGATCTAGATTTTTTAAAAATGTTTTTTTAATAACAGGAACAGCAAGGTTTCCAAAATGTAGTTTAAAATTATTCATCCCAAAATATTGTGAAATTTTGAACTGTAAATTTGTCTGCTGTCGGAGAGGCATGAAACATTGGTTTCTAATCCTGCAGCACGACAACTCCATTGTCAAGCTGTTCATAGCTATAACATTTCTATTTCCTAGAAATAGCTATTAATGTTAAAAGTGGTTGAATCAGTTATAACATTTCTTTCAAAGTGAAGATCCCACATCTTTTATTTGAAAATAAGACGTTAAACTTTCTCTCCTTTGGGGGGGGGATAATCACAAAGTGATAAATATAATATCATATTGTTCTGTTGTTTTGAGCCAATGATTCCAGATATTTTAGGCTGCAACCTCAATAACCCTCATCTCCAGCTGCGGTTGATTTAGACCAGAGGTATACACAAAGTTTTCAGAACATGTTTTTTTCTCCTAAGAAACATAATTTGACAAATACAAAAAGCAACAGAATCTGATTGGTGGCACTCCAGGCTGAATATACTGACTGTATTTTTTTCAAGAGAACACAGAGAAGAATTCTCAATACAAAATGTACTGCTCAGGTTAGATAAACTAACAATGATGAACTGCAAAACTGCCCTGCACTTCTCCCTTGTTTTTGGACTTCTTGAGCTGAAGACAGCAATTTATTTTGCTTTGATCATTTGTGGTGCTACCTCCAGTGCAAATGCACATGTAATTTTTGAGGGCATCAAAGTTGAACTAGTGTTAGCGTGGGGCTGGGAGTATGCTCTGACTATCATCTGTCAATATTTCTGACATAATTTAATTTCTGCAAGTGCATGTCCTCCCTTGGTAATTTATGCATTCTGAAACAATTCCCAAGTGCTGAAATTGAACTTGTACCTAAATTGTATTGGAATTTTCATTGTCTCTATTTATTGTCCACCATCTCCCTAACTCACAAAATTGGATAAAAGGTAATTGTTATAACAATAAAACAGTATTTATACATAACATTGTTCAGTTGCATTTACTTTCACTGATTGGAAAGCTCTGTACAGGAACACAACACAGAATGAAAATAATGACAATTTCAATCTCCAGTATAATGCAGGACTATGAATAGACTTCCCTGCACCCTTCTGTAATACAAGATTATTTAGGAGAAACAGAACTGAACTACTATTAACATGATTAGAGGTACTACCTTTACAGTATTTTCTCTTATTTTCATTTTGTTTCATTGTAAAACATGTTTTAGACAATTCAGAGATTTCATGCAGAGAAAAAATGTAATGTTCAACCTGAATGTTAAAACATATTCTATGTACTGAAGCAGATAGAAATATCATTTAAACTGTATTCTTTACATAAAAGTACAGCAGATCAACAGTCTGATCAATTATAGATTGGAAGCATATAATTAGGTTTCAGTCTATAAATATATAGTGGTGAGATGAGTGGCAAACACATTTAACAATAAAAACATGATTGTGTCCATGTGCCTGTGCACAGGCACATTTAAATCAGCATTAACTCGTAGCAATTGCCTAGACATATCCCTACAGTTTTCTTGGCAATGTTTTCAGAAGTGTTTTGCCATTGTTTGTTTTTTTCTTAGGGCTGTGAGAGAGTGACTGGGTTAAGGACACCAAACTGGTTTTCACGATCTCCTTGTTTCTAGCCTGTTGTCTTAACCACTACATATAAGTTCTATATGCTCATCATCTCCCATAATATCAATTTGCTACCAAGGTCATTTCCCTGATCAAACTGTGTGCTTAAATGCTTTGTTTCAGTTTTAAGAACAACCCCCTTTGTAATAAGAACTGATTTTTTTCCCCATGCGCTGAGCATGAGCATATTAACACCAATGTTTTTAATTATTATACTTTTTCACTAAGAGTCCCCACTGATCTTACTTCCTCATACAAAGCAAATCATACCTGGGAGGTTTTTAAGAAGAGATTAGACAGCCATTTTTCTGGAATGGTATAGGATCTCCTATTTGAGCAGGTGGTTGGATGAGAAGACCTCCAAGGTCCCTTCCAACTCTGTTATTTATTTATTTATTTATTTATTTATTTATTTATTTATTTATTTATTTATTTATCAAATTTGTATGCCGCCCCTCTCCTAAGACTCGGGGCGGCTCACAACAACAATACAGCTACATATAAAAAATTTAATAATAATAATAACATCCAATCCAAAGATCCATACATACAACATGCAAACAGAATCAAATACACAATCAACGATGGAAGCACATTCCTCGGCCCGGGGGCAGAACACAGTTCATACCCCCCAAGCCTGTCGGCATAAATAGGTCTTCAAAAGCTTCCGGAAAGCTAGGAGGGAGGAGGCAGTACGAACCTCTGAGGGAAGCTGGTTCCAGAGGGCTGGGGCAGCAACGGAGAAGGCCCTTGTCCTAGGATCCGTCAGATGACATTGCCTGATGGACGGGACCCGTAGGAGGCCAGCCCTATGCGCCTAACCGGTCGCTGGGATTCATGAGGCTGAAGATGGTCCCGCAAGTAACCTGGTTATACTGTAATAATGCCAAAATTGTCTCCAGATATGAAGGAAGGATTTCTTCATGCCCTTTGTGATAGGGAAAGAATGAGTGAAATGATAAGGGGGAACTTTTGGGAAAGATTACTGTACTCAATCCTGAGAGTGAGAAAGAAATCACAAATAATCCTGTTTTGCTCTTTTTTGATATAAGATGGGGCACATTTCAAGACTTATTACCTTACCCTACAACAATAAACAGTATTCCTGCCCTGCCAATTTCTTGGCCCTGACTGTTTTGAAAGACTGATAACAATCTTGAAAAAGAGCTGAAAATGTTTGGCAGTTCTTAAAATAGAAGAAACTAAAATTAAAAACAATTCTATTGATAAGAAACTAAATGGACTACAAATGAATATGAATACTCCCAAAGTAATGGAAATCTGAAATTTAGAAAAAAAAGAGATAGGCAATGGAAATAGAGTAGAAATACATATAGGCAGCTGGATTTGTTGAGATGATGTTGGAAAAGCTAAAGCTCAGAATAAATTGAGATGGGCAAAAGATGTTAAGAATAAAAAGAGCTTCTTCATATAAATTGAAAATAGAAGAGAAATAGAGTTAGCTGTTCAGCAAAGATGGCAAAAGATTAGTAAGAAAGAAATAACAGACAGAAATATTCAATTTCTATTTAGACTCAGTCTTATCCAAAATAAGTCCATACATTTTCCCAAGTAATTGTAGCAAGCAGTTTGAAGGAACAGGATTCAAATCTGAGTTTGACAGAAAACATGGTTAGGAAATACTTGCCAACATTAAAGATATTTTAGGGATTATTGATGGTCTGGCCAAGTTTCATGAAGAAATCCTGAAGATTATGTGACATATTAGAAAATGGAGTAAAAGATAATATTAAGTATGCTTTCTAAAAGGAGAAAAATGAAAATCTGGGAAACTATAGACCTATAGGTACGATATTGGTGTTTAAAACATTCTCAGATAAATCATAAAATGATTGATAGTACTGATTATTAGAAGTAAATAAGAATGTGTAAAGACCAAGTCTTGCAACAGTAATCCCATTTCATTTTTTAAATTGAATAACTTCCTTAGCTGATTGAGGAATTGCTGTAGATGTAATATATATTGATCTGAGCTAAAATTTGACAAAGTGCCCCATGACATTCTAATTAACAAGATAGTTAAAATATGAGCTGGATGGCATGTCTAGTAGAGAATCCACAGCTGGTTTGAAAACTGAACTCATAAAATACTCATCAATTGTTTCTTATTCATGCAGAGTGTCATATCAAGTGAGGTTCAGCACAAGACAGATACTTTTCAACAATTAAAAATGGTTCATATTTGTAGATGATGTAAATGGCTGGATGAGATAAATAATCCCAGTGTACAGAACACAGAATAATGGTTCTAAGTGATAAGAAGGCTGATATTAGTTGAATGCTAGGAGCCCTCTTTTTTGGAAGTTTTCAGGCAGATGGCTGGTCAGTAATTTGGCAAATACTTTAGCTTGGATTTAGATATGGAGCAGGGATTGGACTCAGTGGCCTAAGTGTCCCTTTCTACATCTTTTACTCTATGAATGAAAGATGCTCAGAGGTAGCATATTTGGCTGGTTGACTTCAGCTCCAGAGCTGCAAGGATATGAGACCAGATTATGGGTGTCAGATGCTGAAAGTTTCAGCAGAAAAAAAGGGCTACTTGGAGGAGAGAGTAGATCCTCTAATCCAGGGATCTCCACACTTGGCAAATTTAAGACTTGTGGACTTCAACTCCCAGAATTCTCCAACCAACCAGTAATGGGTGTTGAAGTCCACAAGTCTTAAAGTTGCCAAGTTTGAAGACCTCTGCTCTAATCTAAGCAGTCTCTCTGGATGAATCTGCCTGGATTCTAAAGTAAGCAGGAATGTTCACCTACAATGGGAATGGGTATATTTTATTCTCTAGAGGTTTTAACTAGTTAGAAGGTTAATGGTGATGGCAGAATTCTGCAAAAATTGTGGAACCTTTGAAAGGCTCATTTGAAGCCTTCTAATCTTTAGGTTGCAACATTAGAGATGTCTTCTAAGATCATATTTTATTCCATATTTTAAATATAAAACCAACCCTAAGGTTTTCAGAATAGGATAATACCACAACAGTTTCCCTTCCCTTCCTTTCCTTTCCTTTCCTTTCCTTTTCTTCCATTAAGTATTCCTTATACTGTATTCCAGAGAAGCTATTTTCTATAAAACCCTTGTGAATGTTGAAGCATAGGTTTCAATATGTGATTATATGTGCCAAATTTTCTATATGAAATAAATTTCAATTCTGTAAAGCAGAGGGAGAACATAGGCAGCATCTTTTACCAACTGGGAATATGAGGATGAATTTTAATATTTGCAAAGAGGGTAAATGTTACAGAGTTTTCAGTGTATTACCTTTTGAAGGATTAAACCTGTATGCTTTGCATTAGTATTTTAATTTATCTTGGACAAATAGATATCCCATTCTATTGAAGCATATTCTAATTCAGTTTTTTTTAAATGATTGCCAAGAAATGAGATAACATATTTTGAGAGATCACTATAGCTGGTCTGGTCAGAATTCATTATTTTAACAGTGCAGTCGCAAAGGGCAAGGGCCAAGGCACGTTATAATACTTTTACTTCTTAGTCTTATGAAAATCTATGTGCCTCCGCAGCAATATCCATATGCAGTGCAATATATGACTGTTAGCAAATACAGCTAAAAACAATTTCTCTTGGGAGAAACAACATATTTGAAAAGACTCATTTTAAAAAATCAAAATTGAATTATCCTGGTCAATATTTCTTGCTTTTAATTTTAATGGCAAATATTAATAGAGCCCTCTAAATAAAAAAAACATTCCCCTCCCTGTCCAGCTTTTATTGTTGCAGCGCTGTTTGTATTTACATCCAGTCATTTATTGCCCATTAAAGAAGAAATGCTATGTTAATGTAAGGGAAAAAAATCAATGCTACTCAGATCAGTAGCTGTGGGGAAACAGTGCAGCAGCTGGTTTGCAAACAGCAAGCCCACATAGATCAATGAAATTACAAGCTAAATCTGCTGATGCTCACAAACTGCTCCAGCATTCTGAAGTCTAACCTTTCTCAAGTTCAAGATCTTTGGAAAACCCGGCAATTGCTAAATGAAAAGGAGGGGTGGGGTCGGGCGAGGGAACGGGAAATAAAGGGGAAAAAAGAAAGAAGGAGAATGTACTGGCTGATCGTAGAATTTTCAGCATCATCTGTAAGTTATCAGTAAAACTGCACGTTTGCAAGGGATATAAAAGCTTCTGTAATCTTTAAGTGAGCAACCCTGTAATCGGCACACTTGGGAGATTTTGTTCTTTTAAAACGTTCAAGTCTGTCACATATTACCTTGAACTATAACACTGGAGGGGTGCGGAGAACTTCTGTAATGTGTCTGGTAATGTGAATGCCAGAAAACAATTTATCAATGAATAACAGCGGGACTTCTGGGATGCGCAGGCTGCCTTTTGAATGGGTTGCCTTTAAAACATTCCTTTGACTTGGTGCAATTAAAAGTGCGCAAGAGAGTTTCATTTTGATATTTTGCACAGACTTCCCAAACTGCAAAGATGCAAAGATGAACAACCATAAAAGCCCCCCCTCTCTCACACACACACACATGGATGTGTATATAATTCCTATTTTCCTACTGATAACATCTCAGGTTTAATTGGAGCATGTATGCTATGATTCACCCAGGAACACACACTCCTTCACTTCCTTGGCAAAGGCTGTTTTGCATACCTAGTTATCCTCGTTGTTTGCTTGTTTTGAAATCAAATATGAATAGGCTGAAGTTTCTTGGCTAGCTTTACTTTAAGGGATGTGTGCTTTGATACGTATTGAACTATAATTATTATTCTTATTCAGTTTAACAATGTTTAGGTCTTAGACAAAATTCTGGGTGAGATTAAGCCAATGGTTAATCTCAATTTGTTGATTGGCTGTTACTGGGTACAATAATTTAGGATAGGGGTCTCCATCCCTCGGCCCATGGCCTATTTGGAACCAGGCTGTGTGAGAGGTGGCATGATGTGCATCTGTACATGCATCCGTACATGCATTTCAACTCTCATGCGCAGCTCAACTCGCACAAGCGATGGCCTGACATGCAGTCAAGCCGTGTGTGCATGCACTTGTGTGCTGGTCCACCATTCACACGAGTTGAGCTGCGTGCATGTGCGACAACCCACTGTTCAGCTGGGAATTGTTGATTTAGGATATCTAGAAAGTTGATTTCTGTCGCATCCTAAAAATGCCTATGGAGATTCTCAGTCATCCAAGTCATGGTTGTCCCAGAGGTGCTTTAAAAAAAAATAAAATAACTGGACTTCCCTTGTTTTTCCTTGAAGACATTTCACTTCTCAGAACTGAGAAATCTTTTTGGATGAGAAGTGAAACATCTTCAAGGAAAAACAAGGGAAGTCCCGTTGCCTTTTGAAAAGGCACCTTTGGGACATCCTAAAATGCATTTTCCCATTCTATGGGGAGGGGGGGATGATTCGAGTTGTCCATTGCTACAACCATTTCTTTTCTAATGGGAGAGGCTCCTCTAATTTTATTTTCCAACCATAAGTAAGTTTTAGCTTTTTGGTTTGGGGAGAAATAACATATCCCTAGTATTAGCTTCCATTGGGGGATTGATATTGATACCCACAATGATTTGGTGTCAAAGTTTGATTCATTTCTGAGTTTTACTTTATTGAACTCTGTGCCCTTTTTGGCCTTTAAGGTCACTTCTTCCTTGGTGTATCTCTTTCCTGTCTTTTCCATTGAACTTGAGTTTAGAGATAATTGTATTCCATGGGTTATTTGCATTTTACCAGGTTCCTATAACATTATCAGAATCTTTTATTTCCAGTGTCATGAACTCCAACTTCTCAGTAACTTTGGGCATTTACATGTATCATCTATACATAGTTTCATTCTTGGATTTTCCAAAGCATGCAACTTTATCCTTAACATTGTGACTTTCTCAACAATTTCTAATTGTGGCTTTTTTTTTTGAGTGACTATACTCATTTTCTAAGTCTTCATTTCTTTCTCTGAACCATTTACAGAAACTTTTCCATCATCCTCCAGGAGTGATTTTTCCTGAGCCAGATGCTCCCTACAATCTGTCAATTTTCCCTGGTAGGATTTCTTTCTCTTCACAGCAAGATAGATATGTATGAAGAAGGTCAACAAAACTATGACAGACATATTCATTTATTTCCAGTGTGAAATGTACACACACTGCAGTCTGAGCAGTGCATCACATGAAATGTAGGGGCATAATTAGCATTTAGTACTATGAAGCCAGTTTTTAACTATAAGAATTCCAAGGAGGCAGTGTTCATCTCCAATTCTCAGCAGAGGGAGCCTGCGTTGCCTGAGAGACATTTCCATCACCGTATCGCCAGCGTGAAAATACAGAACGCAGTAAACCTCGCCGAAGTAGTACCTATTTATCTACTTGCATTTGCATGCTTTCAAACTGCTAGGTTGGCAAGAGCTGGGTCGAGTAATGAGAGGTCATTTTATCGTGCTCGGGTATCAAACCTGGGCTGTCAGCTTTCCAGTAGACAAGCCCAGTGTCTTAACCACTGAGCCACCATGCTGGAAGGTAAGGTAAGTGGAGATAATGTAGGGGATGACCAGGCTGAGCCTGAGGGCATCATCAGTCTTGATTAGCATACAATAACCCTATAGCCATTTGAACTGCCTGAACTCATGATTTCCTGAATCTGATAGAGAATTCCAAAATATAAATATTCAACACTATAAAGGATAAACTTTTGCTGATGGACTTGCTTCCAAAACATTTGGCGTGATAGAATCTTCACTTGTTAACAGGTTATCAGATGTGGCTGATGGGCTCATAAACTCATATCAGCAACTTGCACAGATTTACTTTGGTAGGTGCATTTCACCTTTTTTGTTTTACAATAGTACCAAAAGCTTCTATTTTTCCATATGTAATATTAGAACTATTTTTAAAGAGCTCTATAAATTTGCACAAAATATTTCTGCAAGGAATTTTCGCTTCCACATCCAGGGGGAAGGAATTGGCACTATCTACACTCAAGAATGGAGAAAGGGTGGTGGGGGGACAGCATTAGCTTGCTATTCTACTTACTCTTTCTGGGAATAAATCCCATAACATCTCAGGAATCTCTTCTGAGAAGCTCTGCCTAGATCAGAATTATTGTCCGAAATGCTTATTGCTTAATTATTTCCTAAACAAAGATATGTATTTGCAAATTAAAATAAGCCAAAGGAGAAGTTGTTCCCTCTAGAGGAGCTCTGAGTGTACGCAGGATCTTGCAGAATTTCTTTTTTAAATTTGGCATTTTGAGGGGAAGGAAAGAACCTATGAGGGTTTATACCATTTTTGTTTTAAAAAAATTGTTCGCTTTTGAAGCAAACACAATGCATTCCAGGAAGAGTTTTTTTTAAAAAAAGAAATCCATTAATTCTAAGGTGAGTATTAATTTGTTCTACAGACAAAGAGGGAAACTATTGTGTTCATTTTGCAGCTCTAGGAAAGCAGACAAATAAAAAGAACGATGTAACTTGCAAAAGAAAAAATGTGACACTCAAGCATGGAAAAGAAGAAGTACATAGATAGGGGTTGCCTTTTTAAGCTTCCCTTCTACATGCTATTATAACAAAAAAAAAAGCATTTCTGTGCCCAGTGATCCTAAGTAATAATTCCTCTTTAGTGCAATAAGTACCTGCATTTGAGGATGAAAGAGCTGATGAGCTGCACGCTTCCCTGCTGCTAAATTCAACAAGCTATTCCTGATGTTTTCTGCTTTTAAAGCCAATAGGACCTTTATAGATTTCTTTGTTGCTTTCCGTCTCAATATCACAGTGACCCAGAAATTTATCTGTCAAGATTCAGGATTCAGCCCATCATGCAAAATATGATCCCAACAAAAAAAAAGTAATTACTTAGATGTTGTTAACATAATCATGCATCCATAAATTTTTGGACTTATATTCCATAATGTTAGTGCCTCCTTGGGAATCCTAGGATCACATGGATAGCTAGCTACACAAGCTACACAATGCCACTCACATTAATGTCAAGAGTTCTCAGCATGCCAGCAACTAGTACGGTATGCTTAAAGTTCCCTGATGCTGAAGGGGGTCAGGACAAGCATCTGCTCAAATGGAATTAGTATGCAAATTAAAACAACCAACCCTTTAATATAATTGTAAGTTAAGTAGGTTGGGATGTCTACATGTACATTTTGAAGTCGATTTGAAGTTCAACATCTTTCCGAGCATGGGGAAGGGATGAAACTAGCCGTGCTGCAAAATCCAAATCCAAACGATTTTAGGTTTTGTAGGGAAAAAAAGTATTTTTCCTTTTTTATAAACCTCACATTGCATCCCTCCCATTAGAAAGCTTAAATGATATGCAGCTAGTCTGCACTTTCATTTTTATATTTATTAGAATGTTCATATTATAATACTGTGATCCATTATTATGTTAGGCTATTTTTCCAACAATTACTCTTTTCAACAAACACAAAATGAAAAGCTAGATTGCTTCCTATTAAACCATAGCCACATAGGGTTAAAGGACTTAGACAAAAGACTTAGAGATAAGTCAAATTGATTGCTCTTGCAATCTTTCAGAACACTTCCTCTTGAGAGTAGCTAAACCTACAGCCTTGTCCCTACCCTGGATAGGGCTGTCCAAAGAGATCAAATGGGGAATACAGTTAGATATGGGGCAGTGGTGGGATTCAAACATGTGAACAACCGGTTCTCTGTGTGTTTGTTGCCCAGGCCCATTCTGGGCCTGGGCAACAAAAAATTAGCTACTGGTTCTGCTGAATTGGTGCAAACTGGCTGAATCCCACCACTAGCTAGGGGTATCCTGCTGTTGGACATCCCTGGTCTAGATTAAGTGATAGCACCAAGCGATCCCAACCTAACCACAGTCCAATTTTAAATTACTGTAAACTATCAAATAAGCTAAAACAGAATTCTATTGCTCTAAACTTAATATTAAACAGCTTGCTGTTTTATCTTGATGTTGATGGTATGGTCATCATTTCTCTAATTCAAACTGGCCTCAGAAGAAGTCTATAGACTCCCAGCAGATTAATGCAGGGAAGGAATGTTTGCCACAAACTTTTCCAAAACCAAAACTATACTCCTTTGAAGGGATTATCTCAAAGACAAAATCTCAGTGTTCAAAAATATTGGCATAGTATTTCTATTCTTGGATGTCTGGTATAAACAAATTAAATCCCTTTCCAGAAAGGCTAACAACAGTGCTAAGATCATATTGGCCTCTTTTAATACTAAATGAGACAAGAAGTCAGCTGAAGCCATAGCATGCTTTAATTAAACATTTTCCTGATGTTATATGACTCCCAGATACAATAATTTGAAGCCCTTAGATATCATCCATTCCAGATTTTTTAAAAGCATTTTTCTGAGTACTATGCTCTGATCAGTGCAGCATCTCATTGGAATCCAGGATGATGCCTCTGAATTCCAAGGTTTCCAGATGCCTGTTTTATTTCTTGCTTAAGTACTTAGCACTAGCACTTAGACCAGTGGTCCTCAACCTTCCTAATGCTGCGACCCTTTAATGCAGTTCCTTCTGTTGTGGTGACCCCCAACCCATCATCCAGCTGGCCAGGGGGTATCAGAAACTTGACCAAAAAAAAAAAAGGGAAAAACTTACAACAATTCGCTTAGTGATTGTTTGAAATTACAACAGCACTGAAAAAGCGAATTATGATTGTTGCAGCATCCCCAGGGTCATGTAATTTACATTCGGATGCTTGACAACTGATTCATACTTATGACGTTCACAGTGTCCCAGGGTTACATGATCAATGGCCAGGGGGCGTGGCCAGCTGATCACTCAGGTTGCAGAGTGCCTGTGGGGGGGAATCTGTGGGTCTCTGGGATGGGACTGGGGTGGGTGCCTGCCTTCCTTCCCTCCCTTTTCTCCCCTTGTCCCTTTCTTCTTTTCTTCCTTTCCTTCACCTGCTTCTTACTCTCTTCGTCCTTCCCTCCCTCTCTCCCATTGTCCCTTCCTTCTTTCCTTCCTTTCCTTCACCTCCTTCTTAGTCTCTTCCTCCTTCCCTCCCTCTCTCCCATTGTCCCTTCCTTCTTTCCTTCCTTTCCTTCACCTCCCTTAGTCTCTTCCTCCTTCCCTTCCTCTTTCCCATTGTCCCTTCTTTCCTTCCTTTCCTTCCCCTCCCTCTTAGTCCCTTCCTTCTTTCCTTCCTTCCTTCCTTCCTTCCTTCCTTCCTTCCTTCCTTCCTTCCTTCCTTCCCTCTTGTCCCTTCCTTCCTTCCCTCCCTTCCATTGTTCGTTCCTTCCTTCCTTCCTTCCTTCCTTCCTTCCTTCCTTCCTTCCTTCCTTCCCTCTCTCATTGTCCCTTACTTCCCTCCCTCTTTGTCCTTCCCTTCCTCTCCCCCTCTGTGCCCAGGAAGGGAAAAGGGGAGGACAGGCTGCCAGAGGCAGAGGAGAGCTCCACCAAGCTCACTTGCTCAGCTTCGCCAGAAAACAAGCCGCTTGCTAAGTTAGCAGAAGCCCCAGGATCAGCGCCAGGCTACAGCTGATTCGCACTTCTGCTAAATTAGCAAGCAGCATGTTTTCTAGCAAAGCTCGAGCAAGTTTGTTGGGCAGGAGCCAAGGAGAGCTCTACAGCTGACCTGCTTCTTGGGTGCTCTACAAAAGTGCGGATCAGCTGTAGAGGTTCGCCCCGATCCTGGACAAGAGGGAAGGAAGGAAGGACGGAAGGGACAATGGGAAAGAGGGAGGGAAGGAGGGATAAAGAGGGAGGTGAAGGAAAGGAAAGGAAAGGAAGGAAGGAAGGGACAATGGGAGAGGGAGGGAAGGAGGAAGAGACCAAGACGGAGGGAAGGAAAGGAAGTTCCAGCCAGCAGAGGCTTGGCAGCACAAAGCCTCCCAAAGGGGGCTCCTTTTCTCCACCTCTTCCCTGGGTTTGTGGGGAATTTCTCATCACCAATGCTGACAGGTGCTCCTTTGAGCCCGCCACGAGCTTTCTCGCCCCCTTTGCTTCTCCCCCTGCTTTTGTGAGGATTGTGGAGCCCTTGGGAAGCCGATCGTGCTTTGAAGCTTAGGGGAGGAGGAGGAGTCCCTTCCTCTTTCCCTCCCTCTCTCCCTGTCAAGCCCCAGTGGGCTCGACATGAACAGGTGGAGGAGTCGAGGACGGACAGGGTGGCAAAGGAGACTGGCGGCCATCGCCAGACCTCCCAGTTGACGGGCGCAGGAGTTGGGTGCTGCGGCGGCCTCCCCTTCGCTGACCTGTATGCACGAGAAGTCAATCCGGTTGCTGCACAATGAGTCTCGGGAGGGTGGGGCCTTGCTCTGCATCTGCGCTCTTCATGCGCCCCCTGCAGGGCACATTTGGTAGAGTTCGTGCAGACTCCCGCCAAGCAGCATATTTTCCACAAACAAGTGAGGTGGAGCGGAGGAGGGGAGGGAGAGAAGGCAGTTGACAAGCCTTGCCTAAGACCATTGGAAATATGTGTTTTCCGATGGTCTTAGGCGACCCCTGTGAAAGGCTCATGCGACCCCCAAAAGGGTCGCGACCCACAGGTTGAGAACTGCTGACTTAGACTTATATACTGCTTCACAGTGTTTTACAGCCCTCTCTAAGTGGTTCACAGAGTCAGCATATGGGCCCCAACAATCTGGGTCCTCATTTTACCGACCTTGGAAGGATGGAAGGCTGAGTCAACCTTGAGCCTGTCAGTATCAAACTCCTGGCAGTGGGATTGCAGAGTTAGCCTGCAATACTGCATTCTAACTGCGGCTTATATTCTATTAATATACAAGTCTTTCTTTTTTAAAAATATCTTTTTGGTAATCCTTTGTTTTATGTCTCTGTTGTACTTTATCAGTCATTGACTCCAGTCATACGCACTCACACGTACGTTTTGCTCAGCAGCCTAGTATTTAATATTCAAGCATTCGCAAAGTGGTTTTATAATCCTGTTAATTAGTTTTAATATTTAGATTTCTTAGTGTCTTATTACCTCTATTTATAGCGTTAGAGTGAATTATCTTATTCATTTCTATTGATTTTAGAAAGTGTCTGTGCGTTTGAATCTATATTTAGTAACTTCTCATAATAATTGCACGAAATGCTGGTCAGCGATAGTAATAAACTAATTAATAATAGGCTTTCTGAAAAGCATAGCTGCACAGATGCTGTTTTCCCTATATAAGTACCATCCTTGTTCAGCAGTAGGGAGGTGGAAGGAAGCTTAGTTTTATACATCTAAAGAAGGTATAGTTATTTGTTTGTTTCAGGGACACAAATCCTAGCCTTAATTATGTAATTAATGTTCACGAATGTTTCTTAAATAATCCAGAACATTCACAATCTTCCAATTAAACATTTTAAAACAAAACTAATAGAGATGAGTTTGACCAGTAATTCTTGAAGAAATGGATAATATCCTCAGAAGAATATTTCCTGAAGAATTGTTTATCACATCTATGTTCCTCCTGGCTAGTGTAATATAGCCTGGTCCATGTAGTTGTGTCAGCCTCCTTGAGGAAAGGGATAGTTTTCTCTGTTTTTTTGCTATTTTTAATGTAGGATGCCACCCAGAGTGTTTATGGAACTGGAAGAATTACACATTTGACAAATAAATACAAAAAATACAGTATAGAAAGAACAAACTTTTTTTTCTGGTGTGAATTTTTTTGGAAATATAATTTTTTAAACCTCCTATGAATGGATTTTTAAAGTTTCATAACTGCAACTTGAATAATCAAGTAATGTAGTGCCTAACAAAATGATTCAGAAAAATATACATCCTGCTTTTTGATATGAATGTAAAACATATATGATCAATACTTTGACTGCTGTAGTAATTTTAAATCAACTATTCTCTCCTCATTTCCAGTAAAATTCTTCTTAGATTTGTTAGTAGATAGTACAAATGCAAAGAACATTTTGTATGTTCCAACTTAATTTGGACACTATGACTACATCCCCATTTATTGCAAAGACTGGCTGTATCTGCTTCGACCGGAAGATTGGCAGTTTGTGATGTAAGCACCATGTGATGGGGTGAGCTTCAGTTCTTGCCCAAGCTCCTGTCAACCTAGTAATTCGAAAACATGCAAATGCGAGTAGATAAATAGGTACCACTTTGGTGGGAAGGGAACAGCATTCTGTGTGCCTTGGTGTATAGTCATGCCGCCCTCATGACCATGGAAGCATCTTCAGACAACATTGGCTCCCTCGGCTAGGAAACAGAGATGAGGTCTGCCCTCTAGAGCCAGAAACAACTGGACAGAGAAAACCTTTACCTTTTTACCTGTTTGACGCCAATTCTCTTATAAGATTGCACTGTCTCAACGTTGCTTTTTCAATATGAGGAGGGAAACAGAATACAAGCGCAGGCAGAAATCCTTTGTGTTTTGACTTCACAGAGGCACAGTTATTTCTCAAACAGGTGTTTGAAGTCAGAAGTCACTTTAAGCCCTGTCAAACTTTTCCTGTCAAACTTCAGAGGTCAAAACCAGATGTGACACCTAAAATTCAAATGTAATTAGTCAGAGATTTACTTGGATTGTATGCCAATCTCCTAGTAGCTTGGAAGTGACATAGAATCTAACCTTTGGCAATCCCAAAGGAGGTGAAGGATGTAGATGTGTAGATGTAGTAAGCTAAGCTGGGTAATCATTCAGTGGGATGTGTTGTAGGAGGAGAAGAAAAATATCTTTCGCCTCTTCCAAATGTGAAATTATAATATTTACCAAAAAAACACCTCTATTGTCTTTAAGTATACTTGATTTCTAACTACCCAGCTGACATATTTTTTCCTTAGGTATTGTTTGTGTAGTATTTTTTACTCTTGGATCATTAAACAACTCAGAATGGCATGCTGTGTTTTTTTTTTCAGACAAATTGTGCTTGAATAATTATGATCATATATAATGCACTAGATTCAAATCTAAAATTTCGGTTGATCATTTATCAGTGTTACCTTCCCAATTCCTTACCTTCCATCATTCCTGGCTGATCAGATAGTAAGACTCTTTTGGAAATCATTGGTCAGTTGGTGGTCTGAATAGATTGCAGAGAGAGAGAGAGAGAATTTACACAGAAAACTAAATACACTTTCTGTCACACCTCTGCAGTGGACAATATATGGATTTGAAGATAGTACAGCTCCAACAAATATACTTGCCTAACTATGGTCTACAATCAATACTGCATTCTGCCTTGACAGAAAGCTGAATTTTTATCTGTTAAATGTGTGAGCTTGGGGCAGCTCTGTGTCTGAAGTGGTTTAAATCTGAAATGTGATGTGCTGCAGAGAAAGTTGATTGACATCTTTGTTTATTGAAAAGTATTACATGAACAACAAAACACAGGCTACAGAAGACTCCATAGCAAAGTGCAGCTATATGATTTTTCAGCCCTATGTATACTCTCCCTCTGATGCTTGTCTGATGTAATAAAGCCAAAGGATATAAAACAAAAATCCTTTGTAATGTGGGAGTCAAAAAAATGTGGCCATGATTTGGGGAGCAAAGGATTGGATATAGGAGCGAACAAAAGAAAAAAAAACCATCAATAACAATATGTATATTTTGTTTTGTTTATGTTGATATGTTTCCTAGTTTCCCAACTTGGAAGCAAATTACTTTGTATTTAAAGAGCAAGCAATGTGACTGTATTGAGATATTTTTATATATGTGTAGACAGAAGACAGGAAAAATATGGGAATGACTAATTTTTAAGGCATTAAAACATGAAGAATAAGGAATTAGACTCCATTTAAATTTTGTTAGAATAATTACTCTTTCAATGAAATTTGCCGGTGTTTTATTTAAACGTTAGTATGTCAGAGTAAATAGAGGTTAATGCTACTTTTAGTTCTGTCAGTGAAGTATTATCTTTAATCTTATTTTAATAAAATAGTAGTGAATTGCACAGTAAGGGTAATTACCATAGGCTAATTTAGAGAGGCATAAAATCCTTGCACTGATGACTCTCTTTTTAAGAAGAAAATCTGAAGGAAACAAGAGAAGTAACATTACTTGAGAAAATGTCCTTTTTTCTCTAATGTATTGTATATATGCCCAACATTCACATGTCCTTACCCAGTCCTCTTTCATTAACATGATTTGAATAGTAGAATTTTTAACTCATCCAGTATTAGTATAAGTGAGAAGATCAGCATTTGTTTTTGGGATTATGAATCAATCTGCAAAAAGAGAATCTACCCAAATGATTGGGTTTTACTTCAGGTAAAGATAAAATCTTTGACATATGCATGTGTTGTATTGTATCTGAGTGTATTGCAGTATGTGAGGAGGTGACAGTTGGGTACCCTGATGGCACTGAGCTCTCAGGTAGCAAAACTAAAGTGCCTTAGAGTGTCCAGCTTCCCCTCCCAAGGGTGGCTGAAGAGAAGATTCCTGGTCCTCAGTCTTGCGGGGTGGAGGGGGGAGGTTGGTTTTGAGGATAGGGCTGCCTTTGGGGGTGGGTGGGGATGGTCCATAGTATTAGTTGTAATAAGCATAGGGAGATATAGTGTGAGACAGGGAGTGGATTCCTTTTGGGGAAAACAGGGCCATTTTCTTATAATAGTTTTGTGTTGAACCTCAGTGTTTGGAACTATGAGGGTCTAGTTGGGGAAACCACAGATTTCAGCTGAACCCTGGAAAGACTGAGTGGCTTGGGTTTGGGCCCTTCTGGTTGTAGGACTATGTGATCGTTAGTGCTAAATGGAGTTAAACTGCCCCAAACAGACCCAATGTGCAATTTAGAAGAGCTGGTGACAGTCATGCTTAGATAGCCTTTGCACAATACGTTGTGTGGCAGTTGTGCCTGTTCCTAGATCAGGGGGCCTTCTCACAGTCACTCATGTTCTAGTCACCTCTAGATTGGACTTGTTTAATGCCCTCTACATATTAGGCTGTCCTTGAAGAGTTTCTGGAAGTTTCAGTTGGTGCAGAATGCAGCAGTGCAGGAAACTATATGTACTTCCAGAACAGCCCACATCACACCTCTGCTCTGCAAGCTATGTTGGTTACCAGTTTGCTTCTGGGTCCAAATCAAAGTCCTTCATTGCATGGGACCCCTTATCTGAGGAACTGCCTGTCCCTACTTATCTGAGGAACTGCCTGTCCCTAATTACACCTGTCCATGCCATTTGGCAGAGAGGACATTTCTATAAGTCCCATCTGCTAGGAACTTACACTTAGCAGAATTGGAAGGGACCTTGGAGGTCATTTAGTCCAACCCCCTGCTCAAAAAGAAAACCCTATATCATGGCTGTCCAGTCTCTTCTTAAAAGAAGAGGGTTCACAGGGTTGTTGTTCTTTACAGGAGAAAGCACTATGTAGGTTGCCCTGAACTACTGAATGATAGGCAGGATATAAATATGAAAAAAAAATTCTAAGCTTAGAGACATGTAAATGTTAGTCAAGAGATGGCTCACAATGGAAGAAAAATACAGCCATGATTGCTTGAAGAGCTTTTAGCAGAATGATAGATTGTGTGATTGTGTATACATTAGAATTGTATGAACAATTCTCTTGATTATAGTTATGGTTGAACTGAATATTTGTCACTTTCAGTTTTTTTAAAGCACAGATGTAAAACATGTCCTCAATAATATTAAGCCTTAGAAGCTGTGAGTTTTACAGCTCTAATTATGGTTAATCTGCTAATTTATAGCGCTTAATAGTTTTATTTTGTTATATGTCGTTCTGCTATTGTTTGTGAGATCATAAATTTTCGTAATGCCACTTCTGTATTTCTGTAATGAAATGCATGTATTTGAAAAGAGATGAAATGGAGAACAGAATGCATTAGTTTTTATTTATTATTTTATTTCCAGTTGTGCTAGAATGTTATGTCTTGTTTAGTTAGAGCTGCTTCTTCAGCGTCTGTCCATAGCACTCTGTATATCAGTACTACCAAATGCAGTTGGTTGTGATTTACAAAGAACTGTTAGTAGTGATCAAGATATTTATTTATTAATGAAATTCATATAGCTGCCTAAAGGTGGCGCAGAACAATAAATTAAATAGCCAATATAAAAACAAATAAAAGTCTAAAAAAAACCCCACAGCAATAAATGATATAAAAATCAAAATACTAACCATAGGCAAAGGGAGGATGAAAAATGACTCCTTAGCAATGGAGCTGCTGAGACAAATCTCTGGTTCCCTGGAAGTCCCAGGCATGGCAGCATACCCAGGTTTTGATTACCTGGTTATAGTTATAGGTGAAGATTAGGTATTGACTAAAACTCAATCGTGGCAACTTGAAGATGTGTGGATTTCAACTCCCAGAATTCCTCAGTCAGACTAGTTGGCTGGGGAATTCTGGGAATTGAAGTCCACATATCTTCAAGCAGCCAAAGTTGAGAGACACTGTGCTAAAAATTGGTGCTGGAATAAACATTACTTATGTAAATAATAGTTAATGGTTTGATGCAAAAATGGGAGATAGAGTTGGAATCTATCACAGTGAAATTCTAAACTGTGATGGGGAGAATACAATTATGGACTGAATGTAATTAGGCATGTGTTCCAAATTTAATTCACATTGAATTAAGTGGACACCATATATAATTTTCCCCAGTTTGCTGTCTAGATACACAAAAGAATATAACATAAATAAGGTGTGATTGATCGATAGGGAACCAAATAGCCTGATCATTGAGGTCAAAATATCTAATTGTTGAGACATGTTATCTAAGATCAAGGATCAGCTATAAAATAGGCAGATTAAAGATTACAATTATTACTAAATTCATTCTTGAATTTTCCTGAGTTGTTCTTTAAGATATAACTGCAAATTCTTGTAATTCTAAGACGCTTGTGAGAGACATGACAAAAATCTGGACCACTGAAACTTTTTTAGCTTAGAAAATAAAGTGTAAAACTGAAGGGGACATAGCTGAACTGTAGGTACTGGGATCAGGAGTCATCCAGATTTCACTCAGACAAAATAAAGAACAGGTTTAGCAATTCCTACAATGCTATAATGTTACCTCTTGTTTGGAAACAGCATGCTTCCAAATCCAAATTGCATGGAAGCAGTCTCCTGCTTGTGACTATCCAGATATATTCGATTAACCACTTCAACTTACAAAAAAATACTGAACAAGGATGAACTTTAGCCTGATCCAACAGGATTATTGTTATATTTTGAGGTGAATGCCGATAGGTTGCAACTGATGAGGCATCAAAAAAATAAAATGAAATAATAAATCCATTTTGCAATTAACTAGATCATTTTGGTTAACGACACTAGACTAGAAACTGCAAGTTTTAAATTTTGCCTTAGCTCCAAAGCCAGCTGAGTATCTTTGGGTTGCCATTCTCTCTCAATCCAAGAAGGTGGTACTGGCAAGCCAGTTTTGAAAAATGTAGCCAAGAAAACTGCTCTTCATGTAATCGCCAGAAATCAGACCCGATTTGAAGGCACGCACATGAGACATTGCCTGCTTTATAAATAAAATCATATTAAATGTATTAGATTTGACTCAGATAAATTCTGAAGGGTAGTTACTGAAATTGCTTTGCAGTTCAAAGGTGCAAAGATGCTGGTAAAATACATAAAACAAATTGAAGATTAAGACAATATAGCCCACCAAGGAATGAATGCATGTAAGTACTTGTTAAGTTGAGCTAGTTGTGAAATGAGTTATATTGCTCTCTTACCCTGGCTACTATGGCACCCAGCGTAACTAAATAGTAAAGAAAATGTTACCCTCTGTCTCACGTATGATAAATTGGCCTTCGATCCCTATATTGAAATGTTTTTCAAAGAACATTACTGTTGCTTTGCTTCTCTGTGTTCTCATTACTTTGCAAGTTGATACTGACAATTCTCTCAAATATTACCCATCTGACTTCTCTGTTTGAATTTGAGAGTTGGCAGGAATGAAAGTATTTTGGAATAAATGTAACTCCTACCATATTGCATGAGGTCCTGGAAGGAAGGAAATCAATCTTTGTGATATAGAAAAGGGTGAACGTTTCTACTTTGGTATGTGAAACAATATGGTAAAATCCATTTGGTAGAATATTAGTATTTAGTGGCATCCAGAAGTTTCAAAATAGGACAAGCTATTTAGGTGGCCCTGATCATGTGAAACTGTCATCCTACATAGGTCTGAGGATGCTTGAACAGTTTTTGACTGTTCAAAGTTTGAAAAAGCTGGGACAATGCCCAGAATAGAATTCATTCTTGATTCCTCTTTCCTATTCTTAAGTTTGGGAAAACAGAGGTGTAGATAAAAGATGAGATATCCAGATCATATTCTAGAACAGACATGTCAAACTCATGACATCATGTGATGTCGTGCAACGTATCGGGAAAGTTTTGCCATTGCAGGCAATGGGGTGGGTGCGGCTTCCAGATGACGCGTCCAGCCTGCGGGCTGGCTGTTTGACACCCCTGTTCTAGAACAATTGTCATCATCTCAGCATCTTCTCAGCATCAGCCATGCTGGCTGGGGCTACTAGAAGCCATAGTTCAGCATCACACTACTGTAGTAACTAAAACTGGCAACCATTTGATAAATACCTCTGCATGCTGAAATAAATTTCATTTTGGTAATATTTTTCTATATTAATACCATTTCAAGTTAACATCTCTGGTTTCCCATTGATAAGTCATTGTTAGCCATATTTATTCATAAATGAGCCTTTGATTTCAAGGGAGTTACTGCTGGGAAGGGTTTTATGTGGAAGTGAGCCTTCATTATTCTACATATCACGCAGGACAGCTGGGAAAAAAGGAAAGATTTTTCTCTCTGGATATTTTTCTCAAGCAAAGGGCCATTTCCTTCCATGTTTACAAGGTTTAGTGCCAGCAAGGTGGTACATAAAGCTTGACTAAGTATCGAAAGCTGTTTTTATCCTGGAAATATTCAAAGCATGCAGGAGTCTCTAAAGTATCTATTCCAGGGGTACATTAATACATGTGAAAGAATATTAAAGCTTAACACAGAGAGAAAAAATTCCTAGCGGCAAAATGCAAAACTGCTTAACAGAATTACATCCAGAACTTTGTGCGTTAGCTTTGAAAATAAATCATGTTATACTAGCTCATATTCAAGCTGCTTGTCAGTTTGGGAGATTTTAGAACATTGGACAGTTTCATCCCCCCCCCCAGTTCGGAACCTTTTTATAGTGTGTGCACACAATATACTTCAGATAGCTGATGACCTATTTTCCTACTGCAGAGTTTTCCATGCACAACATCCAAGCATCCTTAAATACTCCTTCCCCGACACACATATTGTATACACAGCCCCAAACAGCCAGCCCTTCTTCCCCAATATTCAATTGCAAAGACAATCATGCCTTAATTAAGGAACCTTCTCAGTGTAGTGCTTCCAATTAACCTTTACTGACTTTATGTTCTACATAAAACCAAGTCTTCTTCCAAAGGAGGGAGCAGATTTGACTTCTGGTGGAAACACGAGGGACAATTTTATTTAATTCTATGGGTAACTCCTACTGACGATCTGTTTGCAGAGTGTAATCCAGATTGCTCATCAGGACTCAGTTAGTGTGACATGTGCAGTAGAAAGAAAGGTTATAAATGAACTGTAACTGAGGCAGCATTCAATTGGTTCTCCACCCCAAGGAGACTTATCCAGACATTCTTTTATGATTCACCTTTATTAGAGATAGACAGAAGCCTCAACGATATGGATGCCTCTTATCAGCTTGGGCTCTTTCATCAATCTGAGTCTCTCTTAAGCAGGGGCAGCATTACTCAGGAATTTCCACGCACTGGTAATTTCTCATTTGAATTATGTTAATACACTATGTGGGAGTTTCTCTTTGAAGATCGCTGGAAAGATTGGCCTGGAATATAGTTGTCAGAATTTTAACTGGCACAACTTAACCAAAGCTGTATTTTATCAGCATTATAAATGGCAGTCTACTGACTGTTTCTGAGCTTTTGAGACTGACTCGGCCTCCAAAGATGTTTGAAATCCCAACTCACTTGGGATCTTGGAAGACATTGCTTCAGTTTGGTTCTGTTTGTTAGAGGTGAAGTGAGTGAAGACTAAGCAGCGTTCAGATGTTTGGGACCCATGACACTTTTTCTAGCAATTAATCAGAATCTTTGAGTCCACAAAAGCTAACCATACATATGTTTGAGCAGATAAGCATCCTGAAAGGTATTATGTGAATCAAGGGAGAACATTTCTTAACACTTTTTCAAGGGTACAAAATGCTTCTAAAGAGAGGGGTTCCCCCCCTACTGTGGAAATTGGTCTAGAACCAAGGAGGAAATCAAAGCAGGCTGTATGTTGCTTGAGTAAATCTGCCTGCCTAATTTCTTTGTGTATTAGGTTGAGTGCAGCCTTGCTGTACATCTGAGTTGGTTAAGTCCTAGACTGCTTCTGTTTTGAGCATGCTAGACAGGAAGGAAAAGATAGGGCAACAATGCATTGCGATGGCACAGTGTTTCCAGGAACATGAATGGAACTGATAGGCATTTGAAAATTAAGAGACATCAGTGTATATTTCTAGATGTTACCCATTAAAGGGGGACTATTTTAAATGCAGCCACCGGGTGGTGCATATGTTTTTTTGTAATTTAAACCTGTTTGCAAGCAGAGCCTTTAGTTTTTGTGCTTCAGATGGTGATAGTGTTAGTGTTATTGACTTTGAGTGGCAGGTGACACAAGTATACAGTAGCTTGTAATGTTTGTACCTGGGAAGGAAATAATTTGAAAAGAAGGTATACTTTTTTCCCCCCACCCAGCCTATATCTGCACTTTGCTTTGCTATTTAAGGTATGTTACTCTTGGGACTAAATTCATCAACTGCTATTTTAATTGAATGTCTTCCTCAATATTTTCCGGAATGTTGTGTCTTCCATTCCTGGTGCCCCATGCTGTCATCTTAGAGAAAGAGGCTTTCTTTAATTTTATTGATTATGATATTACTGAAGTAAGCATAGCAAGTTATAATAGAAATTGGTTATGGATGAGCATAGGTGCCCTTGTTAAAAGCAGGGAGTGCCTTATACCGTGTAAGAATGGCACGGAATAAAGGCATTTTAGTTATGTCCATCAAAATAAAGTAGTGTTTCTGGTTGCATAGCAGCTTCCATTTAAATTCAGGCTAATGTAGGTAGCCACCATGTCCTTCAGACCCCCCCCCCAAGCTTCTTAAGAGCACATCAGAAACTGAGTGAACAGAAACAGAGATGCACGACTCACATGCGTGCTTCCCCCACATTCACCTTCATAGAAGTAGGCCTACCATCTGCATACTGATATTGCCAAGCTAGTTTCAATTCTGACTTATAAGACCTATTGTCATGCATGCCATGTAGAGTTAACATTTTCCTTCCCTTTTCAGATTAGGAAAAATATATGAATGTATTTCTACTGCAGTGAGAACACATCTGTTGGGAAAACTATATACTGAACATATGCACAAGACTTAAAAAGAGGTGAGGTGTTTTTTTTTTTTTTTGTTTTTAAATTGTGTCCTAATGGAGCTTTAGGGCAAATGTACAAGTTTCCACAAATACATTCCCCAAATTTATCATAGCAAATGATGCCGTAAAAATGAAAGTTTGATGGAATGAAGGCAGTGCTCCCCATACTTTTTATGATATGGTAATTATTGTTTTCTACTAGCAGCTAATCATAACAATGTCAAAGGCGATGCAGAATGCTTTCTGTTGTGCAGCAGATTTTTTTTAAAAAAAGCAATGAGTCTATAGCTTTTAAGTGGCATTCTTAAATGCCATGAAGATTTTTTAAAAAAATATATCATTTTAGCATTTAAAAATCCTAGCTGTGGAAGCCAGTCACTCTCTCTCTCTCAGCCCAACCCACTTCATGGTGTGTCTGTGTGTGTGTGTGTGTGTATGTGTGTGAAAATAGGAAGAAGTTGTGTTGGATATGTTTGCCGCTTTGAGTTTTTCATAAAAATAATAAAGGTGGGATACAAATAAATAAATAAGTCCTACTGGTTAAAAAACAGACCTAAACAAGCTTAATAATAAGGCAAGGCTCAGCACAAACAACCACATAGGGCATTAGGAAGGATGCAATTATAGGAAGCAGAAAAAAGAGTGCTCCAATCTCTCCTGCTATTTCTACATATATTTCCAGTGTATAATGCCACACAGTGACTTTACCTGCTCATTGGGAGGTTCACCATAGCTATTACATATCCCAACAAAAGGACCAGACAAAGCCACATAATTTAGGCAAGTGGATGCCAAGCTTGATAGCAGGACACCAAGGTTACATTACGAACTAACGTTCGGAGACAGACAAGTGGTAGTCTTTGACATATAATCCTTCGTTTAGTAACTGAAGTTACAACTGCAATGAAAAAAAAAAGTGACTTAAGGGCAGTCCTCACACTTACGACCATTGTAGTTCCCCCACAGTCACATGACTAAAAAATCCAGGCACTTAGCAATCTGTATATATACTTGATGGGATCATGGGATCACCATTTCAAATCTTCCCAGCCACATCAATGGGGGAAACTGCATTCCTTCACTGACTATCTGATTCACTTAACCACTGCACTGATTTGCTTAAGGACCATGGCAAAAAGGCATGGCTCACTTAACCACCTCCTTGCTTAGCAACAGAAATTCTAGATCCCAATTGTGGTATTTTAAAGATGGTTGCAGAACGAGTCATAGACACTTGAGTCACATATAACATTAAGCTACAATTGGTGGAATCAATAGCTTGCACAGCAAACTATGATGACACAAAAATGATGACAGATATGTGGCACTGTTAGCATGCATATGTTGATATTACAAATGGTCTGTAAATCATGGCTTTTTTGTGATGTTATCATGCTGGTTTGTCATTTATACTCCCCACTAACACTCAATCCAGCTATCACCCTGCAGAGAGCCATGGCTGGGCTGCCTACTCAGTGCACTCTGAAAAAGAAACTTACAGTTTATTATCTTTGATAGTGTTATCCACCCTGAGTTTTCTAATTACTCGGAAAGTTATCCTAGTATAAAGATTATCATACAACTTGAGATACCAAAAAGTTTTCAGAAATATCTTCCAATCATAACAATATTTCTAAACCTAGTACTTAAAACGTTTTAAAGCTCCTGCCTTGATTTTTAAGATTAGCCTTTGGAAATTGATTGATGTAGGGACTATCAGCCAACACAGTACACGTTGTGAGATTTTGTCAGTTAGTGCTCCAAAATCATAAGGCTGGGATTGTCTTCTGTGCACACAACTGATTGGATGGAAATAACTACTGAGCTTTTAAAGGCAGTTTTCCAAAATTGCATTAGATAATCAAACCACTCTATGTATTTAAAACAGCGGTTCTCAATCTTTTTCAGGCTGCGACCCCGACCTGCGCCATGCATGCGCGGCGTGACCCCGACCTGCACCGCACATGCGCGGCGTGATGGCCCGCATCGCACATGCACGGTGCACGCGACGGCCCGCATCGCACTTGCGCGGCGCACACGATGGCCCGCATCATGCATGCGCGGCATGTGATGGCCCGCATTGCACATGCGCAGCACGCGATGGTCCGCATCACGCATGTGCAGCGCGCGCGATGGCCCGCATAGCGCATGCGCGGCATGTGCGACGGCCCACATCGCGCATGCAGGGCGCGTGTGACAGCCTACATCACGCATGCGCAGCGCGACGGCCCACATTGCGCATGCGCAGCACGCGACGGCCCGCATTGCGCATGCGTGGAACGCGACGACCTGTATCGCGCATGTGCAGCACGATGGCCTGCATCGCGCATGTGTGGCACACGATGGCTCGCATCGCGCATGCGGGGCATGCGACGGCCCGCATCGCGCATGCGTGGCGCGTGCGACGGTCCGCATCGTGCATGTGCAGCGCGTGCAACAGCCTACATCGCGTATGCGCAGCACGATAGCCTGCATCACGCATGCGCGGCACGTGCGACACCCTACATTGCACATGCGCAGCACGGCGGCCCGCATTGCGCATGTGCAGCACGTGACGGCCCGCATCGCAAATGCGCAGCGCGTGCAACAGCCTACATCGTGCATGTGCAGCGTGACAGCCTGCATCACGCATGTGCGGCACACGACGGCCTGCATCGCGATGCACAGCGCACACACAATGGCCCGCATTGCGCATGCGCGGCACGACAGCCCGCATCGCACATGCGCAGTGCTATCCCGCGCATGCACGGTGCTGCCCCCTGCGCCAGCCGAGGGGAAAATGGGAAAAAAATGGCGGACTGCGGTGTTTGGCGACCCCCGTGAAATGGTCTTTCGATCCCAAATGGGGTCGTGACCCACAGGTTGAGAACTGCTGATTTAAAAGATTAAAAGAAATGCTTTCCTAAATTCACAGAAACTAGTATCCTCAACATTTAGTTTGAATGCCTTATTGAAGAAATAAAATACAAAGTTAGCTTTCGAGTGAATGCTCTCTTCCAATAGAAGAGAAAGTTTTCCAGAGGAAAACACATCTCCAAAAGAGAAAGAACATTTTTCTTGGTGATTTTCTGTATTCTTAGGACCTCAAAGCACTTTCCCTGCAGGAAGAGATATTTGATCTGTGCTTGATCTGACAGTGTCACACTGGGTGGGCTCCTGTGGCAATGGTCAAAGAGAGAAAGAAAAGGTTAATTTTCACATGCAGGGCTGAAGTGGAGAACCACCCCATTACAGAAGATTGAAAGATTTTTGTGTCCTAGAATGCAGAATCAAGAACTCAGCAGCTGCATGGGACTACAATTAAGAATTCAGCGAATTCCTCTTTACAGTATGTAGTGTAGTAGTAGTATATGTTTGAAATTCTATGTTCTGTAAACATCACAATATTAGAGAAGGAAAAAATAACATAACAGAGATATCATGTGTTCATGCAGGAAGGGAAAGCATATCCTAATGCTTCTATAAAGGCTATAAAAGAAAAAAATAAAGTTTAATGTGCAGTTTAAGGGGCTATGGGTGAGTATAGATGAATATGAAAACTGCACAGAAATCTACAACATTTAGAGGCATCTTGATTAGTTGTTTTCTGTATTCATGGTAGCTTTATACAAAAATCTATATTGGAATTCTTTGGAGAAAAATGTTGCCTTATCAAAAAATCCTGGCAGATTGCACGTTACCTGAGTGATTTGTAATTATTCTGATAATTAATTTCCATTTAAATGTCTATATAATGATGTTATAAACTGCCCAGAGTTACCTTGCAGAGAGATAGGTAGCAAACAGTTTAATAATTAAATAAATAAATTAAAAATACATATAATAACCATCTTGCAATAATTATCTTTCATAATACCTTACACCAGGGGTGCAAACTGCTGGCCTGTGGGCCGGTTGCATCATATGGAGGCTGCGCCCACCCCGGCTCCCGCAATGCAAAAAAAGTTGTGATAGGTCACGAAACATCACGTGACATGGTGAGTTTGACACCTGTGCCTTACACCATCTTGTATTTACTTTAATGCTGTTAGTTTGGGTAAGGGATACAATCTTTCATATAATCAACTTCAAGATTAAACTTCAATAACATTTTAATCTATTACAAGATGTTCATCATTACTATGAAACTACTCTTCAATTTTTTGATTTGTAAAAACAGTTTTATTCAATTTTTTGACATTTACATATATGTAAACTAATGACAATTATAACCTCCCCTTGGCAGTTCCTCTCTTGTTTTAATGTTCTGTTTTCATTTTCTTGAAAGAAGAAAAAGGGAGATATCCTTTATACAGTATATTGACCAGAGATAAACTGTTAGGCATTTTATATTTCCAAAGATGCATTACGGTGGTGTTTTTAATTTTTTTCAAAAACTGAAATACCATCTTTTAATTTATATTTTCATTATCATTTGAATTAATCCACTGTCAAAAGTGTGGATTGGACCTAATGATTGTTTTTGGCTCATGGAAACTGGGGTGCTGGTTTTGGGAAAAAATTTTGAACCAGTATAGCTATGACAATAAATATGGGAAAAATCAGTGGAAAATAAATTCTTGCCTTAAACAAACAAACAAACAAACAAACATACATACATATGTGTGTGTGTGTATATATGTATGTATATGTATATATATGTGTGTGTATGTATGTATGTTTATGTATATGTATATGCTGTGTATTTAGGTATTTTTAATATTTATTTATGTATCATATAAAGTGGTACAATTTGGAAATAAAACAGAGCAAAACTTTAGCAATTTACCCAAATGAATTCTGGATGCTAAGCCTTCTTGGGACATCACTTGCTCTTTCATTCTAGTTTTCTCTGAGTCCTCTGAGGTTTAATTAGTTCCTTATATAATTGAAACATTTCTCTTTGCTCTCTCACTTTTTAAAATATTTTTTCTAGGATATATACTTTAGCCATCTGAAAAGATGCCAATTAATGGCTTGCAATATCACTAGCATCTCAACATTTCAGGGGAGAAGGAGTAACAAGGAAATTGTAAGAACCCAAATGGCTTATTTTATCTCTCATTTCAGCTGGTTTCAAAGTCCCCATTCAATGGGGAGGGGTGGTTACTTCCTCCTTTAAGTCCCAAGGTGCTTTTCCCAAAAGGCAACTGGACTTCCTCGGGTTTTTTTTTTTTTTCATGTGTTCATTTGAAAATGTTTTGTTTCACATCCAAAAAGCTTCTTCAGTTTCTAACATTAGTACTGAAAAAACTTCTTGGGTGAAAAGTTAAATGTTTTCAAAGGGGGAAAAAAAAAGCAAGAAGGTCTAGTTGTTTTTTGGAAAAAGTTTCTTTGGGGCAACCGTGACCTGGATGACTGAGAATCTCCACAGTCATTCTTCCTTTAATCCTTATACTCCCCAGCATTTCAACAGTCTCACCTGAAGCTGGAGCTGATTGGATTGAGCAGTCTGATTCTGATATGTTCAAGGCATACTGTATTATTTCTTCAAACTTCTAAGAATCACCAAAAAAAATGACCCAAATAATATTTCTACCTATCAGATCTCTTTAGTAACTATATAAAAAAGTTCTTTTCATGAGAAACAAACCGCATCATAGAGTGTTGTTGTTATATTTCTAGAGGACCCTGGCTGTGGAATGGAATTTTATGGAAAGTTATGGTAGATTGGGATGACCTCTTGCTGGGGTTTGAACCAAAAGACCTGGTGAAAGTGGAACAGTTTGGCAAGTGAAAGGTGCATCTCTGAAAATATGGCAGCTTTGTTCTTAGGCTTTCTTCCTTAAATATTGTGAAAAAGCTGTGTGCATCTGAAGGCAGCTTAAAAGAGACAGGGAAAATTAGATAAAAGAGAATGTGTTGACAGTACAGTTTGTTCCCTTTAGATTTCCCATGCCCGGGGTGATGCTAAATGCTACTTCATTCCACAACTCGTTACCACCTCTTTTCTCCCTTTCATCTTGTTCTGACTTAGACTGCAATTAAAGGCGGAAGTAACTTCTAAACATTTACTTCATACCAAAATCACTGAAAATAAAGGTTCAGCAATTGCCCATAGCTGAGTGGAGAAAATGAAGGTTTGGTTACTTGTTTCCTGGGGCACCTGCAAAGGCATGAAATTGTAGAAAGCCTTGAGATAATCTGGTAATTCTCAGGAGAGGGTAGTTTTCTCAAATGTAGTTATAGTTATAACACGATATGTGAGAATGACCTTGATCTGTTTTCAATCAAAGCCTTCATTAGAATTGCTCTATCATGGGATGTTTTTAAGAAGAGCCTGGACAACCATTTGTCTGAAATAGTATAGGGTTTCCTGCCTGAGCAGGGGGTTTGACTAGAAGACCTCCAAGGTCCCTTCCAACTCTATTATTATTATTATTATTATTATTATTATTATTATTATTATTATTATTATTATTATTATTATTATTATTATTATTATTATTATTACTATTAATCATCATTGCACAGTCAGCTAGATGTTCAGACTGGATTTGGCATTTTTGTCTACTTATCGAGTCCTTCCCAAAGACCTAGGATAGGCAGATGTGGATGTTTGATGGTATTACAGATATCGGCGCAGGATGGAAGCAGTTCCTAGTAAGACCGCCTTTTGCAATTGACTAATGGCAAATTTGTCAATGCCAATGGTGGTGTTATTATTATTATTATTATTGAAAGGAAGATACCAGATTATCTCTATTGATATTAAAAAAATGAGGATCAGTATGCATATGATATAGCCATGGGAGCAACTGGCATCTATTTGGAACATTATTGTAATATCTCCATGTAACTTCTTGGTGAATTATATAATATCTATATCTATCTATCTCTATCTGTATCTGTATCTGTATCTGTATCTCTATCTCTATCTGTATCTCTATCTCTATCTGTATCTCTATCTCTATCTGTATCTCTATCTCTATCTCTATCTCTATCTCTATCTCTATCTCTATCTCTATCTCTATCTCTATCTCTATCTCTATCTCTATCTCTATCTCTATCTCTATCTCTATCTCTATCTCTATCTCTATCTCTATCTCTATCTCTATCTCTATCTCTATCTCTATCTCTATTTCATCTATCTATCTATCTATCTATCTATCTATCTATCTATCTATCTATCTATCTATCTATCTATCTATCTATCTATCTACCTACCTACCTACCTACCTACCTACCTACCTACCTACCTACCTACCTACTATTTTTGTTCCCAAAATGTGGTATTTGAATGTTTTTAAAAAGGGTATAGGGAATTGCTAAGATAATTATTTTAAAAAACTGGAAATTAAGGAATAAATTTAGAACATATGTAGTTTGCACAAAATAAATGCCTGCCTTCCATAAAATGCACAAATATCCATTTTTGAAGAGGCAATGTTTCTATTAGTTATAAAATAATGCAATAAATCTCTCTTTGACCCAGATTTTATGATATTTATAAGAACAGAGCTTTAATTTTTATAATTTTGAAGTTTTGTATTTTGCAATATAGTACTTGCTTAGATTGGTTGTAATTTTTTGTGCCTCTGTTTTGTTTGCGAGTGTTAACTATATTTTTTCTTTTTTGTGTTACTCTTCCTTATAGCTTTTCTTTTTTGTATTTTTGTAGTTTCTGCGTTTCTTTTTTGCATTTTTCAATATTTTCTTTTGAAATTGTTAGAAAGTAACAAGTTTTTTTTAAAAGCATTCATATGTTATAACTGAATCAGAATATCAACAAATAGCCCGAGCCTGCAAAAATGAAGTGAAGAAAGCCAAGGCTCAAAATGAACTAAGGCTTGCGACCAAAGTCAAAAATAACAAAAAAAAAAGCTTCTTTCAACATGTAAAAAACAAGAAAAAAGTGAAGGAAACGATTGGTCCATTAGTAGGTGAAAGTGGTAAGAAGGTGACTAGCAATAGGGAGAAAGCAGAACTATTTAACTTGTTTTTTGCATCTGTCTTTACACAAAGGGAAAAAACAGACCAACCTATCAAAAATGCCATAAAATACAATATAGAAACACAAATTAAGATAGGCAAGAAAATGATAGGTGAGCACCTGTCCATCCTAGACGAGTTCGAATTAACAGGACCAGATGGATTACACTCCAAGGTTCTCAAGGAACTGGCAGATGTGATCTCAGAACCACTGAACTATATTTTTCAAACATCTTGGAGCACTGGAGAACTACCAGAAGACTGGAAAAGAGCTGATGTAGTTCCCATCTTCAAAAAAGGAAAAAAAATGGATCCAAGAAATTACAGACCTATCAGCCTGACCTCAATACCTGGGAAGATTATGGAAAAGATAATCAAACAATGAGTTAGTGAACACCTAGAGGCAAACAAAGTCATTACTAAAAGCCAACATGGGTTTGTCAAAAACAGATCATGCCAGACAAATCTTATTGCATTCTTTGACCAAGTGACAAAATTAGTGGATCAGAGGAATGTTGTGGATATAATTTACTTGGACTTCAGTAAGGCATTTGATAAAGTAGATCACAACCTACTACTCGATAAGATAGAAAAATGTGGGTTAGACAGCATCACCACCAGATTGATTTGTAGCAGACTAACCAACCACACTCAACATGTAGTCCTCAATGGACCCTCATCTACGTGGAGGGAAGTGCGTAATGGGGTGCCCCAGGGCTCTGTTCTGGGCCCAGTGCTCTTCAACATCTTCATCAATGATTTGGACGAGGGGATAGATGGGGAACTCATCAAATTTGCGGATGACACCAAGCTGGTAGGAATAGCCAACACTCCAGAAGACAGGCTTAAGATACAGGAGGACCTGGATAGACTTGAACACTGGGTGCTATCTAACAAAATGAAATTCAATGGTGAAAAAAGTAAGGTTCTACATTTAGGCAAGAAAAACCAAATGTACAGGTATAGTATAGGGGGTACCTTGCTCAATAGTAGTAACTGTGAGAGGGATCTCGGAGTCCTAGTAGACAATCACTTAAATATGAGACAGCAGTGTGCTGCTGCTGCCAAAAAAGCCAACACAGTGCTAGGCTGCATTAACAGAGGGATAGAATCAAGATCACGTGAAGTATTAATACCACTTTACAATGCCTTGGTAAGCCCACACTTGGAATACTGCATCCAGTTTTGGTCACCATGATGTAAAAAGGATGCTGAGACTCTAGAAAGAGTACAGAGAAGAGCAACAAAGATGATTAGGGGACTGGAGGCTAAAACATATGAGGAGCGGTTGCTGGAATTGGGTATGTCTAGTTTAACGAAGAGAAGGACGAGGGGGGACATGACAGCAGTGTTCCAATATCTCAGGGACTGCCACAAAGAAGAGGGAGTCAAGCTATTCTCGAAGGCGCCTGAAGGCAGGATGAGAAGCAACGGATGGAACCTGATCAAGGAGAGAAGCAGCTTAGAACTAAGGAGAAACTTCCTGACAGTTAGAACAATTAACCAATGGAACAACCTGCCTCCAGAAGCGGTGAATGCTCCAACAGTGGAAGTTTTTAAGAAGAGACTGGACAGCCATTTGTCTGAAATGGTGTAGGGTTCCTGCCTGAGCAGGGGGTTGGACTCGATGACCTCCAAGGTCCCTTCCAACTTTATTACTATTATTATTATTATTATTATTATTATTATTATTATTATTATTATTATTATTATTATTATTATTATTATTATTATTATTATTATTTTGACAGATATGCCAAGGGTGGGTTCCTGGACATATAGTATAAGGAATTCATATACCTATGAAGAATATAAACTGTCATATAAAAATGATATATACTATTTTTCTATACAGAATTATAGTTTAGCTGCTTTTCTATTCTTCTGGTTTCCCCAGATATACATTTAAAATGGTGCCATGACAGAAAATGAACAAAACCAGAACTTTCTCAAATAGCTTCTCACTCATTTATACTTATTTAAAAAGTTATTTTTCATGGAGAAAAAGCAAAGCAAAATAATGGATGTAGATATTATTTGCACTGACTCTTGACGGCAAGAGTAATTTAACAAAGCCACATTTTAAAAAGCAGCTTTTTTTAAAAGAAAGAAAGAAAGAAAGAAAGAAAGAAAGAAAGAAAGAAAGAAAGAAAGAAAGAAAGAAAGAAAACAGAATATTCAGAATTGTCATCATTAGTGCATTAGTAGCTAAAGACAACAGGCTCAAACAATAAATACTGGTAATACCACCGAGGAAGCAATGTGTAGACATTTTGCCTGAGATATGGGAAAAAAAAGATATTGCCTTGTTAGCTGGAATGTAGAATTTCTGCTTCTGCTGTGTTTAAATGTTATATCACAAATACGCCTACATAAAAGCTTATTGATTGGAAGAATCACTTTCTTTTTATGCATTAGTTAATCAGGCTACTGCCTTGAAATTGGTCCAGGAATCCACAGTGGAATCCTGTCTAATTCATCTGTTTAAGTCTCAAATGGTTTCATTGCATTGCTCACTTACCAGCACTGCTGGAATGTTACTGCGTTATGATTAAAGGATATTGTTGTTCTTTCATCCATCATCGCAGAGTTTCCTATTAATAATACAATCTCTCTCTGCATTCCCCTGTTTTTCTTGTCCCATTTCCTATTTAAAGAAAGTGCTCAGATTTTCTGTTTTCCTCCTCCTTGTTTTTCTTCTTTTTGATGGGCTGGTTAGTTCCAAGAAAATTAAATGGGGAGGGGAAAATATCACTATATGTGCAAAACTATTCTCTGCTTTCATTGATTGAATAATGAAGTGCAATAAGACAGGAAAGCAGCTTACTTAGACTGAAATAGAAAAATGAAGAAATTGAGATTGCAAATCAGGGAAACCAAATAAGCAGCAAGAGGCCCCAGTACAGAAACAACTATAGTAATATCCATAAGAAGGATTTTTATCTGTCTGCTGTTGCATTATTTTACGTGCAGGAAAAAATTATCCATTTGCAATTGCTCTTATGGAAGGCATGCTTTAGCAATCAAGTACAGAGTTGACCAATCTCTTATAAAATGTCAAGATTGTATATATGCACATGTAGCTTATAATACAAAGGTTAATGGGTTATAAATTTGTGGTGGCAGATAAACAAACATAGAATATAAAGGGAAATGTTTTGTTTTGTTGCTATTATTTTAGAGGAATGACAGTTACTTATTATACTTAAAGTCTATATAATGGGGCTTATTTGTCCCATTGATGGTAAAGGCAAGATAGGAAATTTACTCAAATAGAAGTCATTTTCTAGCCAGAATAGAATAGAATAGAATAGAGTAGAGTAGAGTAGAGTAGAATAGAATAGAATAGAATAGAATAGAATAGAATAGAATAGAATAGAATAGAATAGAATAGAATAGAATATTGTTTAAGGGCCATGTGTCATTGGACACACAAGGATTTTTTCACATTTATATGTGCGACTGGAAATCTGCAAAGGAAAAGCTCCTGGAAGCTGTCAGCAAGCCTCATATTCTCACTCCACAGCCTCATAAAGAGATGAAAAATGAGCCTTGTCCAAAACTCTTACTTCAGCACCCAGTGGCAAAATATAAAATGTAAGCTTGGGACCTGGTCTCTGGGAAGCTGATTTTCCCACCTCCAAACTCTGTAAGAGGCCTCTGGTGGTTACAGATATTGATCTCAAAAAGTAATCTGTTCAGGTTTGAGACCATGCCGCTACAAATTAGGGAATAAGTTCTCTTTTCTCTAAGGAACACAGGGAGCTTTTGATATCGTCCACACTAGCTCCCTTGTCAGTTCTCTCCCACGTTTATCATGCTTTATTTTTTCTTGAATGTGTTATGTGAATGGGATAGTGGAAGTTTTGGAGGAAGGCTACATTTATTTATTAATTTAATTTAATTTAATTTACATAAAGAAATGCACATCGTTGTGAGCAATATTGTTAACTGAGGATTTTTACTCCGAGTCGACCTTTTTTCTTCTCTCCCTGGCACTCATTTTTCTTCTGTAATCATTATTTGATTCCCTCTGGCTGATTTCTGGTGGTACCATTCATCCATTGAGACCTTTTCATCTGTCACACAGCTTTGCTTCCCCCCTTCTCATGCTTTAGTTTTCCAACTGTGTCATGCTATACAGTGCTATTATTTTGGGGGTGGGGGTTTACAGTGTTTTTGGTGGACAAGCTCAGTCATAGATATTCTAGAAAAGCCCAAACTGCTGGTAAAGTGGTCATCATTTTATGGCAGATTATTGGTCTCTTAACAGGCAGATATGGGCAAAGGAAGTCTTTTCGATTAGAGAAACCAATTCATCTGTTTATTTTTTTGCCTATTTAAGGCTCAGGAGTCCTTAGTACTATTTTTTCCCCCCTGTCAGAAACCTGGTAGTGGTGGTGGTGTGTGAGAGAAAATAAATGATTTTCTTGGTTAAATATCAGATGGATACCACAGCAGCTGCATTTCTTTTTTCTGGAATAATTTCTTGAAGCATTTTTTAATGGTATTTTCCTTCCTGTTTCTAGGAGTTGATTCACAAAATGTTATTTGTTTTTAAAGGTTTTTTGGGGGGAAAGGTGGATTTATTGGGGGGGGTTGATGGGGTTACTGAGATTTCTCAGTTCATTGAAAATGAAAGGCAGTAACAAAGAAAAAAACTAGAGGTAGTTCGATACAACCTCACTAACAAACATTTTCTTGACTGTAATAATCTGTTACCTCATCAGGATAGCTTTAACATGGTAACATTAGGACAAATGACTGGTTCTTTCCTAACATCCTTCTTGGACCATTTGGTAGGACATGGTCAAGAGATATATTCTTGAATAATTAACCATGGCTGATTTATTTACAAAGAAATAAGCAAAGAAAAGAAAAAAAATTGAGGTTGAATCATGAGATATTTAAATCTGAATTTCAAGAAAAGTCTTGAAGATTTCTGAACATTCTGCAGGTCATATACTTTTTAATCATCATTAGGGCACACAGGGTTGGCCTCCTACGGGTCCTGTCTGTTAGACAATGCCGTTTGGCGGCACCTAGGGTTAGGGCCTTCTCTGTTGCTGCCCCAGCCCTCTGGAATCAACTTCCCTCAGAGGTTCGGACTGCTCCCTCCTTCCTAGCTTTCCGACAACTTTTAAAAACACATCTATGCAGACAGGCTTGGGGCGTGTGAGCTGCGCTCTGCCCCTGGGCCTTTGATTGGGATTGTATGTTGTATGAGTGGGTATAGTTTTTTATATTGTATACTATTATTTTAACTGATTTATATTTTGTACTTGTATTATTTGCTGTGAGCCGCCCTGAGTCTGAGGAGAAGGGCGGCATATAAGTCAAAATAATAAATAAATAATAAATAAATAAAATACTGATAATTCAGGGAATGTAGCTACAGTCATCTGGAGGCAAATGATTGGTGACTATTATTTAAGGGCACCAGGGACTAGTTTTCTGGCTGTATATGTACTTCATATAAGCCAATACTGAGATTTCTCCCTTCAGAAGGATGCTGTGCTCTCCCCTTCACTAGCTATAGCTTTTATCACATGAAAGCTGGACTGCAAAAATTTAGACAATCATTACGTGATAGAAAATAGAGTTCTCCCAATCTCTTTATTGCCATCTATTGATTGTCCAGATTTTTGCAGCCTAAATATACTCCTAACCAAAGGTGTCTTTTCTGTACCAATTTCAATGGAAATTGGACACTGCCATTCTTTGGCATAAAGGATAAAGTTATTTTTTTAAAAAAAAATTAAACCTTCTCCCCACATTCCTGCCAGTTGCCAGCATGAACCTTTCTCTTTCTTTCTTTCATCTATCTATCAATCCATCATCTATCTATCTATCTATCATCATTTATCATTTATCCATTATTTATCATCTATCATCTATCAATCATTTATTATCTAGCTAGCTAATTAGCTATCAATCATCTATCATTTATCATTTATCACTTATCTATTATCTATCTATCATTCATCATTTATCCATTATCTAGCTATCATTTATTATCTATCAATCATCTATTATCTAATTAGCTAGATAGCTATCAAGCACCTACCATCCTTCATTTATGAACTATCATTTATCAACTATTATCTATCATCTATCAATCATCTATCAATCCATCATCTATTATCTATCTAATTTATATGAAGAACATGAAGAACAGTTGGCTTGCTTCTTCAATGCTTAAAAAAAAAAAACAGACACTACGTGGATGTTTAAGATGCAAAGCTGTACATCTCTGTAACCAAAGCCAACGTGGCCTGTTCTTACTTCCGATCTTGCAGTGGAACCAGGATTGGGAGCCTGCATTTAGGACCAAGTGAAAAAAAGCCCCTAGAAATATTCACTTTCATCAAAGACATGAACAGAATTGTATTTGGGGAGGGGGGGATTGCAGAGCAACTGGAGTGTTTGCTATAACCTAAGCATCATCATCTGCTGAGCAGCTAAAATGGCATTATCAGAGAGATATGAGCACATTTGTGAACAGGCACAGAGGTATTTTTTTTCCCCCTTCTGTGTAGTCTTACAACTGGCTCTGGACTCAGAAAGCTCCGCCTACAAACTTTGAGTCATATGGTTGCAGTATCAAGCAATCAGAGATATCTTCTTGAGGAGTTGAATTAACAGCTAGTCTACATCAGTTTGTCTTCAGAAGTCTTCTTTTAGTATGTTGCTGATACTTAAATGCCTACCGGTAGTAGGAACATGTCACCATGTCCTATTGTATCAAACCTAATCCCAAATAATATAAAATAACTGTAATATCTAAGGCATAATTTTTGTCTTCCAGTTTCAGAGGAACTGGAAAGAACTCTAGAGCAGAAGTCCCCAACCTTTTGGGCACCAGGGACCGGTTCCACAGAGAGAGGTTTTTCCTGGACTGGAGGGTGCGTGGTTTTGTGTGCTGCCTGCATCCTGCGGATGGGGTTTTGCTTGTTTGTGTGGATCGGTTGCTGGCATGCCACGGCCCGGTACTGGTCCATGGACTGGGGAGTGGGGACCCCTGCTCTAAAGCCCATCCTCTGCATGCTTTCCCTAACTTTATTTATCTGGTGGCTGCATCTGCTAATATTGCAGTTTTTATTTGATAAATCATAACATTGCACTCCAAATAATTAACCAGGATATTGTTTTTGGAAGCCAAGAAGGAGCTTCTGCAAGGTAGCATCAAATTGTCTTGAGCATATCCTCCACTCCCAAGAATGTTAACATAAGGAGAAATATGGATAACTAATCCATAAAAGAAGCAAAGTAGAAAACTGTTTCAGGCTGTGTAAGGACACTGTTAAATCAGGTCCTCAGCTACAAAACGGTTATACAATCTGCTCCAACAATAGAATACAACATATACAAATGTGTAAGAGCTATGCATGTAGAGACTTTCTGTGCTTGTGATGTATATAAATTCATAAAGAACCCCTGATGATGATTGGTTTTGCATTTATTTTATATACTGTATATACAGATAACCCTTGACTTGCAACACTGAAAAAAGTGATTTATGACTGTTATCCATACATGCGACTGTTGTAGCATCCCCACAGTCAAAATTCAGATAGTTCAGGAAGCCAGATTCACTTAACAACCATGTTAACATCTGCAGTGATTCACTTAACAAATGTGACAAGAAATGTCATAAAATGGGGCAAAACTCACTTTACAGTTCTCTCACTTAGCAAGTGTTTCTTTTTAAATTGCATCCTGTAAACCCAAATATGGGAGAAATACAACTGCCTAACATGCAGACAGCCCAGGTTCGAATCTCAGAAGGGTAAGTTCTGGCTGAAGAGAGTTAAGAAACTCGAAATAGCTATCCCAGTTCTCCCTTATTCCTTGTTAGCAATTTAAATTAAAAACATATATATATACTGGTTCCTGCGGATGGCTCTGGGTTGAGCTGAAACAGGTAAAAGAAAGAAAGATTTCTTTCTCCCATATTTGGGTTTACAGGGTGCAATTTAAAAAGAAACACTCGATATAAATCTCTTCCCTCCCAGATACTGCTGGCAAAAGTGAGAGGGAGCCTGTGGCCTAGAGGTTAATACAACTGCCTAACATGCAGACAGCCCAGGTTCAAATCTCAGAAGGGTAAGTTCTGGCTGAAGAGAGTTAAGAAACTCGAAATAGCTATCCCAGTTCTCCCTTATGGTCTCATTCGTCATCTTCAGGCTGGTGCTTTTGGCTTCTGCTTCTAGGAGCAATGTGTGGTCGTAACTGTTTCTTCCTTTTAACTGCCAGTGGGGGTGTGAACTGATTGGCTGGAAGCTTGGCTATGTTCTGATTGGGTGGAGGTGTGTTCTGATTGGTTAGGGGTTTGGCTGTGCTCTGATTGGCTGGGGGGTTGGCTGTGTTCTGATTGGCTGGGGGAGTGTTCTGTTTGGGTGGGGGCTTTGTTGTGCTGGAGAGGTTCAAAGTGGCCAATGATGCAGCTGTGGTCTGGCTCCTGGTCTGTGGTCGTGCCTCATCATCGGTGTGGGTTTGGGTTTGCTTTTTGCGTGGATGTGTGGTGGTGGCATCCTGTGTGGTTCTGGTGTCATTCTTTGTGTTAGGGATTCGCCTGTCAATAAGGGCGGGTTTCCAAATGGCTGGTAGGCGGGAGGTATCATCTCGTTTGTTCATGCTGTGAGGGCATTTTTCTATCTCGATGGCTTCTCTGATTATTCTGTTATTAAAGTGTTCAGTTTTGGCAATAGTTCTGGTCTTTTTGAAATCAATTTCATGTCCTGTGGCTTTAAGGTGTTGGACCAGGGAAGAAGTTGGTTCCTTTTTTTTGACTGAGTTTTTGTGTTCTTCAATGCGTGCACTTATTCTTCTGTTGGTTTGTCCAATGTATGTAGTGGGGCAAGCAGTACATGGGATTTCATATACTCCTTGATTTTCTAACTCAATTTTGTCTTTAGGGTTTCTTAGGATGGTGGATATTTTTCTGTTTGTGCAGAATGCTGTCCTGATGTTATGTTTGTGAAGGATTTTGCTGATCTTGTCTGTGGTGCCTTTTATGTATGGGAGGAGGGCTTTGCCGTTTTCTTGTTCTCTGTCTTGGATTTTAGTGGGAGTTTCTTTTTGGATCAAGTTGGAAATCTTATTTCTTTGGAATCCGTTGGATGTAAGTACATTAGTGAGAGTGTGTAGTTCGGTTTTTAGGTGTTGTTCATCAGCTAGGCATTTGGTTCTGGAGATGAGTGTCTTGGCTACGGAGTTGATCTGTGCTGAGTGGTGGTGTGAGAGTGCGTGCAGATAGCGGTTTGTGTGTGTTTTCTTCTGGTAGATGGTGTGTCCTAGGGAGCCATTGGATTTCTTGTAGACTAAGACATCCAGGAAGGGAAGTTGGTTATTAGCTTCTGTTTCCATGGTGAACTGTATTTTGGGGTGTAGGCTGTTGAGGCGTGTAAGGAAGTTGTCCAGTTTTTCTTTTCCATGTGGCCAGATTACGAAGGTGTCATCTACGTATCTGAGCCAGAGTTTGGGTTTGTGATCAGATTTTTCTAGAGCTTGGGTTTCAAAGTGTTCCATGTAGAGGTTTGCAATGACAGGTGACTGAGGTGATCCCATGGGTGCTCCTTCTATTTGTTTGTATTTTTGTCCGTTATAGATGAAGTATGCACTGGTTGCCGGTGGCCTTCCGGGTGCGTTTCAAGGTGTTAGTGACCATCTTTAAAACGCTCCATGGCATCGGACCCGGATATCTACAGGACCGCCTTCTGCCAGCAAATACCTCCCGCCGTCTGGTACGCTCCCACAGAGAGGGTCTCCTCAGGGTGCCATTGGCCAAACAATGTCGGCTGGCGACCCCCAGGGGGAGGGCCTTCTCTGTGGGAGCTCCAACGCTTTGGAATGAGCTCCCCCCGAACTCCGTACGATGACGGAATTGCGTTCCTTCCGTCGAGAGTTAAAAACATATTTATTCCGACAAGCTGGCCTGGGATAATGGCTCCAGCTCCAACAATGGCCATAATTGTTTTTAGGGGATTGCGTTTTTAGATTATGTATTGGGTTTTTAAATATTGGGCCAAATTATTTAATTTATTTTTAATAATTTTAATTTTTGTATGTTGTCGTTTTAATTGGGCTGTACACCGCCCCGAGTCCTTCGGGAGGGGGGCGGTATAAAAATCTTAAAATAAATAAATAAATAAATGTGTTGGATATATATATATATATATATATTTGTTTTCTGAGGTTTTCGCGGGTGTTTGTATGTAGGTCTTTGGTTCTTCGGGTTTTCTCCCACGTAGAATTTGAAGTGTCTTGGCAACGTTTCGACAAAGTCACATTCATCATCTTCAGGCTGGTGCTTTCGGCTTCGTGCTTCTAGCAGCAATGTGTGATTGCAACTGTTTCTTCCTTTTAACTGCCAGTGGGGGTTTGAACTGATTGGCTGGGAGCTCAGCTGTGTTCTGATTGGGTGGAGGTGTGTTCTGATTGGTTAGGGGGTTGGCTGTGCTCTGATTGGATGAGGGGTTAGTCTGAGTTACAGGGGGATTAGAGATGGTGAGCTGCATAGCTGTTTGGCTTCGCGTTCGTGGTCGTGCCTCATCTTCATGGTGGGTGTCAGTTTGCTTCTTGTATGGATTGGAGGGGTTTAAGGTGGCTAATGATGCAGCTGTGGTCTGGCTTCCTGGTTTGTGGTCGTGCCTCATCATCGGTGTGGGTTTGGGTTTGCTTTTTGCCTGGATGTGTGGTGGTGACATCGTGTGTGGATTTTGTGAGTGTAGGTCTGGTGTGTGGATTTTGTGAGTGTACCTCCACCTCCACCGAATCAGAACACAGCCGAGCTCCCAGCCAATCAGTTCAAACCCCCACTGGCAGTATATATATAATAAAAGCAGACAAACACGGACACCAGGAAAGATTTAAAACTAAAAACGTTTAATCTAGTGCCAATCTTTTGTCGGCCAACTGCCAACATCATCAGGGCTTAAAACCGGTCGATAAAAGTCTCCTTTATAGTGCTAGTTAGTCTATGCATACGGCTCCTGGATCTCGTCATAGGTCCTACTTGATTGGGCTGCGTGTTGATTATATTCTTGATGTTGATTGATGCTGCCGCTCCATTACTTGCTCTGTTTCCTCCACCCTCCTTCTTTGTGCTTGCATTGCTATGTATCTCCTCACTACAGGCTCCTGAGTTCAGCATGCTCCTTCCTCCCTTTTTTGGCCGTGCTTTTCCTCCGTGTTTTCCCAGTTGCTTCTTCTCGCTCCATTGGGCCGTGCACTAGGTACTCTTCTCTCATCTTTCCCCCCTGCTGTCCTTCCCATATGTTCATGGCCATGTCCTACACACACCTCACCTCCTATGTCCATTACCTTCACGTCGCCCAAATCATCACATTGCAGTCTCCATTTCGATCTGTTGTCTCCATCTAACGTGGTTCGTGCGTATTCGCTCTTCATGGGGGTATTGCTGCATTGTGTATTTAAGCCTGCACCCCTCTTTCTCATGGCCCTATGCTTGTATATGGGGTTAGTTGGTGAGGTGGCCATTCGTTCCTCTCCCCCTTTTTATGTTCATTACAAGCCTATCGTTGCGATCCTCATATTGTCTATGGTGTTCTGGATTGTTCTTTCAATCGTGATCGAGTTTTTATTATGGGGCTGTTGATATACTGTCCAATTAGTTCCACTCCATTGTTTTTATGTCTTGTTGTGACTGCACGTGCATGAGTATCTTTGATATCATTCATTGGGCAGCCTGGCATCTCTGGTGTAAGGACTTTTTGCTGGTGTGTTCTGGCCCTTGTTCTTTCACTGGGGGGTGTTGTTATTCCTCTTGGGTGTCCTAAGGGATCTGGGGGACTTCCTGCTGTGTTGGCTTTTATTCTTCCGTTTAACAGCTCTCTTGCACTTTTGGAACGTGTGCATACTCCCAGGGAAGGAACTTCTGTTGGTTGTTTATTGGCAACCACTATCTGATCGTCCGTGGCTTGCAATGGCATTTTCACTTCCCCTATACAAAGAAGGAGGGTGGAGGAAACAGAGCAAGTAATGGAGCGGCAGCATCAATCAACATCAAGAATATAATCAACACACAGCCCAATCAAGTAGGACCTATGACAAGATCCAGGAGTCATGTGCATAGACTGACTAGCACTATAAAGGAGACTCCCATCGACTGGTTTTAAGCCCTGATGATGTTGGCAGTTGGCCGACGAAAGCTTGGCACTAGATTAAACGTTTTTAGTTTTAAATCTTTCCTGATGTTCGTGTTTGTCTGCTTTTATAATATGACTATACCCAGGATTTGTGTTTTTAATGAAATTAGCTATATATATATATATATATATATATATATATATATATATATATATATATATATATATATATATATATATATATATATATATATATATATATATATATATATATATATATATATATATATATATATATATATATATATATATATATATATATATATATATATATATATATATATATATATATATATGTTTCATACAGAGAAGGATAATGATATATGATATATAGATATGTATGTAGAGAGACATATATACAATTATTTTTCTTATTAGTTCAATTTAAATCCAAAATCACAAGGACGCTTTCTGAGTGAAGCAACATACAAGTTTGTGGGTAGGCAGGTACGATAGATAGATAGATGGGTAGACAGATAGATAGCTTTTGTGATCTGGAGAAACTAACAAAGGAGAAAGGAGAGCTGACTGAAGAGCTTTTATATAACATTTGTTTTAGAAAATTCTAGAAATCCTAAAATTGTCCTTGGTTTCAAGAAGAAAGTATTTTCTCTAAGTGTGCCTTTTTGTAAGTCACAGCTATATTTGAACTGCCAGAATGTTTGACATATGAGATACCTTTCTTTCCCTGCAATAAACACCATTCACAACATAAGTATGTTCTGCTGAAAAGAACAAACAGAACCCTGCACAGGTTCCTTGATCCTGACAAAATGGAATACACAAAAAAAGAAGCTTCTGAATTAGTAGAAAATTATTTGCAGAGATTTCGTGATGAGTTGGAGCAGATTGAACTGCACAACAGCATTAAAGGACGACAGTCCAGACAGCATAGTTCCAGGGAAACCGTAATCAAGCAGACCATGGAACGTGAACGACAGCAATATGAAGGCTATGGCATCGAAATCCCTGACATTGTAAACTGTAAACATCTTCGATATTTCAGAGACTGGGATGGTGACCTGAAGAAGCTACCAAATATTAAAATGAGAAAGTTATCCAGCAAAGATGTCTGCAGTGGTAGAATGGAGAAGGCAAACGTTGAAGCTGGAAATGAATTGTCTGCAGCACAGGATGTGGACTAAAGAGAATTCGCTAGATATCTGAAAACAGATTGGCAAACCAGTGTTTTAACTGTCTATGGCAGCAAGAAACAAGAAACTTTCAGTCAATCACGAGTACCTGCAATTCTGACAGTTTATATACTGCAGTTTATAATATAGCAATGTCTTTTGGGGAAAAAACAAAACAGTGCAATGTGTGTAAGGTTCATAAAAATGATATTACATTGATAGAGCCAAATTCTGATTAGTCAAAATTAATTATTCTAATTAGTCATGTAATGCAACAAAACAACCAACAGATTCTCATGAAGAAAAAGTCAAATATCTTCCATCTCACCTACTACCTACTATCTTTCCCCAGTTATTGTTCTTCAAGAGAAAAGTACTGATCTGATTTTCATTACAATTGTTGGAGCAAAGTATCTTTAGGAGTGAACTTAAATGCATCTTTCCATACACCTTTTTTAATAGTGCATTCTGGCATTAGTCCTTCCTGAAGCTGCAGGTTGGGACCATAGCTCATAACATCACTTGAGAGTGGGGATTAAGAAATGTAGTTTCATTTGGGGGCAGGTACTATTAAGAATTCTGTATAAAGCTTAAGATATATTTTTGCCTTAAATTCTTCCAAACAATAAAAATGCATAAAGGGAAAAAAAAAAGAATGCAACTATTTCTGTCAGGTGAAGCCAGCGGTAGACAAATTTAACAAGGAAATGAAATGAACGGTTGCTTCTTCACCCAAAGCCACTGTAGGCAATAGCAATTGATCAGAAGCGTCCGTGGATGCTGGGGTTTAGCACAAGGTTTCTGTTTCTGTTCTAAGGCAAAAGAAAAGCAAAAAAAACCTTCTGAGCTATTTTTCTTTCCCTTTAAAGTCATTAAGCTTTTATTGATGGACATCATTCCCTCCACAGAAGTCAGAAATGTGGAAGGAGAGACAATCAAGAGGCTGTGATTCCAAGATGCCTATATTCGCCTCTTCATCTTCTGCTAGTAAAGTATAATTACTTCAGTGTAGCAAATTAGCAGTTGAATTAGTAACTCAGAATGACACTGATCTTCTCCAAGTAGTTTGATGCAGAGATGAGCAGTTTAGCCAAGCTATGAGCTTGCATATTTTTATTCTCCAACAGTCACATAGCACTTGAATTGTACACTATGCAGATAAGATTTTATTGTCCTTGTAATTATGTCATACAGCAAGAGTGTGTGTCTTATATAATGACAATGAAAATTAAAACCAATTCAGTATTTGAGGAAGTGGAAATAAGATTAAAATTTGGACTTTTGGAGAGTTTTCTGTCAAAAGGGATGCCTTTTCTTTCCCTCTTTTAAGCTTCTTGTTCCCAAACCCAGAATTCTAGTGTAAATGAATGTATTTGACAGGCGCTAACTCTGTTGGATATTGCAGTAAGTTTTGCTCATCTTGGCATGTGAAGATTGAGTGCTTTCTTTGACAGTAGGAACTGAGGATGTGAGCACGACATCTTTCAGGTCACATAAGGAACAATCAGAAATAGAGACTGTGCTGAGGTAATTTTCCCACACTATGCCATGAATTCAGTCAACTCTTACTCCTGTGAATTCTGATTTGACAGAGTGTCCCTTGTTAGTGGTAAATAAAACATGAAGTGTTCTCTCAGCATCAAGAATTCTCTAGACCAGTTCCATAATAAAATAAAAAATATAATCCTTATGCCTGTGTTCAAAACCCAACAGAGTAAGTGCATATGCACAAGCCTGTCTTGCATGTTCGGTCTCCAGAAGTTAATTTTTAAAGTTCATAGATCACCCCCTCACCATATTTATCATGGAAGCAAATTGTGCCTGCCTAAAAGCAAGTCTGAGGGATGGGTGGATAGGGGATGATCCTCCCCTCCAACAGCCCATATGGCAAAGCCCCTGAGACTGAGGAAGAATGCTGATTCTGAATACAGACTTTTCGGGAATAAAGGGACTACAAGGTGAAGACTGACAGAAAGCCTTGATGCACAGATATCTTCCAGCTATGTAACTACGGGCACACTCTATGCTAGTCAGGAAATACTGTAAATAAGTGCCTTGTGCAAAATGAAAAAGGAACCCTCCATGTGATCAGCCCAGTGGCTTTTAATAGAAGAGCAATATTTTGTTCCTTTAACACACTGCTGATATCATAATATCCATGCCAAGAACCATGTAGTCTTGCAGTAAGGTAAACAGCAATTTTGCTTATGACTCTTCAAAAGTTGCCAAGTCTTAAATCAACTCAGTTGTGATACCATACTGTGAAATTTTACATCTCTGACTGCTTTTACTATTGCACATATGTGTACTCTTTTCATAAGCAATTTGCTTTTTTAACACAACCGATCCTTTAATATGGCTGCTGTCCCAGAAACTTGCTTTTTGGGATTGAGTTGGGAAGTAATAAAAAGGTTAGGGAGGACACAGTTGTGGTGTTATTAAGTCTGATCTTTGCTTTCATTGCTAATCCAGTCTCTTAGATTACCATTAAGACTTGGATTGTCACCTAAAGTAATGTTAGATTCAGCTGCAAATCAAGTTAACTTCTTATGAACAAATATGCTTAGAAATGTAGCTCAGATCTTAAACTTCCTTTTATTTGGTGGAAAAGGTTTGGGTGGGGCCTAGGGGTTTGTATCTTCTCCATCTCCTCACAGGTCTTACTGTATTTCTCACCTCTTGTCTATTGGGACTACTATTTATTGTTTCTCTCTCTTTTTTTACTCTCTGGCTGGGCATCTATTTTATCCATTTGTGTTTCTTTTCCTGTCTACCACTTGATGCAGTAGAAGTGCAAGCCAAGATCTGGATAACAAGGAACAGACTCAGACTTTTTTCTTGCTGGGTTTCAGGAGATGGATAAGATCTGATTATTCCATCTAGCAAAGGAGGAAGGTCTGAATCTGGTAAATACATTTTGGGGTGGCGGGAGGTATAATTTTAGTATTGTTGATATGCTGACCATTTCATGGGTGGGATTCGCCTTCTAAAACTATTCCATGATGTTTCTGGCCATTACTCACTTAGAGTCTTCAGGACTGGATAGCATTCAAATACAGCAAGAAAATAAATAAATACATAAGGTTCTGGTATATTAAAAACTATATTTTGGGAAAAAAACATTGGAATCTTTGGGATCATGCCTCAAATCTTGAGGACCACAAGTATCAGAAGGCCTCATATAGTGTACAACTTCAAGATTTGTTTTCACATGTAGTATAAAAATGAACTAGGTGACCAACAAAATATTTGAATCATCTTTTATATTTAGGGGCATTAAATATTCTTGATCTATAAAGAAATTTTTACTTGGCTTTACCATTGTGTGATGGATATCTGAAATGGGAGGAAAAATCTATCAACAATTATTAATGGTAGGTACAGTGCCCCTGTGTTTACTTACAGTCTCTCTAATAATGTAATCCTATACATGTTTACTTGGAATTAAACCTCACAATGCTCAATAGGCTTAATGTTATGGACTGCAATTCTATATAAATCTTTGCATGTGTGCTCTTTCCTGGCTAGCATGCAATTGTATCCCAAGATTTTTTAATATAATATTTTATAAATTTTCCAATTTTACATTTGAATATTTAAAAAGCAACGTGGTGACTGGGTTAATCAATAGCTCAATAACAAAATCTTAGTGCAAATCTCAGGCTACAACATCAAATATTTTTTCTCTTTTTCCCTTAACAATTACTATCTCATGTTCAGGTTGGTACATTTCTAATTATATCTATTCAATAAGAACATCATCATTACATTTATCAATAAATTTTAGCTTATATATATCTTAATTACATTCAATCTTCATAAACAATCAATATCCTGTTATTGAATTTTACTCAATTTTTAATTTCTTATCAATATTCCAATTTAACCTTTGATATTTATAATTTTCAGGCTTTGGGTAACCAAAATTTCCCTTATCTCACTTCATAACAAACTATGATATCCAAAATACATATTTTATTTAACTCATCTACTTAATAACATAATATCCCCTTTAATAAATCAAAACCATTATATATATATATATATTGCCTGGGTTCATCAATAAATCAAACATATTCATAATATTTACTTTAATACCACTTTACAATGCCTTGGTAAGGCCACACTTGGAATACTGCATCGTTTTGGTCACCACGATGTAAAAAAAGATGTTGAGACTCTAGAAAAAGTACAGAGAAGAGCAACAAAGATGGTTAGGGGACTGGAGGTTAAAGCATATAAGGAACGGCTGCTGGAATTGGGTATGTCTAGTTTAATGAAGAGAAAGATGAGGGGGGACATGATAGCAGTGTTCCAATATCTCAAGGGCTGCCACAAAGAAGAGGGAGTCAAGCTATTCTCAAAAGCGCCTGAAGGCAGGACGAGAAGCAACGGATGGAAACTAATCAAGGAGAGAAGCAACCTAGAACTAAGGAGAAACTTCCTGACAGTTAGAACAATTAACCAGTGGAACAACCTGCCTCCAGAAGCAGTGAATGCTCCAACACTGGAAGTTTTAAAGAAGAGACTGGATAGCCATTTGTCCGAAATGGTATAGGGCTTCCTGCCTGAGCAGGGGATTGGACTAGATGACCTCCAAGGTCCCTTCCAACTTTTTTATTATTATTATTACTATTACTATTACTATTATTATTAATTATTATTATTATTATTATTATTATTATTAATTTTCTTTTTCCTTTTAGATCTAATTTTTAAATATTAAACTGATACAGTCCTTATTTTCAACTGGTTTCAAATATTTTAAATCTAATAACCAAAATTCCCCTTGTCTCAACATCTCCCTTTAACCCACTAATTGGCAATATAAAATCCCCTCTAATGAGTCAAAATCCCAGTTTTTTCAGTCCCAAGATTTCTAACCCATATGTATTATATATATTCTTTTTGTAACTATATAGTCTTCTGTTTGCTCAGTGTTATGTTTAAAATCCATTAGTTTAAGCTGTATGGGATGATATGAGTTTGATCAGCACAAAAATGCAGGCTAAACATCTCAAAATAAAAGTTATTCTCCATGCATGCTAAACATCTCAAAATAAAAGTCGTTCTCCATAAAGCTGGTTTTCTGGAGAAAATAAAGCACAGCCCCAGTCTTTTCCTGCCTGCTCTTTTGAAATATACTGTATGTCTGTCTCCAGTATTCAGGACACATGTTTCTGCATATAGGGAGCTGGCAAACTCTTAAGTGGATTTCCAGTTTCCTTTTTATTCTGAAATCATTGCTCTATTCAGCTGATACCTGGAACCAAAAAGTAGCACATTATTATCATCCAGAGTGTCTGAATGCCAAAGGAAACAATTTGAGAGAAAGAGAGAAAGATTTAAATGTCTTGCACTCTGGAAAGCCTATTTCACATACTTTCATTTGTCTTTTTTCTTGTTTCTTTTTCACAGTCATGTTTCACATTCATATATACTGTACGTATGTGTGTCCGAGAGACTTTTCTGCATTTGTAAATGAATGTAACATTTACCACTACATACAGCCTTAATTTATTTCAACATTGTTTTCATACTTTTAAAAAGTCCATTGATAAGGCAATGCTTGTCTGATATACATTAAGATTAATATTCATAAATATTAACCAAAGGCATGTTCCTTTTTTTAAAAGGATAGTACATTTACTCAAATTGCCTTTTTTAAAAATTTCCAAAATTAGAACTGATCCAAAGCACCATGAGTTTTAGTATTTTTGAAAATCATATTTGTATGATTTTGTATGCATTCCTTTTTTAGTATCGAAGACTTGGATTCTATAGACACTTTTGAACAAGAAGACAAAAAGCTCTTTTGTCTATAATCTAATAGTGATATTAATGTATGAAGGTTATTCTGCTCCATAACAAATAATTATTATTAATGACATTGTATATAATAATATAATAATATATTGCTCTAACTCATACATTTGAGTGTTGTTTTTATATCAAAGTAGAAAATATGTCCACAAATATCATACTAAAAGATATTTGTATCACTGCTATTGTGATATTAACATTTCTCTGAAAATAGTATTAGTAGTATTGTCTATATAATGTGCTATGAAAATTCAGCCTTGTTAATTTTATGGAAAACCTAAAAGAAACTGACAGATGGAAGCATATTTATTTGGAATTAAGTTATATTGAATTGAACAGAACAAAATAGTTTTATGCTTATCCCAATCCTTTTTCCCCCTCTATGGTTTCATTTATATATTAACATACATATTATAATATATGCAGTGAAGTTGCTGCTATTGCTGCTTTTGTTATTATCGTTATCATTACAATTTTAAAACATCCTGTTCCAAACTAAAATGCTTTGAAAATGCCTAGAAATTCTTGGAACTGCAATCCTACTATATTCAGAAAGTGCCAATTTGGGAAAAAATGTCTTCCCTTCAGTCAAGTCTTTTCCCATTTAAAAAAAGGGATTAAGGAGAAAAACAAACAAGAGGTTTAGGTGGGAGCTATATTGATTTTTATGAAAATCAAATCTTTATTATGGTCATATACCAGCATAAAAAGGTAATATGTAAGTGATTAATAATTTTAAAAACTTAAAAAAAATATACAAAATTATTTTTTTTTAAAAGTTAAAAAATATATAGAAATGAAAAACCCTATAAAAGTATAAAACATTAAGTAAATTTTAAAACAGTTAACAATCTATCATAATATGAAATATTTAGGGGACTGGAGGCTAAAGCATACAAGGAACGGTTGCTGGAACTGGATATGTCTAGTCTAATGAAGAGAAGGATGAGGGGCGACATGATAGCAGTGTTACAATATCTCAGGGACTGCCACAAAGAAGAGGGAGTCAGACTATTCTCCAAAGCACCTGAAGGCAGGACAAGAAGCAACAGATGGAAACTAACTAAAGAGAGAAGCAACCTAGAACTAAGGAGAAATTTCCTGACAATTAATCAGTGGAACAACTTGCCTCCAGAAGCTGTGAATACTCCAATGTTGGAAATCTTTAAAAAGAGACCCTGACAGCCATTTGTCTGAAATGATATAGGGTTTCCTGCCTGAGTAGGGGGTTGGATTAGATGACCTCCAAGGTCATAATCATCATCATCATCATCATCATCATTATTATTATTAAAATGTTTTTTTAAATTTTGTGTATTTTATGTTTAATTTTTTCAAATTATTAATTGTTTGTATTTTACCTTATTTTATGCTGATCTATGACCCCAAATAATGATTTGACTGGATTGATTTTAATGCAATTTAATAAAATATAAAAAAATAGTTGTTCTATAGCTAATTGCCTTTATTTTATGGGTTATCATTAAATGATTTTGGCATAAGAAAGATAGATTCTCAAGAAAGAATAGTGCAGTTTGGAGCTATCCAGGTTCTGCTGTATAGATGTAACTTAAATTCAAATTTCATAGAGTAAGCAGAAGAAATGGTAAAATAAAACATACCAGATGCTGATTAATGGATGCCAGAGATACCTCAGTGCTCTGTTTGCTTGGTTAGCTTTGCTTTAAATCTGATACAGATCTCATTCTGCACAGTAAATCTAGAAATAGTCCATATTCCTTTAAATTCAAGCAATGTATCACTTTCTATTACCCCATGTCACATCAGTCTGTAGGTAAAAGATGAGTTATATAGACATGAACCAGCATGCAGGCCCACTGCAGAGAAATGGAGCATTGCAAATATAAGCCAAACATGCATAGGAAAAATATTGGCTGCTGTTTGACATTGCTGTTTAAGACATAGAACTGATTTTGATATAATATAATATGTGTACTTAGCATAATACTTGCAGAGCATTTTACATATTATTTAATTCAAGCAATACAATAAGGCAGAGATATTTCAGAATGCTTTGATTCCCTCTCTAGATTTTGATCTAGAAAAAGTATAACACATTAAAATAAATTCAAAACATAACTGTATGGCATTTTTATATGAATAAATGAAAATTACCAAAACAAAAGTCCAGGTTTTGTGAAAGCAAAACACCTATTTGTGATAGATAGATAGATAGATAGATAGATAGATAGATAGATAGATAGATAGATAGATAGATAGATAGATAGATAGGTATAGATAGATAGATAGGTATAGATAGATAGATAGATAGATAGATAGATAGATAGATAGATAGATAGATAGATAGATAGATACATAAATACATAGATGATAGATTAGATAGATAGATTAGGTAGATAGGTAGATAGATAGATAGATAGATAGATAGATAGATAGATAGATAGATAGATAGATAGATAGATAGATAGATAGATAGATAGATAGATAGATAGATAGATCTATCTCTCTAGGTAGGTAGGTAGGTAGGCAGGCAGGCAGGCAGGTAGGTAAACAGACAGACAGATCGTAGCAAAATCTGCCTACTTTATTAGAGGAAACCCTACTCTTCTGTTTATATATTTACAAATAGAACAGCAGGATTTCCTCAAATTCTCTAATATAGTAGGCAGATTCTGGAGGAGGTAAAATTTACTGACTGGCTATTCATGACAATTTCAGAAATCCATCATAAGGTTCCTCTTCCAGTTTTATCCATAAGCAGAAAGAAATCTGTTATTTCAAACCTGTATGTCTACTGAATCTTTGAACTGGTTCACTCCCAAAAAAATTAAATTTGAATCTTTTCAAAAGATTAGAAGATACTTGCTCATCTAATCATCATTTTGTAATCTAATCTAATCTAATTATCATTCTATTTATATGGCTACTCATCTCGTCTAATCTCTCCAGTGCAATTTATAATGAAATGTAAAAATTCAAGATGGGGGTTGCAATTCCATTCAAACTTATTTACAGTAAGATTCATTAGAAATACATCCAGTTACATTTCATTTTAGTAAATAATCAGGTTCTCTCATCTCCCTGATCTGGAATTTAGAATCTAGTTGAATTTTAAAATATATTTTCCCTGCTGTCTCCATCATCTCTTTTCTCTCAGAGATTTTCTGTTGTGTTTTGGTGTTACCTGATAAAGAACTACAGAATAAGTACCTCAAGTATTAGAAGTAGGGAGTAAGAATTAAAATCTTGTATCTATAAAAGCACATAGACTCCATTAGAGTTTCTTGAATATAGACTCACTCTCCAAACAGTAGAATAATGAAGTTTATTCTACTTTTAAAATTAAATAGAGTATTTATAGAATGTAATTTTAAAAGCAGCTGTTTTTAAGACATTAAAGATCAACAATATGGCTAAAACAGAATAAGCGAAAGCATGAAAGAGTTGCAAACTTCATGCACTGGAATGTATGTAAAGTATGTAAAGTTGAGCTTCTCTATTAATAAAAATGTATGGAATCACACACCTTAAAATGCCTTAAGAATGGCCAATTTTGTGGGCTTTCAAATACTTGAAACACAAAACAACAAACATTACTAGAAATAAAATGTAATAATAATAATAATAATAATAATAATAATAATAATAATAATAATAATATCATCTGCAGGTAGTCAAAAAAATGGAAAAATATCAAAACATCCAGATTTGCAAACTGAGGCTTGAAAGGCTTTGGGAGAAAAGAGCAACTATAATGCCTATCATAAAAAGAGCTCTTGGAGCAATATATTCACCTTAAAAAAAAAAAAAAAGAGAGAGAGAGAGAGAGAGAGAGAGAGAGAGAGAGAGAGAGAGAGAGAGAGAGAGAGAAGCACATTGTCTGGAATTTCCTACATACTGCACTGCTAATCACCTTCAAGATTCTTGGGTTCTTGGTGAGAACTTGAATCTTCAGAAAAGATCTGGTCTAAAGACTGTGACATTTGTTGGGTGAATAGGCAATAATTGCAATAATTTCAAAATTGCCAAACAGATTGAAAGATCTTATGGAACTTTATTTTTATACTTGGTAACAACAGGGAGACTCCTATCAACAGAAGTAGAAAGACTTCCAAATACCTACAGCGGAAGAATGGATGATTAAGCCGATGGAACCAGCTTAAAGAAAAGACATTGACCAATTTTATTTCAAACTGGAAACCACTCTTGGACTTTTTGCGAGAAATTGAAAGGAATGAAATTGAGATTTTGGGATCTGATGATTAGAACTATTGGGGACTAGAGAAATAATGTGGATTAATGTTAATTTTAGAGTAAATAGAGTAGAATAGAGCTGGAAGGGAACTTGGAGGTCTTCTAGTCCAGCCTGCTGCTCAAGCAGGAGGACCTATACCATTTCAGACAAGTGACTGTCTAGTCTCTTCTTAAAAACCTCCAGTGATGGAGCGCCCACAATTTCTGAGGGCAAGCTGTTCCACTGGTTAATTGTCCTCACTGTCAGGAAGTTTCTCCTTAATTCCAGGTTGCTTATCTCTTTGGTCAGTTTCCAACATTGTTTCTTGTCTTGCCTTCTGGTGCTTTGGAGAATAGTCTGGCCCCCTTTTCTTTGTGGCAGCCCCTCAAATACAGGAATACTGCTAACATGTCACCCCCTGTTTCTTCTTTTCTTTAGACTAGCCAAACCCAAGTCCTGCAGCCGTTCTTCATATGTTTTAGACTCCAGGCCTTTGATCATTTTAGTTGCTCTTCTCTGAACTTTTTCCAAGATTTCAACATCTTTTTTGTAGTATGGTGACCAAAATTGGTTGCAGTGTTCCAGGTATGATCTTACTAGGGTTTTATAAAACGGTAGTAATACTTCGCGTGATCTTGATTCTATGCCTCTGTCTATACAACCCAGAATTTGATGTATTTAGTAACCTAGTGATAAAACAAAGGAAATCATTGTAGATTTTAGAAAGAGCCGGCATAGTCACACTCCACTCAGTATCAAGGATGCAGCTGTAAAAGTGGTCAACAGTATTAAGTATCTAGGGGTGCAGATAACTAACAATCTGACTTGATTGCTCCACACCTCATCCTTAGTGAAGCATGCAAACCAGCACCTGCATTTCCTGCATCGGGTGAGGAAAGTACATCTCTCTCTCTGTCCTGGCTACTTTTTACAGAGGCACGATTGTGAGCATTTTAACAAACTGCATCACTGTCAGGTTTGGTGGCAGCAGTGCCTTAGATAGAAAATCCATACTGAGATTGATAAGGACGCTGAGAAGATCATAGGAAGCTCATCCTGGTATTCAGGATGCTGCTTATAAGCGCTATGTGCTTAGAGCTCAAAGCATTGTTAGAGACCCCACACGCCCATTTCACGGTTTGTTTCTGTTGGTCCTCTCTGGGAGGAGGTTTTGAAGTATTTTTAGCAGGACTACCCAATTCTTTAATAGCTTTGTTCCCTATGCCATTCGTCTGGTAAACTCGCAAGATTCGTTTTTCTCGCCATGCACATGTATACATAATCTGAACTAGATTGTGCTGTTTCTCTGTGTCATATAATATATGTGGGTATATGCATAATTCTGTATTTATTTATTTATTTTTGTCATATTTATGTAATGTATATTGGAGGTGGTGAACCTTTGAGAGCTGTATGCAATGAAATTTCATTTTAATGTATGCCAATTAGTGTACATTCAAAGTGACAATAAAGTTATTATTCTATTCTATTCTATTCTATTCTATTCTATTCTATTCTATTCTATTCTATTCTATTCTATTCTATTCTATTCTATTCTATTCTATTCTATTCTATTCTATTCTATTCTTTATAATGTATTTTTATCTATATCTGTACCAAAGAACGTTGGAAGTCATTCTTTTTCTATTCATTCTTTTTCTATTTTCTTGACTTTTTTGTTCCCCTTTCTTTCTGTATATTTATCTTGTTTTTATCTTGACTTTCTTTCCTTTTAACTCTTTTTCTTTCTGCCTATTTTTTATTCCTGATTGTTGTTGTTTTTTAAAATTCAATAAAATTCTATAAAATATTGCCAACATTTCTACATATCCAAAAGGCTTTGAAACATTTGGCCAACGTATCCTGAGGTCAGAAAAAGTTGCTGACTTTTACAGTTGTCTTATTCCTCTGTTTAGTTCCTTCATGTGGCTTGGACTGCATGAGGAGAGAATGGAATGAGATTTGCTGGTCACCCATTTTTGTGTCCAGGACTGTTGATGCCTGGGTATTACAGTGAGGCAGATATGACAAGGAGGCTTATTAAACACATACAGGCTGTCTTCCAGCACCTGGCAAAATTGACTAAAGAATACTTTTTGAGGTCTCTGCTCTGTGGACAGCTTCTAAATCTGTGACTTCAGGAAGTCCTCAGGCAGCAAGGATTCAGATAAAGCCAGCTGGAGGTTTCTCCCATTGACTGCCAATAGAAACAAGAAGAAAACAGACATATTTTACTGACAGGCTATGTCTGATGGCAGTAGACATATTGTGTAGACACTTGCTGCTTTAGGCTTAACAGCACCCCAAGAAGCCATAAGATAGATGGCCACAAGGAGTGTTACTAGTTACTTAACAGTATACCCCCTGCTAGTTTCTCTTGATGCCCTCTGGTCAAGCTGGAGGATCTTTCTACTCCCATCACTCCTGCATGACAGCAATCCTGATACACTCTAGCAAATGCTGCTGTCAGCAGAACAGGCTCTCTTTCTTTCCTGGTTAGAAAACCTACCTGAAACCAGCAACATGATGCATGATGCAAAAGTCAACAATGTACTTATCATCTGCCTGTTCACTGATTTATTTCATAATGTTGTTTAAATTTTAATATTAATTTCAGTTAGGTGAGACCTTTGTAAAAATGGATACTGTTGCTCTTCCAGTCAAATCTTTAATGAATGCGCAGCCATACATTGTAGTTAATCTGCTACTTTCTCATTTACTTCCTAGTCATATTTGCAGTGTATTTTTTGCATAACTTTTCACTTTGTTTTCTACACAGGTAGAAAATGTAGAGGATAGTGTAATACGTGTTCTTCCCGAAAGCAAACATGCAGTGCAAATTCATGCAAAGCCACTTAGGCTTATATACAAGTGTGAAAAAAAAAAGTTGTGTATCCTGCGAAGACATGGTTTACACAATTGCAGAACTGGTACCGTCCATAATTAATCCAATTCCTGGAAAAAAAACACCTTTGTGCTCTGCCTCCATTTCAAGAAGACAAAAAAAAAAAAAAAGCAACATCAAAATGTTTAATCAAAAGAGCAACAAGGAGTGAACTCTTGCATTGTATTAACATATCAATGCTAAATAAATGCTGGAATTGTATTAACACTTAATTGTTAAAAAGCTCATTTGTTCATGCATATACATTCATGTACCTTTGCAGAGTAATGCTGTATACCCCCCACTTCTAAGTTAGATGAAAGGTTATGAATGGTCTCTCTCTCTCTCTCTCTCTCTCTCTCTCTCTCTCTCTCTCTCTCTCTCTCTCTCTCTCTCTCTCTCTCTCTCTCTCTCTCTCTCTCTCTCTCTCTCTCTCTCTCTCTCTTACACACACAAACAGATTTTGACATTCCTTCCCCACTTTGTCTCACAAAAAGGAAATATTTACTTGCAGTTGTTCAAAAGCTTAGTACCCCAATCCTGAATATTTAATAGAAAATAAAATGATATTTATTTTTAAGTGTATTTTACCTTCAGCACTAGCTCATCCTCACAACAAATATATTGCGTTGCCCTGACATAGTTACTGCAAAGGTTTTTCCTCGGTTGTCCCAGGGGCCCAATTGATTTATCTGCCAGAAGCCTAAAGCCCCAAAATAAGATAGCTTTGAGTTTACAGAGGTCATTTTTCATTGTCTAAATAAAAATTTCTAAACAAAAATCTCTCATCCTGTTAACCGCAGGGTCCTTATCTCCCCAGAGGCTACAAAAACCTGAAAGAAGCCATTTCAATTCTTTTATGAAGAAAGATAAAAGCGAGTTTTCGATTAGAAAGCCAGGGAAAGCTGCCTTATTAAATGGTGGTAACAGTAACTAGTCAAAAAGGCAAAAATGTTGAGATAGAGAGCAGAGGAAAGAATCATTATGTGCAAAGCACACGCAGGAATTCCTAAGCAATCCGAATCAGTGAGGTTTGGAGATGGGTACTCAGTGGCTTTAGGTTGAGCTAGTTATGGCCAGTTGTTCTTATCTCATCAAAAGCCTCAAACCTTTCTTTATCTGCCATGTGTTGTTAATTAGGTCTGCATGGCTTTATCAACTGACATTAACTGTATGTTATGCTGCTTACATATTCAGAGCCTCTTTCCTTGGTTGAAAGGGAGCTTGCAATTTCTGCAATAGGCCAGATGCAAAATTATTACAATTGTACATTGATACTGCAAGATATACAGGTGTCTGAACTGCAAAGATCTGGGGGCAGATACCTAAATCCCAAATCAAAAGTATATCAAAGTTTGTTCTCCAGTTTGGGGAAAACTAGATCTTCTTCTCAAATCTGTATGGGAACAGGAGAAAATGGAACATAGACTCATAGGGTTGTAAGGGACCTTACAGTCTTCTAGTCCAACCCCCTGCTCAAGCAGATCTTATAACATTCCAGAGAAATGGTTGTCCAACTTCTTGAAAATCTCAATGATGGAGCACCCACAACTTCTGGAGCTAAGCCATCCCATTGATTAACTGTTCTCACTGTCAGGAAATTTCTAAAGACCCTATCCATCAAATCAAGAATCTCTACTAATTGCAATGTGCATTGTTAAATGTGGAATGGAGGGGGGGGGAAGGAAGATTGGGTCAAAGCTGTAACAGGCCCAGATGCTTCTTTTTTAGGGGAAAATAGGCCTGTTGAAATAGATGTAAATGGTCTAAGTGCCTTCCACTTGCACTGAAATACCATGAGCATCAGATTATGATTGTGATTATACAGTAGGTTCTGCTGTGATTTATGCTTGCTTAATTTTTGGTCATATGATGGGACTTGTAAGCCACTTAGTGTCACTGGAGTAAAGCAACGTAGAAGTTTCAGAAATAACTGTGGGGCTACCATACTGCTTTTTCATAATTAATTACAGGTACATGAGAGAAGATACAGCTGTGAAGAGAAGGCAGCGTGCTGGAAACCCCCCCCCCTTTATCATAGCTGGAACCAATGTTAATCCTTTCTCCTTTTGTCATATGGCTGGAATGGTTGGGAGAAAGAAATGCCCAAGACATCATCTTTTATCTGCTTCATGGAGACAAGAGATTCACGCCCACGTTCTGTGTTTTTAATAAAATTTATTTCCACAAATTCATTTGTAATTCATGGAACTGAAATGGAAGATGTGGTTGCACACTCCACATGAAGCATATTGTTTGGGAATGCCAATGCTGAGATTGGAATTTAATTCCAGCCAGATTCCAGGGGAAAGATGCAAGAAAGGAAAAAAAGTGGCTGGTACTCTTTCATTACCATCACTACAATTACATTTAGCATGTCAGGCTCCAGACTTCCAGAGTATTGTTGACTGGATAATATTTTACCAAACCCCCCCCACCCCAAAACAAAGAAAGACACATGGAATTACTTCTGAGGAGTTTCTTTTATTGTTCCTCACTTATAGGCAGAAATCTTGCAAAGTAAAAGAACTACTTATATCCCTAATAATACATTCTAAGACCGACCAACTTTCCTTGGTTGATGGACCAGAGGGAAAGGGAGGGGGAAACATTTTATGTGTGCACACGTGCGCACGGGGCTGCAAGCACATGTGAGACACAAACAGGGCAGGGCTAGCACCTGCATGATACTCGCTAGCCCTGCCCTGTTCTTGCACAGAGCAGCACCCCATTTCTGCACCCAGCGGTGCAGCAGCACCAGTTTTTTGTGACCTGCAGCATGGCGGCATCCCTTTTTCATGCCCCGAGGCATGCCGGTGGCCCATTTTGCATCCTGTGGCCACGGCACTAGCACAAGTGTGTGTGTAGGGGTGCATCTCACATGGGTGCACTGGCCAGCCTATCCCATGGACCCATGGCCAGCAGGCCATGGCCCACTACCAGGCCATGGCCCACAGGTTGAGGACCCCTGTTCTAAGAATTGCAGGGGAGTGGCCTTCTTAATTCTCTTACTCCTAACCAAACTATCTAAACTTTGCTGCCTCTTTGCCTTCTGGAATGCAGCCCCTTTTTCTTACATTCCGTCACATCTTTAGAGTCTTTCACTAGGAGCAGTAAACCCAGGTTCAGATTTCCATTCAGTCACAGAACTCATTCACTGTATGTATAATGTAATGCAGGAATCATTATAAGGAACCCCAGTGTTTGAAAAAAACAGAAGGCAATAGAAAAAAAGAGTGACAGAAGACAATGAGAGCATAATAAAGACAATGACAGCATAATATCTGTTTCTATAGTTGTAATTCACCCTCACAATTGTTCTCTAGGGTTTCTCTTACCAAATCAAGAAAATAAAGTATTACACCTATGAAGATTTTTATTGTAAAGCAAAATACCAGTTGTGATGTTTGTTTTTAGCCATAGCTTGCAGCTATATTCTAAATTCCTAAGGTATTCAGTAGATTAATACTGTTTACTTACATGGCATTTCAAGTTACATGTATGGTTCTAAATATGATTCTTGATTCCAAAAACATAAATGTACACCAAATGGACATTAAATCAGATTACAACTAAAGCCTGCCCGAAACATTTGAAGCTGCTCTTTTCAGTAATAAATGTCCTTATCCAGGGGTTCTCAACCTTGGCAACTTTAAGACTTGTGGACTTCAACTCCCAGAATTCCTCAGCCAGCAAAGCTGGCTGACGAATTCTGGGAGTTGAAGTCCACAAGTCTTAAAGTTGCCAAGGTTGAGAACCCCTGCCTTATGCAGTGAATGAAATGTGTGGGAGAATTTTGTAAAGGAAAACATTTGTTAGATGCATGTCAAGGACAGCATTTTTTTTAAAAAAGAAAAGAATATTTTCATGCTTCCTTGCTACTGGAAGCGGTAGCAAAACTGTCTGTAGTCAGTAGCCATCCATTGGAAAAAGAGGATTTTGAGTTCCATTGTTCGTTCGAGTTCCATCAAATCTACTTCCATCTGCTGAATTCACCTATTGATCAGATACTCTGCGGATTACCACTAAAACGTCTGGTTCATATTTAGTTTCTACACTATCCAAAATGAGGAAATCTATCATTTTGTAAGTTTACATTACAGGAATAATTCCCCTATTAGAATACTGCTACTGATATGGTGAAAAAATGCCGATAGGCTCAACCATATCCATGTTATATAAACCAACCATGACATCATTAATATGGCATAAGGAAATGATAGAGTTCATTGATGGTTCAAAATTGCAAAGTTTAATACATTGATTTGCACAACAAGCCATTTTGTAGAGTGAGCTAGACAGCATATAGAACTAATAAATAAATAAAATAATAAATAAATGATGTTCTCTTAATGAATTGATATAATTGTCTATCACATAATTTTATCATAATACTCTAGGTCTGCTTTCCCAACCTGGGTGCTCTCCTGCTATGTGGAATTCAATGCCTGGAATTCCTTAGCTAAGAGCTCTTGCTGAGCATTTGGAAATTGAAGACTACACATCTGGAAGTTGCCAAGTTTTGTCTAGCAGTTTATCACCAGTAGCAAACATTTATTGCTATAATCACAGACACAATACATAAAACATAAAATATACACCATGAGCCAGCATGGCGTGAGCTTTCTGCGATAATTGCTTAAATAAAGTTTTAGCTGGTTGTTATAAATATTTATTACAAATGTCTAATTTCAAATCTGTCAGACAAATTTTAAAAAAGAAAAGAGATGGCACAGGATTACAGGAGGCTACATTCCAGTAGTGGCCAAAATTGTGGAAACCTTTTGGGGAAAGTGTACATTTGAGGTTTGATGGCTAATAACACCACTTTTTTGGAGTAGTACCATAAAATTATATATCAATGGAAATATAATTTAATCAAGAATGTAATACCGGTACAACATAATTTGTTCAATTATCTGTATTGTATTCTATGAAAAGTTATAGCCAAATAACCAGAAAAAGGAAGCACAACTTGCTTAGGTTGATATCAGGTAGCTTTCCTTCATCTGATAGTAGCCAATGAGCATGAGTGTTTAGAGAGCAAATCAGGTGTCATCTTGTTTTGACAATGAGCCAATCAGATCACAGTAGGATTCAGTTATTGATGTCATGTATTGAAGCTGAGAGGAGGACATTTGTCAGTGTGTTATGTGATTGCTATCAAGTTGGTTGGGTTTTTTTTTCTTTCATTTAGTGAGCTTGTAAAGTGTAATAAAATTAAAGTAATGGTGTAAAGAGTTGACTGGTTGCTCAGAAAGCGATGTAAAATAGTATTATTAATTGAACAAGTCTACAGTTATAAAGAAATTAGAAGAAAAATGGGTGGAAACTTAACCAAAGGTGGCATTTCTACTGTACACTTTTCCTAAAAGGTTTCCACAATTTTGGCTACTACTGCATACATCGATACACTCTTACTAGGTCTGTATGACTGTTGCTAATTGGCAGAGAGTCTTGAGAGTAGCTTTCCTCAGCTTATCATCAGCCAATTCTTTCAGATTTAGATAACATACTGGTCAGTAGTTTTGTCAGAGGTCATCTAGAATACCTAGGGGAACCAGTTAAGAAAGGACTGCTCTAAAACATTAGAAAATGTTCTTTTTAGATTATACAAGGAGACACCATGGATCAGATTGAGGGACTTTTGGTATGCCAGATATGTACTTCATCTCTGAACTGTGAGCAATTCCTGTCTTCAATCTCTCTCTCTCTTTCACTTTGAAAAAAAAATCTAGAGAATTTTTTTGCCCCTAAGAAGATTATCATATTACTGAAGATATTTAGATATGTTGAACACATCTGATTTTGAGGCAGAAATGGGAATTCTACCCCCACATTACTGAATTAATTAACTATAAGATTTTGGGGATTAATATACCTCAGACAAAACAAGTCTCTATCTGTGTGTGACTTTCTTCCATCTATTTTAGCTCAGCTAGTATATTTGTATTTTGACATTCCCGGCATGCCTTTAAAAATGCAATATTCTTCAAAGAGGGAACACCACCCTGAGCAATGTGAAGTCCTTTAAAATGGGAGCCCAGCAGCATTACAGATTCTCTGAAGTTGTATTCCCCAAATGAGTCACAAAGTTATAAACTTCTGCTACCTGCTCTGCAACCCTTGAAAAGCTGGGTTACTTTTTCCATTTTGCATTTCATTTGTAGATCTGTAACTGAATAACTGTATAAGTCTATTCTTGTCTTAGGATAAACATGTTGCTAAAAAGAACAATACCTACAACTAAAGATTTCTGGTTTATCTGGAATCCATGTTCAAAGACACTTTTGACTATCTGTTGTTTTTTTTTGTGGATTTCTGCAAACTAGTTCCTTGGATAGTTTGCTTCTTAACGATAATTCTTCCTGATACATGTAAGGAACTATCATTTGCTTATACCTCATAATTAATCTGTAATCAATAGTTTTGAAATTAATAGTTTCAATTTTGGAAATGTTTACTTACAGGATCACAACAAATATTTACACAATTTCTAAAGCATCCAAAAAAAGAGAGAGAAAGAATCCCAAGTCACAAAAAAAGCCCTAGCATCAGTCATTTTCTATATGTATATTTTAGGGTGACATGAATCATCAGTGGCTGTTGTTGATGTTGCTGTTTGATTAACTTGAGTGTCAAGCAAATTGATGGTCCTTGTTTTGTTTGGGTTCACTGTTTTCTAATCAAGCAAAAAGTGATGGTGGGATTTTCTGTTTGGAGAGTGAGTTTTCTTTATGTGAAAGATCAAAATATCCCTGTATCTATGGCCTTGCTGCCAGTGATACATAGATTTGCTTACCTCATCATGCTTTGGAAAATATCTCTGCCTAGGTCTGGAAACTGCCAGATAGTTAGGAGCAGTACACAACCATGACCCTGCACAGTTCTTTTCTATTTCTTTTACCCCTTCAGAGGCCAAGGACTTTGAGATTTTAACTAACCTGGCCTTGTGATCCTATGGTAGTGTGGAAAACGAAAATATTGGCTATTGTTTTTCTGTACAAGGTTTAGGCCCAGGTGAACTAAATCAGGCCTCATGGAAAAAATATTGAACCAAGTCTGTGCTATGCTTAATTTTGCAGTTTGCAACTGTACTTTACTTAATATGATTTTTGCTAAGTTTGCTTGTTTTAAATATATTTAGAACTTAAGGACTGGAACAGTAAGAAATAGAGAACTGAGAGTAGCTGATGGATGCAGGTTCCAATGTACACAAGTATGGGGAAAGTTATATTCAGCAGAGGGTCAGCAGGAAGTCAGCAGGAAGTGTAAGATTGCTGACTATCTGTCTACAGTCTTAGGACGGGAAAGAGTATAAAGAGTTGGGACTGGACTTGATTGATTTGCCATTGGCCTATAGCTGTCCTTATTGGAACTGCTATGTCATTGGACCTCATTGCAATGGGTTACTAATGTAAGTGATGCTGTGTTATTATATTTGCTATGTTCCAAATTATCAGCAAAATAAACCTCTGAATCTTAAAGTAAGAATTATTGTTTTGTGTTACTGTCTCTTGTCTTTTTCATTGGGTTTTGCATGACAGTAGCAAAAAGTCAGTTTTGAAATAAAAGCATCGTAACATTTAGAACTAAACAGGAGGGAAAATCTTTCAGGTCAATTTTGGTGAATCCACCCAACTGGCTGTGTGTGGGATTGCCACTGATTTTAATTTGTGCACTGAGAATCTAAATCAGAAAAGAATATGACACCAGTCTTCTGATGCGAGTTTGTTGGTTTTTGTGACCTTTCTTCAAAACGTAACATGCTGTGTGGGCTGGGATAGCTGCTGGCTGGCCAGCATCAACAAAAGGCTTGTTGTGCACATGCATGAATATGACTTCATTGCGGCTGAGTACAGCCTCAGCGGTGATGAGAGGTTCTATGAAAGATCTTTCTGAAAAGTTTGATTTGCTGAGCACCTGAAATCCATATAATAATTGACTGATTAGTATGATTCATTGATAATGGTGGATTTCTCTTTAGTTACACTAAATATGAACAAGGGGACTTACATGTAATTCTTCCTTCTAGAATCAGAAGCTTTGTTTCAGTATTTTGGATCTCCTTTTACTATGGAAGAAAAACACTGAAGTCTGTTATTCTATATATCCTCTTAGCGGCTTTCCATTAATGTTTTTTCTCCACACTATGATGGGAATTTCACTCTGTCACCAAGTTAGGAAAGTGAGGTTTGTGTCCTGTGAGTTATATTTACAGAGATAAGGAGAGAAGCAACCTAGAACTAAGGAGAAATTCCCTGAGAGTTAGAACAATTAATCAGTGGAACAACCTGCCTCCACAAGTTGTGGATGCTCTGACGCTGGAAGTTTTTAAGAAGAAACTGGACAGCCATTTGTCTGAAATGGTATAGGGTTTCCTGCCCAAGCAGGGGGTGGGACTAGAAGACCTCCATGGCCCCTTCCAATTCTGTTATTCTGTTACTCTGTCATTTCAGAGATTTGGGGATAGTTGTTTAGATTTTTCCCTAGCTTGCTAGGTAGAGAATATATTTTCTTAATACATGATATGTCAAGATGGATAGTTTCTAGTGCTATGAATAAAAATGTGTTACATTACCAAATGAAACAAGAAAAAGCAAAGGCAAAAGCAAAAAGAAGATGTTTAAACAAGGTATAGTAAGCCACCCAGAGCCACTTTATTGATAAGATGGGTGGCGTGTAAATTTAAAAAATACACCAACAGACACAGAAGCTGAGGCAATTTTACTCTAAAAGCTTTTCTCTGTGGTTATTTTCATTTGACCCTTGCAAATTGTAAACACTGATTTTGCATTTTTTCCCCTCTAATCTTGCAATTTTTTTTCCAGAAATTAAGATGACATGATTACCATCCAGTGCCCTTTCAGATGCTGCTGAACTCCTGCTCTCAGTAGTCTCAACAATCCCAACCAGTGTAAAACATTGTGGGGATTTATAGTTCAACAGCATCTGAAAAGACACAGGTTGCCTGCCCATATGGTATTTGGAGCTACCACAGCTAGGCTGCAAGAATAAAGCAATCACTAAATAACAGCAAATAAATACAGGAAAACCTCATTCTTTGCTCTGATGTAGCAGTCGTCTTGATTTTTTGCAGGACAGATACAGTGGTTCTATCAGCCCTGAGATATCCCAAATTGGTAACAAACAATGCTTAGTGTGGCAGGTGGCCATTTTCTCATATGGATTGCTTCTATAAATGTTTACTTTCAGTTACTTTTATTATATTGGGTGGGGGTTAGCTCCTTTAGAAAATGTACTCAAAGTTGCAGAATCTACCTGAGACAGAAGTGGGCAGCCTTCAACCAGGGATACTGGAAATTAATTTTCTTTATTACAAATGATTGTATACCACTCAATTCACAAGACCGTGGTCAAAGAATGTAGAGAAAAATACTATTTATTTCTCCTGAGGTTCAGAGGTTGAAAATAACCATCATTTTGTATCTAGACCTACCCTGGTATGCCACTTATAAATGGTTTTATGAGAAATGCAATACATGTTGTCTCAGAGAACCATGTGCTGTTTCTTTAAAAGAAAAACTACCCACCCACCTCGAAAACAGTATATTGAACAGTCATTCTACTGTTCCAATCCAAAAGGGAAACAAGATGACTCTACATTTCCTGAATCTTGTCCCAATTATATTTCATTTAATAACACCCAGTTTAAAAAAAAATAGTCCGCCAGCAGGGGAAATGAAATGACATGATTTTATGGGATCATTCATCAAGAACTAATTGAAGCTTTCATACAGTTTAGTGCTGATAAAATGCTGGTAACAATAAACAATAACAAAATTCACCCGAGAAGGATTTGTTTTGCTGTGATGGAAATGGCTCATTTTCATCCTGGGGAATTCCTGGTGAAAAAGACTCTCCAATTTAAAAAGGAAGAAGCTCTTCTGCATAATGACAGGATGGAAGCTGTGTCAAATGGATTAGTCCTGCTCCAGTGGAGCCGTTCTCATTGTAAGCGTTTGCTATTGTGTGTGACTGAGGGAGGAGGCAGAGCTGCCAACAGGATTTTTCTTTTTCCCTTTTTTTAAAAGTTGGATTACGATTACGATTTTTTCTTTTAAAGTCAATCTTTAGGTAGTTTTAACTGGAAAGTAAAATAAGTTGTAGCAACGTTTTGGGTGGCAATGGAAAGGGCAGAGTGTGGGTCCAGTTCTTTCCAGTTCATGTTTGTAATGTGGAAATATACTTACTTTTTGAAAAGAAAATACAAATCCTCCTTTGTTCATTGCTTTAGCCCTTTTTGTAATAGGGATTTCTCCTCATGTGCAATAAAATTGTGCAATGCTCAGGCCTGGTTAAAAAATGAAGTGTTTTGGAGCAGGAAGACTTTTAAATGTAGCACTTCCCTGCAACTCTTTAAAGTAATTGCTTCTTTTCCTGAGATTGCATGCTTCTTTCTGCAGCTGCCTTCTGAAGCGGTATATAAGTCTGAGTGCTATTGCCTCCATGTAACAATTAGATTAACTCAATAAGAGATATTTAATTATTCTTATTTCTATCACTCTAAAAAGGCAAACTTTTGCAATATTTATTGACAAAAACAAACAAAGGTATAAAAATGGATATGCTGGTAGTTAGTATGCTCATTCAAAGCCTAAAAAGTCTACATTTTTCTCCCTGTGTATGGAGCAGAAACCTGCTTTGGGTATGGGTTAAAATACAAGGTGGTTGTTGTTAGTTGCGAAGTCGTGTCCGACCCATTGCGACCCCATGGACAACGTTCCTCCAGGCCTTCCTGTCCTCTACCATCTTCTGGAGTCCATTTAAACTCATGCCTATTGCTTCAGTGACTCCATCCAGCCATCTCATTCTCTGTTGTCCTCTTCTTCTATTGCCCTCAATCTTTCAAAATATAAGGTAGCTGTGCTTAATGGTTGACTTATGAAGTCAGTTATTAGTTGATTACTATTTTTTAATTTGCTTCTGTAAGTAGAGAAGTGTATGTTTTCATTTAAAGACTTGTTTTTTTTCTATTGTAAAAATTTGCATTTTCCTGGATTTTTGTATATAATTCCAGTGCTTTTTTTCTAAAAAAAAAAAAAAAAGGTGCCAGAACTCACACACATCATACAACCGCGTTGCCTACCCTATAAGATTCCATCCAAAAAAGGTGCCGGAACTCTGTTCTGGGCGTTCTATGAGAAAAAAAGCCCTGTATAATTCTATACAACAACAACAACAACAACAACAACAACAACAACAACAACAACAATAATAATAATAATAATAATAAAGTTGGAAGGGACCTTGGAGGTCATTGAGTCCAACCAGGCAGGAACCCTACACCATTTCAGACAAATGGCTGTCCAGTCTCTTCTTAAAAACTTCCAGTGTTAGACTATTCACCGCTTCTGGAGGCAGGTTGTTCCATTGGTTAATTGTTCTAACTGTCAGGAAGTTTCTCCTTAGTTCTAAGCTGCTTCTCTCCTTGATCAGTTTCCATCTATTGCTTCTAGTCCTGCCTTCAGGCGCCTTGGAGAATAGCTTGACTCCCTCTTCTTTGTGGCAGCCCCTGAGATATTGGAACACTACTATCATGTCCCCCCTCGTCCTTCTCTTCGTTAAACTAGACATACCCAATTCCAGCAACTGTTCCTTATATGTTTTAGCCTCCAGTCCCCTAATCATCTTTGTTGCTCTTCTCTGTACTCTTTCTAGAGTCTCAGCATCTTTTTTACATCGTGGTGAACAAAACTGGATGCAGTATTACAAGTGTGGCCTTACCAAGGCATTGTAAAGTGTTATTAATACTTCACGTGATCTTGATTCTATCCCTCTGTTAATGCAGCCTAGCACTGTGTTGGCTTTTTTGGCAGCTGCAGCACACTGCTGGCTCATATTTAAGTGATTGTCCACTAGGACTCCGAGATCCCTCTCACAGTTACTACTGTTGAGCAAGGTAACCCCTATACTATACGTGTACATTTGGTTTTTCTTGCCTAAATGTAGAACCTTACTTTTTTCACCATTGAATTTCATTTTGTTAGATAGCGCCCAGTGTTCAAGTCTGTACAGGTATTGTATTGTGTATTCTATACTATATAAAACATTCTGCTGTTACTAATTCTGAACTTTCTCCAGCATCCTATAGTGAATAATTACTGTTTGAATTCTAGAAACTATTTCTGCAACATTTGTTTGTATCTCACACAGAGCATAATGATTTCAACCTTTTGCTGTCTTCAGACATTTCATTACAGGTTTGTGCTTATTGTGTGTATCAGGAGTACACTACCATTTTTGTTTTTCTATAAAGAGCTGCATTCTCTCAGGGATAATCTTTTTGGTACTCTGTGATAGGCACAGTTGAAGGAAACCGTAAATGGAGCTTGATCCAATACCCTCTCGCTGACAACAACCCCCCCTTTCCCTTTCTGACCCTTTTTTATCTCTCTTCTAAGCATCAGGAAAAGATTTTTCCCCGCTTCTTTTTTTCCAATTGTGTCTGATTCTCAGAAACTGCCTGGGCAGGTTGTTCAGTTTTCTTGGCCAGGTTTTTCAGAAATAGTTTGCCACTGCCTAAATGTACTAATATTTTAAAGCCTGTATGTATAAAGAAATTATAATTTCAGCTGATTTGAGAACACGACTAGGCAGACATTTAATTAGAATCTACAGATACTATAGATTTTCCTTATTCAGGTTTGTTGTTGTTCTATAGTAAGAATACATAAAGGGGCCCTCCAAACTTGCACAGTAGAGTAATCTCCATCTAAGCCATCCCCATAAATGGTTCAAAATAGGAAACTGGAAATCGGAAATTGATTACATTCAACATGTATTTCTATTTTCCTAAACTATCATTTTCTCCCACTTGCCTCCGCTTGATGGACTAGATTGTTAGTTAAAAATGCAAACAAACAAACAAACAAACAAACAAACAAACAAATAGGCAAAAAATAAATAAAGCTAAAGATACTGAATGACTTCCCTTTTTCCCCCAACATTTATTGCCTATGTTTGCCTGTTCTTTTGTTCAGATTTTTAAAATAACATTATGGAAATCCTACTTTTAAGGAATGGTTTGAATAATCAGTCATATAGATTCCTGCACTTTATCGTAACCCACATGATGGTCCACATCATTAGTCATGGATGGTCCGGGAGAGCCAACCCAAATAAATTTCCCTAGCAAATCTCAAATTATCAATATCATCTCCTAACTCAAGCAAAATCTAAGAGTATGCAAGCACATGTCTCATATATCTCTCCTTCTCTCTCTTGAGTATCTTAGAGTACAATAACATCCATATTGTCAAGGATGAAACTTTGGCAGCTACGTGCCTCTGCGTTTCAACTTGCCATTAGGTTAAGGCAAGGTGGTGTTACTTTCAGGTAGATTAGATGGAGAAACAAAACTTCTATGATTCAGCTGAAGACCAAGAGATCCTGAAACCTTTTCAAGGACACCAAAACAGGTGTTGATTTGAAGCAGATGGTTCAACTTATTTATATGGACTATGTAAGATGTTGGGGTTTGCCTGGGAAAATTATTGTTTAAATCTATGAATTGTGTTGGAACCTCAGAATTAGTTTTGCTTCGACATTACCATGCAGTGTATTCAATAAACAGTAAGATTTTCAGAGACGGAATGAACCTGGAGTTTTATTTGGATTCTCAAGCTGGATGTTGTTGTGGGTGTCTCTAGACCAGCTTGGGAAATGTCAGAGGATGAGGAGGAGCAGCCAGGCCCCTCTGGGTGTTTTCCCCTCCCGGCAGCCGAGACAGACAGTGAGGACATTTGCATGCAGTCTGGGTCGGAATCTCAAAGCGGGGAGTCAGACTTGGAACAGGAAAATATATGGCTTGATCCGAGATTCCGAAGGTTTGATAGGCGGAGGTTTCAGTTACGTGGAAAACGGAAGCCATGGGGGAAGTGACGTATCGAAAACTATATTAGAAGGTGAAGGAGGGACTAATTCTTTGTCACGAGCAACGTTAATATCAAGTAGTAGCCTGATACCTCGAGGAGTTAGTTTGAACTCAGTTTTCTGGTGTTTTTGGAATCTACGGAAGATTTATGAGGTCTTGGACAACCTGAGAGATAAAGAGTGAGTTATTGGAAGGGGGGAGAGCATGTTTAAGCTGAATGTAAATAAATCAGACTCGGTGGTTCCGCAAACGAACTGCCAGCATCTTGCTTTGAAGTGAATCTCTTGAAATGTGTTAAATAAAACTCTTAAAGAAATATTCCTGTGGATTTTACTAAGCTGAGAAGGGCCAGATACAACAGATGTTGACACATATTTTCTTAAAAGTACCTACAATACCAAAAACCTTAATGCCCACTTTATTTTAGAATCTGAATAAACTTTGGGGTGACTGACAAAGAATGTTTTAACACAAGCCAGGATTGTGAATTGCTCTGGACAACTTTATTATTTTCTACATGTTATGGTAGAGTTTAACTTTTTCACCTGAATAGATGCAGCTAATATTTCCTTATTTTAACCTGAGCAATTTTATAATAGGTTTGTTTACCTCATTAAATGTCTGAATGATTTGTAGGAAGAAAAACATAACTTTAGAAATGATTTTAGAGATTTCACCTTGTAAATCAATTGGTGGATGTTTAAGATGCTTCCTTATAAAATAATATATGTGCCAAGGTCATAATCATGATGCACAATTACCTGTGGTGCTTTGCATTGGTTGGCAGAGGAAAAGCTATCAATGCTTATTTTCAGCTTGTTAAAACTAACGCACAACAGTGTTTTTCTTACTGTTATTACCATGTGTAATACCTCCCGCCTTTCCTGGAATAATTTGGTGGCTACATATAACAATACAGTATGAGATCATTATTAGGTACAGTTTATATGTGGTGTTTTGTTAGAAGGAATATAAATGAAATTATGATTCAAAAATATGATTCCACTGCTGTCAATGAAATGTTAAGTACACATGACAAAATCAGAAAGTTATAGAGGGAAGCTGCCTTAATTTAGTGGCCCACTGTATATCTTGAGATTGTTTCCCTTCGTAAATATGTAGCAGTTAGCAGATGTAAGGATGCAACAATTATCCCATAATTAAAAGAAAGTGGTGTCTTTAGACAATCCTAAACTCTCATGTTCTTATTAAACATTGCAAATACTTTCTGAGATAGAGTGCAGATTTCAAGCGTTATATTTATGCAACTTCATTTGCAGGCTAAATATATGACATTTGCATTTTAACTCAAGTATCGGAACAAAGATGCACTTGAAAAATGCAGTGTTGCAAAATTCTTGACAATCATGAAACCTGTTACATGTTCAACAGTAAAAGCAATACTTAAACAATTGTATACAAACAAATACCCACACTATTACTGAACTATTGAATGCCTGAGAATCAACAGAGAAAGGAAAAGAGGATGGACTGGGGGGGTGTCTTACCTCCCTTGGGCTGGGCCAGCTGGTGGCCCAGCCCGTGGTCGCCCTGCACCATCGCCGCCGCAGCCGCCCAGGAGCACCTGAGCACCTGGGCCTGCCTGCCGCCGCCCCGAACGGGCGGCGGCCTACACCTCGGCCGGCACAGGGGGCAGCATCGCACATGTGCAGGTCCTCACGCTGTGCATGCGCGGTGCAGGTTGGGGTCGCGCCGCACATGCGCAGTGCAGGTCGGGGTTGCACCGCGCATGTGCGGCACAGGTCGGGGTCGCAGCCTGGAAAAGGTTGAGAACTGCTGCATTACATGAAACTCAATTTGAAGGGCTCTCCATTAATTAACAAGTCCACTTTCAAGGGTGTTATTTAAGCCCAGTATGACATGCTGGCATCCTTGCAGCCTTTTCATCAAGAAGAAATGCATTTGATATTAGTAGAGCAGATGCATTTGTCTTTGCTTTAGGAGAGAAGCACCATTACAGGGCATAGAAAAGGTTGCACCCAAGTGTATAGAAGTACACAACCAGGGGCTTCGGGAAAGATCTGGTGCTTTTCCCTTTTCTTCCCTGTGTGTTGAGCACAACCCAACAAGGGAGAAAGCAGTTTCCTAAACCTGTACTACAAAGCTTGGTTTAGGGGGGTATAAGGATGAACATTCATCCTGTAACCAAAATAACACACAGTATGACAAGGGGGTTATCTCAGCTGGCTTTTGTGTATACACTGCTAGACTTTGGACTCTTTCCATTTGGGAGGCCAATATGGTAGCTTATTTGTTGAGTCATTTTCCCGATTTCATGGATTTATGGAAAATCACCTGAGATAATTTGGATATTTGGAGTATTGAGTATTGATAATAGTAATTATTTCTATCGTTTTCATGAGCTATAGCTGTCTGCCTATTCACCATTACAGTGTCAAGGAGAAGTAAAACAACAATAACCAGCTAAGCAAAAGATTTGACTTTTACTTACATTATTGGGTATAACCTTGCAGCTTGTTTTATAGGCATATTTTTTCACCCACTCTTTATACTGTATTCTGGATTGATTTAATTTACTTTTTTTTAGTTTTTTTCCCTTTAAACTTAGTTTTGTTATTTAGATTTCTTTCAGCTATTTTCAGTCATTAATATTTGCTGAAGGGCTTTGCAAAAACCCATCTGGGAATTGCCCGGTGAGAAACTTGATTGGAAAGTCACTTGTGAATCATTTTGCTATCTAGATTTTCTTCTGGTAGCCTAAGAAAGCCACCTCATTTGATGAGAGAATCTGAGGAAAAACTAAAATGCAAATACCTGGGGATGTTTCTAATGACCACATTAATATGCTGAGCCAATTCAAGCTAGGTGAGAGTTGGGTTGAGCACATTGGTCCACCATTTGAAACTTAAGTACCATACACATCCCACTAGAACATTAGCACAAGCTAAATGTCACTGTAAAAAGAGCAGATCCAGGTGAGAGGGCCCACTTATTTTTAATATTTAATGAAGGATTCTTAATGACATTTTTTTTCTTAGCTGTTTTGTGATTATTTCTGCTGCAGAATTTTTCATAATATGCATCTTTCCTCATTTCCCTTCTCTTTCAGCCATTCAAAAACATATATGTTAATAAGGATCGTGAACCATGTTTTCTTAATAATATTACTCCCATAGGTTTTAAGTGCTGTTTCAGCCCATAAATTCTATACATTTGCAACAAGGTACATTTTATAACAGAATAATCCTAATGCAGAAAGCAAAATAATGACTCGTCACTCCTTGATTTGCTCCCTTTCCATGTGATTGCTACTTGACTAGATAATTTTAGTAAAATTCAACATTAAAAGCTATTCAGCCATCTATTTACAAATTCAAATGAAGACTATTTTCTATTCTTAAAGAATCTCATGAAAACAGGCTAAACATGTTATAAAGCTAATTTTTCTGTAATTCCATTGCTGCTTGCTTCTTTCTCAGGTAGATCTAACAACACCATTTAATATGAATGGATTTTTTCCACATACATAACATTTCATTTGTTCACACTGATTCTCCTTTCAGCCCTATCACCATAGAAATACCTCTGACCACTGGGTCCTATAAACAGTATGCTTTGTTAGCTCTTTGTTTATACTCCGAGACTGACCCTGTTTCAAAGACGCTGTTGTACTGAAAACAGTTTCCATTCTCTCCTACAACTCTTACAGAGTTGACTGACAGGATTCTTGAACCTGCTATCAGAAAACATATTCTCTGCTAGCTTTTGGGACACGATCTGATGATTGTAATGGCAACCCCAACCCTCTATTTGAGATGCAGAGATTTCAGTTTCCCTGAAAACCTATAATCTTTGGAAATGGGTAGCATCAAAGTCAAATTATTATATAAGTAAATATGGAACACTGGAGCATACTAAGGGAGCCTGGCTGAGATAGAGGTAAAGAGACTTGTCTATTCATAAGTAGTTTTCTGCCATTCCCTATAACCAGTAAGCATTACTACACTACCTCAGTTTAACTTTTTCTTCCTTCATAAATGGCCACAATCAAAACAAGGTGTTGCATTGCCTGAATTTCTAACCTGATTCCCCACTGGCTCACTTATGATTTTTAAATTAAACTAATTATAAAAGTAATTTTCCAAAGGGGTTCAGAGAGACAAATGGCACCAGTGGCAGTTAAGGTTGAATACCAACCACACTGACAGAGAAATAACTGAAGATTTTATTAAACATCTATTTATTCTTATATAACTCTTCACTATTAAGAAGCAGAAGATAGATATAGATATAGATAGATGATATCTAGCTAGAGATAGATAGATAGATAAATAGATAGATAGATAGAGATGGATAGATAGATAGATAGATAGATAGAGAGAGAGAGAGACAGACAGACAGACAGACAGACAGACAGACAGACAGACAGACAGACAGATAGATAGATAGATAGAGGGATAGATAAATAGATATATACTGTAGATAGATAAATGATTGATATATAAATAGATAGATAGATAGATAGATAGATAGATGCAGAGAGAGAGAGAGAGAGAGAGAGAGAGAGAGAGAGAGAGAGAGAGAGAGAGAAAGAGAGAGAGAGAGAGAGAGAGAGAGAGAGAGAGAGAGAGAGAGAGAGAGAGAGAATGTCATTCAACTCTAGAGCCAGGAAAGAATGATCTGATCCTGGCAAGGAATTGATGTTAACATTCTGCCCAGGTCACTTTGGATATATGAGTGTCATATAAATTTAATTAATAAAAATAAACAAATTCAATTTGACATTACATTGCCACTAACCAATACAAAACGCAGATTTAGCACGTAGACTCTGCTGTGATCAGATCCATCATAACTATGGTAGCTCTGGACCTCTGAAGTGCTTCTGACTCTGAGCCCAGAAACAGCAGTTAAGCAAAGTGTATAGTTAACATTGCATCTACTAACAACAGCGAGGATTATATTTGCTCAGCACTGGAAGAGTGAAGAAATACCACTAGACGAAGAGATAATCAAGAAGATATTGGACCGTGCCGAAATGGATAGACTTACATTGAGGATTAAAGAGAAAGAAGATACAGAATATTTACAAACATGGAATTTATTTGATCAATGGTTGGAAAAAAGGGGCAGAGGCTAAAAATGTAATTTGTATTATTAAGCAGAGAATGCGATATTTATTATGCACTAATCAAATGTAATAATAGAAAATTAATAAAAAAAATTTGAAAAAAAAGAGAAACAGACGGCTGAAATCTCCCAGAGCCATCATTCTCTAGGGAACTCCACTGTCAACTTGGTCACCACGTCAAGGAGCTCAGACAGAAGCAGTAGTTCTATCCAAGTGACATTTACTATGGTTAATCAAACTTTTGTTAACACCTGCGTTATTTTTTAAAGCAATTGCTGTTCATCTTTCTTCTTTAAACCGATAAGTTTATTCATTTACTTTTAAGGACTATTCTTTGTTCATAGACTATTCAAGACCAAAGGACCTTCTAAGATAATATGTATAGCACCCTTCAGAACAAACAAAGGATGAATGGGTCCAGCTTCTATTTTTCTTTTAAATTTCACACACTGGACACAAATATATAAAATCATACATGTTTGGAATAAATCACTCAAATGTAGCATGTGTATGTCTATTTTCAGTGAAATGCTTGTTAAAAATTGTTTCAAGTATATCTTTTTCTGCAAACATATGAACTATTATTAATCAAAATCAAGGTAAAGTGAACTCTTTTATTAAACATCCAGTTTGGGATTTTATTGGGGGGGGACTTAGAAAATAGCAGATGAATTCATCCTGGACCCATCAGGATGTACTTTGTTTCATTCTTAGGAAGCAGGTTATTGGATATCACTGTGTATTTTTATTCAGCATTATAAAAAGGAAAAGTCTTCCCAGTGGGCAGTACCTGATATGATTTCTTCAGCTAGTCATGGAGAAAAGCTTTTACCTTATACACAAATAGGTCCACTCTTCTGAGCATACCAGATTGTTCTAACTGAAGATTTTATCAAAGCATGTGTATATTTTTATATCTCTTCACTACTAAAAGCAGAAAATATAGATAGATGATAGATACCACAGATAGACAGATAGATAGAAAGATGATTCATTGATAGCTAGCTAACTAGATTAAAACTGATCAAAGAAAGCTATAATTTAACAAGGAAGCACCACAGAAATAAAATTGATCCAGACAGGCCTTTAGAGCAAAGGTTTGCAGTCTCAAACAACAGTGTGAGTGGAACACAATACCCCCTGCAGGGATGGTAGCTTGGCATTCTCTTGCTTATGAACCTCTAGTTGTTGAATGTCTTCTGCAGAGGTGCTCATCCAATGCCTATATTTGTGGTCTTGTTGAAGACCCTTTGTATTCTTGAATGATTGTGACATTCCTGCCCTCTTCCTCCCAACATTATTGCTTGTTTTTAAACGTGTTTTTGTTTTCTTCAATTATGCCTTATTGCAATATTGCAATATTCTTTGATGCTCCGAACAGCAGGGAGGTTAACTTAGCTATTTTTCATTGCCCTCGAATGTGGAATATAACCCAGCACTAAGGCCACCAAACAAGGCTAAAGGGCTTTCAGTCCTTGACCTCTGTCATGTGATTCACTGAGCCGCACAAGGTTTTCACAATTCTTTTGCTTTCCCCATCTGTTGCCTTTTGCTAACATTTCACCTGATTAAACGCTGTGGAAAAATTGAGATTTGGAAGTCTCTCTCTCTGTCTCTTTCTTTCTCTCCATTTGGTATAGTCATAAAGATAATTGTGTTTGGATGGCACATATTCTGCATATTACAGAAATATTCCTTATCCAAGACAAATACCATGCTTCAGCTGTTTGAAGAATTGGACTACAGAAAGAGTAACAATGTAACATCAATAAATTACAGGTTTCATGAATTTTTTTAAAAAAAATAAAGATAATTTAAATTAAGAGTTATTGCTATTTTGCAATATAGGGGGAAACAGAGCCACCGTTCCCAACAGTGCACCATTTAGTTGAAGTGTTTTACAACCGGGCACTAAAAATTGCATCCATTACATTTGTTTTGAAAAAGATCTTACGATCATAAAAAACTGACAAATCATGCTAAGATCAGAAAGAGAAAAGTACTTTCTAAGCACTTCCACTTGATTGTAGTGCCTATTACTAATTATGAAAAGTATAATTCAATGCACTGATTTACCCTCAAGTTGGCAGAAAGATTCTGTAGTATGATCGCATACAATTATAATGAGGGTTAAAGTAATCTAGAGAATACATAGATGTTTACGAGAGAAAGAATAAAATTATGCCTGAAGATGAGTGTTTTTGAAAGCTCTCTCTGGATACAGATTGGATTGAAATTTTAAGTTAATAGTTTCCTATATAGATAGCCCATGAACTTTTTTCTACATAAATCCAAGAAGGCAAGCTGTTACCATATCCATCCCTCTCTTAATACTGCCAATAGAGTGCTAGGGCACATATGATTCTTCCATAGGCATTAAGTTATTGTTTGCAAGTCAATTTGAAAAATGGAAACAGCACAGATTGCATGTTCCGTGTTTATGGTACATGTGAAGAACCCAAACAGAACTAGTCTTTTTCTGGGGATCAGCTATCAACCCGCCAAAAGGGCTCTTTTATTTATTTAATTTATTTTTAAAAAAAAATTAATTCCAGTTTGCTACTTAAAAAGCACTCAAAACGGTAACCATGGCAACCATTTTGCCAAAGAGCATCTGGCAAAAAGAGGCAATCAGAAGGACGTTGTACGCAGTGCATTCCTTCCCTTCTCTAAGCGATGAGTTGGCCTCTTATTGGGGACCATCTTCCTTGAAAGTAGCCTTTGCTGCCACTTGATAGGACATAGTCTTCATGAGTGCTGTGAAAAGGTAGTGGTTGGTAGTGGTGGTGATGATGGTGATGGTGCAACTATGAAAGCTGGCATTTTATATTTTGCTCTGAAAACGCAAGTGGTATGAAATTTTGTCATGATCCTATGAAAAAAACATTTTTTTCTTTCGTAGGGCCACATGCTGTCACAACCATATGCATGTTGCCTTAATTTCACATGAATGAAGATCAGTTTTGATTCTGTTTTCTCATGTTTTTGCATCGATTACATCTATGTACATTTAAATTTGAAACTTCGATATATACATGCAGATGGTCTGTCTGTATGGTTTCTAGCAAATGCAAATACTCAGGCACATCCAGATCAACTCTCCCAATTAACAGAGAGAGGGAAAAACATGTTTTCTTTTTTAAAAAATGCAAATGTAAGCATACTCCCCACCTAAAATAGAACTTGCAGAAATTCCATAAGTTCTCATAGAGTTTAGACAGGAATTGCTGTGCAGTTTTAACTGCTAGTTTGTAAAGATGATGTGTTTTACAAGAGAGGAGGAGACTGCTGTTATATCAGACCTTGATATCCTGTGGTTTCAGACTCAAGACTTGCAGGTGTATCTTAGCCTTAGTAAGAGGACACAGATGGGCTAAACTCCATTCTTCTTCCAAGAGTTTAGACTTAACTGATGCTGTTGGAAAAAGACAAATTGCATGCCTGATTTCAGAAGGTGGCAGGATCAAAATATATCTGATAGAATAATTAGATACCACTTGGAGTAACTATCCAAATCTGCTCATTTATTTGTCCCCACCACTTGCCCTAACTTTCTTGCAAGTGTCTTACTTTTCTGAGTAACAGAATAAGTGAATAACAGAGTTGGAAGGGGGCTTGAAGGTCTTCTAGTCCAACCCCCTGCTCAAGTATCTTGTGAAGCTTTCTTGCATATTCTAGGTCTGATCTATGACTTCCTCTTCCCAACCCACCTCTTTGAACAAGCTTGCTCACTCTAAAGACAAACAAAACCCCAAGCTATGGACCATAAACTATACTACCAGTAAGAGGCAATTATTCTAGGATGCTCTCATTTGTTTCCCTCAGCACTACACTAGCTCCACAATTTACTCAGAATGGATATAGTGGCTGTGCCCATCAAACAGGACAGCTAGTAGCAGAGATTTGTGTTGTTTTCAAAGCACTCTCTTGATTACTTGGAATGCTACTGAAAAAGTTATGTTTAATTTATTTGGGGGGCAAAAATGGTGTCTAGATTTGAAGACTTTGCCTGTAGATCCTGCTGGCCTTCCCCATCCCCTTGCACAAAGTAGTTATGTAAAAATGTAAAAGAATTTTCATTCCTTTTCATCTAGGAACTGGTATGTCTTGAAATCAATTTGAAGAGAAAGCAGGTTGCTGATATTGGGACAATGAATCATAGAAAAATTTATTGACTTCAGCCCATCAGCTTCTCTTTCCTTTTTTTCCTCTTTGTTTTGCTCCTAGTGTCCCCAAATGAATGATTTGATAGTCTGGAGATGATATTGTTCTAAAAAAAAAAACCAGAGCTTAGAAGACATAAGCCATATACCTTCAATTTTGAAAAAAAAAATAGAATTATTGACATGCTAATGAATTATTTAATCAACAGGGGTACTTATTGCTCCTCTTGCAAGAGAGGGATGTAATATATGTGAAGGGAAAGATATTCAGTCTAGCTCTTATTTTAATCTTGTCTTATTAATGCTAGTTTACAATCTTGTAATCTCCAGTAGCCAAGAACTAACTCGAAGGCATATCTATCTATCTATCTATCTATCTATCTATCTATCTATCTATCTATCTATCTATCTATCTATCTATCTATCTATCTATCTATCTATCTATCTATCTATCTATCTATCTATCTATCTATCTATCTATCTATGTAGGTGAAGTTTTAAAACTAAAATTGAGTGGATACAAAGATATTTCTGTACAACTTCAAACTCTGCAAAATATTGAAAAATATTGAGCCGACTCACTATTTTTCTCACCATTGCCATCTTGCAATGTTCAACACTCCCATGAATTGACTCGTGCCTTCAGCAAGTGCTCCATCTCTATCTCCACTGTTTATTTGTGCAGTTTAAAAAAGTCAAAAACATGACTAAAAGGGTGGCTTAGTTGTGCAGTGTCCTGACTTCAGCAGGGAAGGGGAGGCTCTTTCCATTTAACAAGCACAGTGACATGGTAATAAGGCACCATGACAGTCTGAGTTCAGCAGGGAAAGCCAATGAGCTTGGAGTGGAAAAAAAGAGAATTTTGACTAATGACAACCCCCCTGCCTCAAGGCTCCAGGGTTAATGCTGCAGAACAGTTCTCAGAACATTTCCTGTTGCATAGTTGATCTGGAAGCAAAAGCCCTATGAGGTTGTAGGGACACAAAGAACGGTGCTAGTCTTTGACTGTTGAGAGTATCACATGGGCTTTACATCTTACAAGTATTTAGGTTTTGAGATGCTTGTGATTATAATAGATTATTGTATGCCTGTCTATATCTAATTGATGTCTAGTTTCTGAATCATGTCGGTAATAATTAAAATACGGAATGTTACGTTTCAGGATGTTTCCAGTTACTTCTTAAACTCATGTTGTTTGCTAATGTAATTGTTTATACATGTAACATCCAATTCCTTCAGAGCCCACTCCTTGAAACATATCTTTCCTATATAAAATCTTGCCAAATTATTAATTGTAATAAGAATTATTTCTAATGAAACTACCAAACATAAAATCCTGTTGTCATCACATCATATAATAGCAAATTTCATAAGATGATTAGGCATTGTATGAAAATAGGTTTCTTTTGATCTACTCAGAACATGATTTTTGTGAAGTTTTATATGACATATATGAGCTATATTGGAATACATGTTTTCTGTATGCATATAGAAACCAATTTGCAGTAACAGAATACATCCCCAATCCCTTCTGCCTAAAATTCTTCTGAGTAACCTTTTGATACAACTTGATTCTCCTCATATGAAGCTTGAATCTGCACAAGTAAGAAAAATTTTACATAGATATTTGCAGAACCAGAGTACCATTGTGCATAGACTATGTCCACCGCTATCATCAAGTATGGAGATTTTGAAGAGAAATATGCAGATTTTGAAAACACTAGAGAAGGAACATATCCAGATGAAAATTCTCCTTAATAATTTTTCCAATAACCTTCAAACAATCAGCTTGATTATATATGACACATCTCCCTCATGTTATGGAGAGGTCAAGAAAATCTTCTTGTAGATGGCTTTTCTTAACACAAGGTGATATTACTTCAGGACTTTTTCAGACTAAAAATTCAAAAGACTGAGGCTTGTCAGGTTTTGACTAATCTGTGCAAAGTACTAGTCAAAAATCTCTGTGAAAGGATCAATACGAGGGGTCAATATAAATGTTTAATCAGACAAACTAGAGAGGGAGAACACCTTGGGAAGTAGTGTTGTCAGGCTACATTTTTAATAGGATGAAGCACTGAGTAGTAAGATGGAATTGATCTAACTAGGAGGATTGTTGCAAAGTCCTTTTTTACAGTCAGAAATGCCAGATGTTTTGTCTTTCCTTAGTATCTGTTCTTCTTTTTTGTTTTTCATAAAACAAATGGAGATGAGATGTGAAATACCTAATATGTAATCAGCCTTTAGGAAACCTGTTATGTATTTCATTTTTGCTCATTTCTATAAACAAAGTCCCCTGTGTTTTGTTTGAGGGTGTCTTTATCCATTGTGAGCCAATAATGCATTGAAAGATTCCTCACAATGATGTGTGCACTGGCATATTATCTTGTTGAACTATTCAATTAAATATGATAATGTTGAGCACATTGACATAGTTAAACACTCAGGTGAATGAGCAATTCACTGTGAAGTGTAGAAATATTTAATGTCATCTGCATGCCTTTGAGAAATCTGTTTTTTAAACAACACTTCAGAATTCAGGAAGTGATTTCTGCTTGCAAACAAATGGAAACCCAACTTTCATAGTCTAATATTTCCTAAATAGACACTTAAATCAAATAACATCAACTCCATCATGGTGATGTCAGTAAGGCTAGGTATGGACAGCCTGTATCCCGTTTGCCCATCAGCACACGATACATGTGCAGTTGTTGCCAATGGCTCTTGGATATTGCTTAGATCAGTTGAAAAATCAGAGTGATATATAGGGTGTACAGGAGATGCTACTCTTGAATCTTATTCACTGTGTTTAAACGGATGAAATTCATCTTGTTGCAACTTTTTTATAACAGCAAGGACTTGTCCACAATAGCAGCGAATTATTTATTTATTTATTTATTATAAATTACACTGATTTCATACACTGCAATGTATAAACTTCCTGAAACTGTTAAATGAGGAGTGATATAGAAATGTGGAACATCTATGTATGGTATATAGGTCATAAATGCAATGTATACCATTTGTAGTATATAAATAAAGTGCATACAAGCATCCTTTGAAATCGTAAAAAATTGTGCATTATGTTTCCACTCTTGTCCTCATGGGATTAATTTAGACAGAATTTATGTATCTCTTCCATAGAATTCTTCAATCACCCAATGAAAGAAGGAAATAAGTTTTCTTTCTAACTTTTAGTCTAAAATTAAAAATTAGAATTTATCATTTACTTGCGCATCCCTTTCAATGTTTTCCAGATTGTAGAAAACTCTCATTATGAGAATCAGAAACAGTTTTGTTTAATTCTTTTGCATAATTTGTCACAATAATTTGTCACAATAGGTAATAGCAAATTAAATCAATTAATATTGGTCTCTTCTTTCATATGTCAACTGCTCAGTGGGCAGGTAGGAGTAACATAATTCTAGAAGTCTTAAAGCACATACTAATTGAACCACAAAATCTTGCCAATGGAAATTGCTCCTCATCTGAAGTTTCTCCTGTAACCTCTTTTTTCACAAATTATGTCCATGACGGAAAGCATCTATTGATGTTCTGATTTTATTGTGTTGTCTTTGAAAAACATTCAGTTAGTTCAGAACAGAGTGACCATATTGATAAACAGATGATTACCAACAGTTCTTAAGGATTTTGAAATAACTCTTTTGTTTTGCTACCAGTTTAGGCTTCAGTACAGTATCAACTCTACTTGTATTTATTTTAGAGAGAAAATGTCTCAGAGTCCCTCTTCTGTCTCTACATATTGCTTGCCGCTATGATTTGTTTTGATTTAATCATTTTCATAAGTTTTAGAGTGTTTCTCAGATGATATTTGATATGAATTGCTAGCCTCCTTGAAGACCACTATGGACAGGATAGAAAAAGTTCAACTGATTAAATAATATGTGCTGAAAATGTTTCTGATAGGTCATGGCACAACTTTTGTTGCAAGCAAAATGGAAGCTCCCTTCTATTTATTCAATGGGAAACTTTCTCCGTTCCTCTTTGCCTTTGTGGTGTTATTGCTGACCCTAAAACTTGTTGAATTTCTTTGCAGCCTGAAGTCTGCCTCATCAGCGGCTTTCCATTGGCATTTCAAGCGGGAAGTTGACATTAATAAATGATTCTAGGATGTATAAAGGAAATTAAGTGTGATTTGGATTCAGTAGGTGTGACAGAAGGGTGGTAGGTTCAACTGAAGTTCACCTTCCAGGGACTGGGCTGGAGAACTGATATATTCACATTTATCAGTTTTGCAGCTGTCTGTCTCAGGACAACAGCATAATCCACAAACTCATCCTCTATTCTGCACTGTATACATTTTCTAAATTTATCTTATTGAGCCCAGTCTTTTCCTCTTTGTGTGTGTGTGAGAGACTATAACAGTGAAGGCAATCTCTGTTGTTGCTTTAATGTAATTCACTTTTTGTCCATTTGGCAACATATTAGCATTTATTTGACACCTTAACCCCTTTTCCCACTCCATATTCAACAATCTGAAGTCACCACAATCTTTTTTTTTTCTTCATAGTTTAAACTCTGGAAGGAACTTGGGGCTAAGCATTTGCACCTGTTATAAGTTGAAGGTTATGCCAAAGCACACAATATGCTGAAATCATTCACTCTGTGTATGACCTCTGCATAAAGTAAGATAGAGAAAGCTTTCTCGTAATTATATACTGGAGAGAGAAAATAAAGTTGCAAACAACCCTTGGGACAGGAGGACTCCTTGTCAAAGGAAGGGAGGGGGGATATCAACAGCACAGGCAATAGAAGAGATTGTATAAAGCAGACTTATTCTGACAAATGCTGATTTATAAGCCTATTATTGTTATTGTAGTTATTATTTTCTGTATTTTGCACAATCAATTCCTACATTAATTTGTGGCCACCCTCAAATAAAGATGCTTGCTAAATATGGTTATTTTTTGGCATTGCATGTTAATAAATGACATGTCCAAACATTAGTAACTTTCTCTGAAACTAATATTATATATCTGACAATATTTGCCCTTACTTGGAGTTCTCATAGTTAAATATACTGCTCATAAAAATAAAGGGAACACAAATGTATAGGATCCTATACGTTTGTGTTCCCTTTATTTTTTTTGAGCAGTATATATCCAGTTTCCTGGAGGAAAGGGGACATAAGGAGAGTATCTGTTCTGGTGTTTCAATCAATCAGAATAGAGCTGGAAGGGACCTTGGAGGTCTTCTAGTCCAACCCCCTGTTCAAGCAGGAGACCCTATACCATTTCAGAAAAGTGAAGGTCCACTCTCATCTTAAACACCTTCAGTGATGAAGCACCCACAACTTCTGAAGGCAAGCTATTCTACTGGTTAATGGTCCTTACTGTTAGGATGTTTTTCCTTGATTCCAGGTTGCGCCTCTCATTGATTAGTTTCCATCCATCCATTGTTTCTTGTCCTGCCCTCTGGTGCTTTGGAAAATAAGTTAACCCCTCTTCTTTCAGGCAGTCCCTCAAATTAGGAATGTTGTTATCATGTCACCCGTAGTCCTTCTTTTCTCTAGTCTGGCCATACCCAGTTCCTGTAGCAGTTCTTCATATGTTTTTATCTTCATATGTTTTTGTCTTAGTGATTTTCAGATCACATGACACTATAGGAAGATATACATCTATATTTTTGGTTAAGAAAAAGTATAGAAAGCACTCCACAAAACATAGAATCATGTATATCTGGAGTATCATACTTGCCTAGTAAAATAAAAAAAAGTAGAATTAGAAATAAATAAAACAGCTTGATGCATTTGCATCATTCAGGAACAAGCCTTTGCAAGATCTGAAATAAACATGTTTTTTATTTATTTGTTTTTCATATTTTAATCAGTTCAGTAACAGGAGATCTCTGGGGGGATTTCAAAGCTGTTACGTTCTGTAAAAGAACAGGAAAAGAGGGAAAGCCTTCACAAAACATGTCAGTAAGTAGCACAGGAAATAAATGAAAATAAAATATGTATAAAAGCCACCATTCAGGGTAACAGGGATATTTAACATAAAAACGGAACTATTAAACATTAAAGTGCATGAAAGAAAATGAATATTTGCAACTGAGGCTGCAGAGACAATAACATAGGTGCCAGAGGTATCTTCCTGGGGTGGCACAATTAATTTGGTAGCAGGGTGTTTTTTTGTTTTTGTTTTAATAATGAGATTATTTCTAATGGATGCAACCAGCCACAAATCACAAATTTGCCAGATGGAAATCTGGGGATTTGGCTTCCTGCAACACTTACTACTTTTTCAATATGTTGACTCTCAACTTTCTGCTTAGCTTTGATATGGCTTTGTCTAGTCAAGTGGTGGTGAACGTGTGCCAGAGGCGGCACTCAAAGCCCTCTCTGTGGGCATGCGCGCCATGCCCGGGAGATGGCAACTGTCCCTCTTCAACCAGCCACCTGCTAACTCGCTGAGGTCCCACATGGCTGGATGCATCCCAGCACCCATGTGCTTACTGGCCTCTGTGTGCAGGGGCCGATGGTGTCAGGCAGCAGCCGCCCCGGCCCCTGCCTCACCTTGCCCTGTGACAGTGGCACCCCCACCCTGCCTTGTCTCACCCCACAGGACGAGCCACCTGCCCACCATCCCACCTGCCAGAGACCCCCTGGATCTCCCCCAACCCTGCCTGGCCCCCACAAGCATCCCTTCCCATGAGCAACATTGAGATGATCACGCCCACCTTGGCCACACCTACGCAATCTGCCACAACCACTACAGCCATGCCCATCCAGTGGGTTTTGGGTTGCAGTTTGGGCACTCGGTCTCTAAAAGATTCACCATCACTGGTCTACTCTGATGGCATATTTATGGACAAAGTGCAGATTTGCAGAAACTTGCCATTTTTATTTTCCTAGAACATTTACAAAGCCTGTGCCCTGTGGACTCCAAGAGCATTCCTCAGAAGAAAAGATTTTGGACGATAAAACCTGGCTTTCTAGATGCCAGATTCCTCTGAAAGTTTGTTTTGCAATAGGAACATTCTTTCTGAAAGCAAATTAGGCCCTTGACACTAGATGTGCGTTTTTGTCATGTGTCAAACCTGCTGCAACTCATCCTTTAAACAGAAATGATCCTTGGCTCCATTTGTTGAGAAAGGTATAGTTTGATTAGAAGTCAAGTGCATTGCAGTAGTGCACAGCTGGAACTGAGAATCACGCGTCAAAACCCCTAAGTTCAAATTTCAGGTTCAAGTTAGATGTTTTGAAAAAGGTCACTTCAAGCATAGGTTGGTGTGCAGTTGCGTTCTTCTCCAAGTGGGGTGACCCCTTTCTGGGGAGATACAGCAAGCAGCCTGGCTGGTGGGGGGAGATATAGCACTTCTTCTTGCTTTCACCAAGCAACACTCACTTTTGCTTTCCCCCAAGCCTCCTTCCCTCCCCATAATTCATGGCAGACTCTTACCTCATGGTATCAAAGCACAAGTGAGAGTGAGGTAGCAGCTGACATCATGTCCGAATTGGGCCCCTAAAGATAACAGAATTGATAAAACATTTAAAAATACTTGTTGATAAAACAAATTCAAAGTAAAAATGGTACTAAGGAAAAATCCACCTATGGACTGATACATTGTAGGCTAGGCTGTGCCCTCAGGCTTCATGTCCGCTGCTTACTGTAGGATAGTTTTACACCAGTGTTTTTAGCAACTTAGCAACTTTAAGATGTTTGCATTTCTGGAGGGAGAATTCTGAGACCTGAAGGCCAGACATCTTAATTCTGCCAATTTTGAAAAACATGGCTTCAGACTGAGACAATGCCTGACCCAAAGTCACTCCGGAGAGCTTCCATAGCTGAGGGCAATTTAAAATTGGATCTCCAACTACTAAACAACATGCAGTCTCTAAAAATGAGCTCACAAGTTTTCCATAAAAATGTCCTCCTGATAGTTCTTTTTCAACAACTTGAAGGTAAAAAAAAAAAAAATCAGAAACAGTTGCTTTTCCTTTGCCAATATCCTCTTGGTTTTCCTTCTGCCAAATTACCGGGTTATACAGTAGTCTTCCCACTGCCCTGTGGGAAGAATCCTGGAATTTGCTTTGCTTTTAAATAATAATAATAATAAAATAATAATTAATAAATAATGATTGTGTTTTTATTTACAATAATGTTGATGGTGTTTGTAAACCACTTTGGAAGATAATTGTCCTTAAAGACAATTTAAATACGGTCACCTTTAATTTGACTCATGACCGACCACAAGTGAACCTCAAATTTCTGTTGCCAAGCAAAGCAGTTTTATGATCTTGTTGCCATGATTGTTAAGCAAATCACTACAGTTGTTAAGTGAATCATGCGGCCATTAAGCAAATCTAACTTCCCTCATTGACTTTGCTTGTCAAAACCTCCCTAAGACGGTTGCAAATGACAATCCCATGGACCCTGGAATGCTGCAACCATTGTAAACACATGCTGGTTGCTAAGCACCCCAAGTTTGATCATGTGACTGCAACAGTCATAAGTGTGAATACTGCTCATAAGTCAGTTTTTTTCAGAGCTGTTGAAACTTTGAATGGTCATTAAATAAATGGTTGTAAATTGCCTTTAATTATAATTAATTAGTCAACCATTGGTGGAGAAACTATGTTGGAGAAAATGACTATAGTTCATTGTCTGTCTAGCATTGTAATACTAAGTGCTGTCCGCTTTTTACAGCCATATTTCCAGAGATCCTATTATTAAGATGTGCTGGAAATTGTGACTAGAATGCAAAATGTGTGCACTTAATTTACATTCCTTCCCATAGATGTACAGCTTGGAGGAAACAGCAGGGTTTTTTTCCTTTATCCATCATAAAACATCTAAACTTCTGATTGTGAATTCACTTTTTTCAAATTGGTACAGATGTTTTGATTTTTTAAAAATTCTAATTGGTATTCAAAACAACTGAGGTCATATTTCCTATGATATAGGAAGAGGTTCCACTGAAGTTTCCATCAGATTGTTAGGTGCTGATTGAGTGCTGATTGTGAGTTTTCCAATGTGGACTCAGTGAATGGATTCCTTTGTCTTTTTCCTCCCTCTGGATCAGAGCCAGAGGAAGAATTGGTAGAGGGTGAATGGGAAGGGAGCACTCTACCTGCAGGTGGGAGCAACAGGGAAGGGGTGCCTATGAATGTTTTACAGCAGGGGTTCTCAACCTTGGCAACTTTAAGACTTGTGGACTTCAACTCCCAGAAGTTGCCAAGGTTGAGAACCCCTGTTTTACAGTGAAGAGGAGAGGAGGCTGTTGGGGAACTTATGGCACTGAGAACTAGTGCAGTTAAAGTGCTTCAGTGTGCCCAGTTTTCTCTTCCAGAGATGTTTGGTGTGGGCACTGGGAGGTTCTCACTCTTGGGATTGGAAGGGCCTGGATATGGGAATGGGGCTGCCATTGGAGGGATATGGTTAGGCCAAGAAATACAGAATGACAGAGTTGGAAGGAAACTTGAAGGTCTTTTATTTCTATCCCATGCTCAGGCAGGAGACCCTATACCATTTCAGATAAAGGGCTGTCCAATCTCTTCTTAAAAAGCTCCAATGATAGAGCACCACAATTTCTGAAGGCAAGCTATTCCACGGATTGTTGTCCTATCAAGAAATTTCTCCCTATTTCTAGGTTGGATCACTCTTGATTAATTTATTGTTGATTAGATTGGGAATTATGGGGAAATATGATGGGAAACAGGCAGTGCATGTGGGGAAGTATGGTGGGAACAGGCATTCTCAGGGCATGCAGAACCTTTTGTCTTATTCTAGTTTCATGTTCCAGTTACTTGGTCTCAGCCCCATTACCCTTCAGCAGAGATTGTTGCAGGTGCTGCTTCTAAATACCAGGTCAGAGTGCAAGAAGACCACCCTCATTAGTGATTTAATCATTAATGAGAGGACCGACCTAGCATGTATTACCAATTCCTGGTTGGGTCTTGGAAGGAGGGGGTGACCATTTTGGAGATGTGCCCAGAGGGGTTTTGAATGTCCCAGCCAAGGCACTGGAATAAGGTGGAGGTATGACAATCATCATTTGGGAATCCCTTATGGCTTTTAGGGGTAACTGCACCATAGCTCATCAAATGTGAGACTCTGTTCACTAACAGAGCTAGAGAGATCAGTGGGGAGAGGGCATATTGCAAGGTCCCATCTATAAGGAAAATAATACTTGGTGGGCCTTCTATGCCATGGCTCCAACTTTATGATATCTTCTTACTCTGGAAAGGAGACTAGCTCCATCCCTGTTAATGTTCCAGAATTCCCTAAAGACCGAGCTGTTCATCAGGCATGGGGGGGGGAGGTCTCAGGGAACCAGTGAGATTTTGAGAGGCTCTCTTACTGTAGCTAATATTTAACCCCTCTGTCCTTTGACATCTATCTATCTATCTATCTATCTATCTATCTATCTATCTATCTATCTATCTATCTATCTATCTATCTATCTATCTATCTATCTATCTATCAACGGCTTTCTCTATGTTTATTGTTTTCTAATTCAGCATTGTATGCCATCCTGAACACTTTTTTATGAGATGGCTGGCCATATAAATTTGTTAAATAAATAAATACACATTTAACAATGCACCCTATTTTTTTATACTTATAATTAGACAGTGCAGATGTGTATATCTATTCACATTTGCAAACTCAGGAAGCTGATATTTGACTAAGCTGCATTGCCAGGCTCAGGCAAACTTTCAAATTGTAAACTGTTTTTTTTTAAAAAAATCAAAGATAGGTTCAGAAGAACAATGTTGGCTATACATGCAAATCTTTTGAATTACTTCAGAGGGAAATCAAAACAGCCTCACCTTCTTTTGCTTTCAAACACTTTATCTGTGGGTTGAACACAACAAACAGCTGTCTGTTAGGAGAAATGTTATGGCACATGTTCAAGGCATTTCCAACATACCCAGAACAAGAATTAAGAGCAACAGCTATGCAAATGTACGTTGATTGGGAACAGTACTTTTGCTCTTGTGTATCTCTCTCCCCCAATTGCCATTCTCTAGCCTTGGTTCTTGGATAGCTAGATGCAAAATGAGACTGACATGCTGGATACATGGATATCAAGGCTGTGGTTACCCTAGCAACAGTAACCACAGAAAAGGTCTTAGAACTTCCTCCATTTCTCAGGAGACACTTCAGCTATTCACATAAAGTAGTAAGTGAATTTGATTGGCTCAGCAGAATCCTAACAGAAAACAGTTTTTGAGACCCTTTAGTTATAATAATGTAACAATTAAACTCTAAGCATAGCATTTATTTGCTTTTAAATTTAATATACAAATGAAGACACATAAATCTTGTTACTGTTGTCATGATCAGGATCTGACTCCTGTATAGCATGACATCTGGGTATGTTTCTGAATATTTCATATGATATTAAAACGCGCAGAAAATATAGTTGCTTTAAAATGCATAATTGCAGATAAGACACTTGATATATAATAGGTCTTACCCTATAAAATCTTTTATGCCTGCAAATGTTTGAGTTAATTTATTGTGATTGTTCCAAGTTAGTGGTATCAAAATTGGCATGGCAAGCGCAGCAGCGAAATTCCAAATACTTTTTTTTTGCAATGTTGATATAAAACTTCCATAAAATATGTTGCTCAAAGAATTATTATGCTGTTGTAAAATATTGTTTCAAGCTTCGCCTACCCTATTTTCTAAATCAATTATTATAATACATTAAAAAAACCCAATATATTCATTAAACTTCAAGTAATCCTACCATTAAAGCAAGTCTTTTTTTATTTTTCAACTGGAAGTACACATCACATGTAAGTAACACACATCACCTGATTTCTTATTATTAATTATGGGCAGCTGAATGTTTAATATTGGATGACTAGTAGCTGTATGTTTAAATGGATTCAAATAGAAAGATACTAAGAGAATATGATTGGACTTAGTTAGATCATTCTTGTGATGATAGCCTATTCCCAAATGAAAAATCTCACCTGAGATTTTTGAGGAAATCATGATATATAAAACACATCCATAAGCTAATTCAATTTCACAATATATAAGGCAATGTTTAATGTACATACGGGCATAATCATTATATTATTCCCTTTTGAAGTAAGCAATGTAAAACCAGCAGAGGAAGGGAACAAGAAAGAGTGAGTGAAGGAAATTAAAGGCACGAAATAAGGAAAACCAAAGGAAATGTTAAATAAATTGTTTGCCCCTCCCCTCTCCTTTCTTATAAACCAGCGGTTCTCAACCTGTGGGTCGCGACCCCATTTGGGGTCGAACGACCATTTCACGGGGGTCGCCAAGGACCGCAGTCCGCCATTTTTTTGGTCGGCCATTTTTTCCCTATCGCAATGCAGGCTGTCGCGCCATGCATGTGCGGTGCGGGCCCGCCATTTTTTTTTGGTCGGCCATTTTTTGGGGGGGTCGGCCATTTTTTTTCCCTATCGCGATGCGGGCCGTCAATTTTTTTTTGCGCGATGCGGGCCGGGGTCGAGCCCCGGAAAAGGTTGAGAACCGCTGTTATAAACCATCCTTGCTTCCATTATGTCCATGTACAGCTTCATGACTTTTGTTTTCTGCTTATATTTTTTTCAGAATGTTCTATATTTAACTGTGGTGCAAAGGATCAGGACCATGCATTAAGTTGCAGCACAGAAGATTTATTCAAGCCTATACAGAAGAATCTAGTCAACTAATGGTCAGAAATAAAATGGTGATAGATAAGGGTCAAATCTCTAAAATGCTCTCATTGTAAGTAATTTCCATCATAATCACTTTGCATTTTCTCTTCCTGTTTTAATTTTAAGCATCCATTGCTTTCTTTCACTAATTTTTGCAACTATCGTTTCTCTGCAACTATCCTTTTTCTTTGTTCTTTTTCTACTGTTCATTTTTGGAGAAATTATTCTTTTAGATAATTACTACCTCTTTCAATTCATCATAGTTTTCCCCCCTATATTTCCTATTAGGGAAGGAAGGAAGGAAGGAAGGAAGGAAGGAAGGAAGGAAGGAAGGAAGGAAGGATCTCATTGCCATTCTTGAAACAGAGTTGATTGTCAAAGGAAGTAGTAAATTACAACTGAATCTTCAACAATCATGGTGGAGTCCCTAGCATATGTATTATTTTATATACTCCATTTATCACATATTGGGCATGTAAGGGATAAATGATATAACTATATAAAAGTTCTCTTGAAACTTTCATAGATAAATCACTACTCTTCTTTCAAAGCTTTGAACTGAAAAGTTGAACAGATCTGCATATCTGGTTTATTTTCTTCAGAGTGTGTTCAGACATACCTTCTTCCAGGCTTGAGAGAACATTACAGTTTCATTTCAGCAATTACACTGAGATCTGGGGATTAAGTTGAGTTTTAACATGTTTCAAAGCCCAGTACAACATCTGCTTCCAAGTCAGAAATTTAGCTTAGCATCAGAATAAAGTCTCCATACTATTACCAAGTTGAGTGAAGGCCAAGCTTAATGACAGCAGGGTTTTTTTAAATTCAGTTTTAAGGATCCAGCTAGTAATAGTTTTAAACTATTGATGGCTAAATAAACAAAGTTATCTCAAGAACATGGATATTCCTGCTGAACTTTAAAATTAAATCACTAAATTAATTTTCATTTCATTTTTTAATATCCAATTATCCAATTGAACAAATGACTAATGGGTGGAAAAATCCACTGATACTATTTTATATTGTGAGTTAATTTAAATGTTTAAAAGGAGACTTAGTGTGGTATCCTCACTGGAGATTTTAATTTAATGCCTATTAGAATTGGGATAAAATCTCTTCGCAGTCAGAAATTTCACTGTCCAGACACTGCTACTTAGGCCAATTCATATAGTGAATTGTTACAGAGATAAATTTGTAAACAAGTTAAATATCACACTGTCCTGAGATCCTTATTAAAAGTATCAATAAATTTCATACACATATTTTAAATAAATGTTGTAACTGAGTCTCTGAGGTTGCCACTCCTGAATACATAATTGTACTGTATATGTAACATGAGTGAAACCCAAATGCTGTGAAAAATACATGGAGAGTACTTAATGCACTCTCAGTAGTTGACTTGCTAGGCCTTTCTTGATCCAGCTTTCAAGAAGAATGAATGAGTAGTATATTTTAGGTGTCCCCATGCTGCCTCATGCTCATTGCTAAAGAACCCTTCCAGAATAGGCAAAACCCTGGTTTCCATCCTCCCTATCAAAGAACTTTGGACATTCCAAAACATATCTTGGAGTCTTAAAGGTAGCAAGGAATAACTGAGAAGGCCAGTGAACTTAGATACCCTACTGGCAAATATTGCGGCTTGAATGTAGATGAAACGTAACATCTTAATGGGCTATTTGCAGTTATTGACTACATTTGTAGTTTGGACCACGAAACAGGGAGTTTGCACAACTGTAGTCAAATTAGTATTTTGAAGGAAGGGTGCAAAGGTGATTCCTGAAACTCCACAGAGGCTGAAAGGATCACCAAACATACTTCAGATGTTTATTAGCTATGACAGCGATAATGCCAATTGTTATTTGAGAAGACAGCCCAGGACAGAAGTCTTAATAAATAATGCAAAGAAGTTCCAAACATACAGACTTCATTTTTGTTTCATGTGTTTTAATTATTTCGTGCCTTTTCTTCTCTAAGTTCATTTGAAGGCTCGGTCACGGTGGTCAGGTGCTTCATTTGTAATCACAAGGGCTGAGGATGGGGTGGGGGAAAGGAAAGGGAAGGATAAAGCCACAGTAGTGTAACACCAGGCATTTCAGTTTTAATTCTTTATTACATTTTTACATTATCACCAAACATAATCCCCATAATTGTTTCTCTAGCAAGTGGGGGGCACGGCATTATATCTGATACATTATACTGAAGTGATGTTTGTTTAGCTGAAATGACATGGTTGCCTATGTAAAAATATATCTGACAGCAGAGCTTTGGAGTCAGCGCTTTTCTTCATTTTCTCCGCTGCTCAATCCATCCAGAGGCTGTCACAGTGGGGAAGCGGACAATCTATCAAGGTATCGAGATATATTCCTCTCACCTGCGTGAGTTCTTTAATGAACAGCCAACATGATCTCAGCTGACAAGCAGGAAATGGATGTAATAAAGATTGTTTCTGCATGCTCTTTGCATCTTTGATAAATCACCATGCTGTGCATCAGATACAAGTGCCACATGGAAATTTTATTCCATACGGTGAGAAAACAGATAGAAGGAGGGTCACCTTCTCCCCCCCCCTCTTGCTGGTGCTAGTGAAAATTGCTGGCCTGCGTGGGATCCTATTACTTTCATGGGCTAGCAGTGCATGACTGGCATACTTGCCTAAATTAGTTGTTACAGCGTCAGAAATATGCCTTTTTAAAGACCTGGCTAGTCTATGCTTTGATAGCAAGAGGCTGGCTTAAAAAAAAAAAAGCTAGTAATTTAGGAACAGTTCAAAGGTGACAGCAACAAAGTGTGCCGGGAGATGACCTCTGTATTTGCACCTTCAGCTGGCAGCTGAAAGTGAATGAGCTCTGTTCACGTCAGTTCCACTTAAAATGTGTAGAAAGTCTATATCAGAGGCAGCCAGATAGCAGTCAGATAATTTATGATTTAATTTTATGCGAGCCTTGCTTTTGTAATTTGCTGTAAACTCAAGGGAGTCTGGTGCTAACCAGTTTTTTTTAGCTCAAGGGGATAGTGGCACTCACTGAAGGGTACTTTGCTTGCTAATATAGGCAATGGTTGTTTTTATATTTTATTTTATGTGAATCTGACAAGCTCCAAAGCCTGAAATGAAGTCCAAGTATGGATGTAGCTGCTTCAGAATTGTCATAGGGCTCTGGCTGGTATGAAAAACAGCATTTTCCCTATACAATTATAGAGCACATTTTCTCACATTTTATTTATTTGTTTGTAACATTCCAGTTGGCTATTTTTAGAGTCAAAACAAACAGGAAGGTTTGTAGATTGAACTTCAGCAGAAAGATTGATTTTCTTTTCTTTCTTTTTCTTCTTTTTAATAAGAACAGCCAGAGGTATATTTATTATAAAACTGGATTGTCTAGAATTCTCTCTCAATTTTCAATCCTATTTGTGCTCTTTTGAAGTCATATTTTAACTGATTAAAATGACATACATACAATTTATAAATGTGCTCGCATTCCAGTGAATTTGATTCCAGAAAAACAAATTTGGAATTAATAGATAGCTTTATCCTAGAAATTATGAGTGTAATGTGTTTAAGGTTAAGCACATTTAAATCCTATTTGTTGAGCAGAACAGATATGTATCATCTTTTGTATGAGATTGATAATAACCAAAATCACTGGTCTTTTCAACTTGTTTGTTTTATTTTGGTCTTGATTCCCTGGAATGTCTAAAATATTGCATAGTACTGTGGTATAATAATATTTTAAGAGAACCAGAGTGTGCATATAATAACACTCAGACTGGGTCTGAAGTATAAATATCCAGCTGCCCTTTGAAACATTAGAATTCTATCCCCAAATGAAAGCACAGTGATTTTCCAGCCATAAGCCTGATTTCCAGATTACCTGGACTGATTCCTAAACACCCAGAGGCAACATACTAGAGAACACAAAAATGGTAATAAGTGCATGTGTGGTAAGTATCTTTGGTTAACATGATACCACACTTAGCCCTCCAAGTTAACCCTTATTTGGGGATTCATACCTTAGGCTGAAAAATTAATCTTTTGACCGAAATATTTGATGAAATGATGGCTAATAGATTAAACACTGTATCCAAATGTCTGGAAACATTTTAAAGGTTTTGCTTTTAGAGGAACTTGGTGTTCTTATCACTTCCTATCAGTGATTGGCTTTGCAATTGCTTCTGAGGACACTTCACCAGCATGCTAGATAAGGGTTGCAAATTCAGAGCTGATGAATTTCGTTGTCTGTGGTCTGCAACAATGCACACAGTTAGTCAGTAGTAGTTCAAGTCTTAATCCACAAAATATACAGGGTTTCAGATTTTGAAGTATTTCAGTATTGTTGATGTAACCATTGTTAAGACTGGTTCTGGTGCTTCAATGCACCTTTGTCTTGAAATCTTATTCAGAATAATGGGGTAATGTATTCCTGTTATGTATGTATAGTAGTTTATTCTTAGATTAAGCAATATGTTCAAATGAATACATGTATTCTCATCAGACTATGATAGAAGTAAAACAGTTAAGAAGAAAAATTATGAAAATTATCTAAAAACAACAATCTATGTTACATGGTAGAGTTAGCTTTTAAAAGGTTTGCTTAAAGTTATACTCTAGTTTAAAAGTTCCTTAAAATATTTATTAAGCATAAATAAAACTATCAGATGAATATAAAATTAGGATTTTCTGTTACAGAAATAAGGCTGTATAAACCTACCCTACCTCTTCCTTATTCCAGAAGGAATCTGTGACATCAGAAGTCAGAAAACAATGTGCATTAAAAAATATTAGCAAAGGCAAACCAGGATAAAACTATGGCTTCAGATTTTGTTTAAATCTGTGTTTGAACATTTACAATTGCCTTCATTTAGATGTTACTGGAATTTCTGCTACACTTAAAAGAGAAAGCATAAATTTGGAATCTTGAATTCTGGCATATGCTAAACGTGTGTCATGAAGGCAGGAAGAAGAATACAACATCTCATATTTTAATAGGACTAATAGCCCATAGCTCCAATCTTGCAAAAATCATAAACTGCACATTTTCTCACACTAAGATGCCACAATATTCTCTGTTCCGTTTTAGCCAGGAGTACCTAGTCTAACCTCTTAAGCTTCTACAATATGTAACCTCCCTTTGCATTGTGTTCAGCTTTTAGAGCACTTCCAAATTTGGTGCCAAACAGTGATAATGTCGACTAGAAGAGAGACATTATGGTTATGCATAGAACTTAATTATATTAACTTCACTTAACACTGAAATTTGTGTTCATTCATGTTTAGGAGTGTGATTCCTGGCATGCCTCTTCAACACTCTCAAATGAATCAAAATCCCACAAAAATTTGTTGCACAATGATAGATCAAGACTTAACAGTCAACTGAATTCAGAGAATTCATGAAAGAGGTGTCTATGGAGATTCTCAGTAATCCAGATCATGGTTGTCCCAAAAATGCTTTTTCAAGAGGCAACTGGACTTTCTTTGTTTTTCTTTGAAGACATTTCACTTCTTATTGAAGAAGCTTCTTCAGCTCTGAAAGAAATGTTATAGAAAGAAACAAACTAATATTAAAGCCAAAATTTTGCCTTCCTGTTCAGAAGCAAGGATAACAGCATTTAAATTGGTCTAAAAGCCTTGACAATTCCTACGTAGCTTCTTATAGTTATTCATTTGTACAGAACTAGTTTATTCTTAAGTATTTTTCTATTAGATATTTCTATTTTTTTTAAAAAAAAGTATTGGTTTTTTTAATTTTTACTCAAGGCACACTGTGGTGTAGGAGAAACAAACATCCAAAACCAAAACATTTATACATATTTCAATCAATACATCTAGTATTCCCTCTCTTATTCCCTTAGATAGCATAACTTATTAAAAGTACTTCAGTCTAGCTTAAATTTAATCAACCTATACCTGTTTTTAAAACTTTTAAACATTTATACTACCATAGTCAAATTAACTTTAAATGTAAACCTTATCAATTTGGGTATCCCTTCCAAATATATTCTAGTTCCTTAATTTTTTCATACATTTCCTTTAATTCTTCCACTAATATCCCTTAATTAAAATAAAGTATTAGTCTATCCTATACATATCTAGTCTATCAATTAATCAATTTCTTTTACTAACAAGAGAAAATCAAACCTTAAGTCCTTTCAATCCATTAAACAGAATTCAATTAATTATCGTAACTAATAACATCCATCTTACCAAACAAACAAATCATCTTATTTGATTAACTCAAATTTTCATAATAAATTTATTACAAGTAACCCTATTGTCCTAAAGAAAGAAAAAAAGAACAAACATATTCTTAATCCATTTAATGTATATTTCATTAATCGCCCCTTTTTCTCTTACTTCTAACTCACAATCTTAATCCTAAAATCAATCCATGATTCTGAATTACCTTTAATCCATTACCTAAAAATATCTCCTTTTTAAGTTGAAATGATAATCTATCATAACTAATAATATCCATAATATCAAACAAACAAATCATTTTATTAGATTAACTCAAAGTTACATAAAAAATTTCTTGCAAGTAACCCTATTGTTCTAAAGAAAAGAAAGAAAAAACAAAACCAAAACATAATCTTAATCTATTTAATATATATTTCATTAATCACCCCTTTTTCTCTTACTTCTAACTCACCATCTTAATCTTAAAACCAATCCATAATTCTAAATTACCTTTAATCCATTACCAAAAAATTAGATATTTGTATTTTGATTCCTGTCTGGTCTAAGCCTAACCCTAACGTACAATATGTTACAGAAATTATATTTAAAAATCTTTGGCAGTAAAACAGATTTATATGACACACTGAACTTGCTAACCAACTTTTAGCATAATCTAATCTGCTAATCCAGCCTCTGAGTTTATTCTATGCTTCAGTAGGTAGTGTGAACATACAAAACTGTGTGTTCTATAAATCATGGATAAATTAATCATGAGTAAACGTGTTATATAAACAGAGGCCTACATAAATATATTCTTGCCTTTATGTTAGGAGTGTTTGGATTGTATACTTTATTAGAATTCTAATGCGGTATTTAAAATACCAGGTATTATTCTTCATTTGGTAATTGGAAGTCATTAATGTGTATGTAATTTTGATAATTTAACTTCATTTGGATGATTCACTTTGTGATTAGTTTAGCTTTTCAGAAGTGTGATTATGACCTGAACAGCAAATTAATAGCTGGATTATAGTATTATAGATCATACAATTCATTACATTCATACTAATCAATATCTAGCACTAGTTACTACACATTCAATGCATATGCTTCATTCATTCAGAGGGACTGATCTATTTTTTAAAACTTAGTTGTTTAGAATATAACAAGGAATTGTGAGTTAAGAGCCTAAAAGGTATCTTAGCCTATTTTAAACCAGATATTTCTATCTCACCCTCCCCATAAAGTATAAGTATATATCATGTTGTAGGGCTGTGAAGATTTCAGATTTCAAGTGTGTGGGAACACACATATAGTACCCATTAAAGCAGCTGCATATTTTCCTATAATTATGGTTCAGTTGCAGATGGCATCTCTGTAATCCCAGGACTTGTTTTATGGAACTGGAGATAGGTTCTTTTTCATTTGAATCTGAAACTGTGGACAGCACAACAGCAACATTACTATAAAAGGCAGAATCAGATTATGTTTCTATAATTAAACAATTGTACAGAATGCAGGTGGGAATGTAGTAGTATGTGGAAATAGTATGTGGAAATGTGGAAACAGGCAGAGAATCAAAATCATATGAAGTAGTAGTACCACTTTATAAATACTTAGTAATACCAGGGCTTTTTTTCTCATAGAACGCCCAGAATGGAGTTCTGGCACCTTTTTTGGATGGAACCTTGTAGGGTAGGCAAGGCGGGTTGTATGACATGTGTGAGTTCCCGCACTTTTTTTTTTTTAAGAAAAAAAGCACTGAGTAAGACCATACCTAGAATACTGCATCCAGTTTTGATCACCACATTACAAAAAAGATGTTGAGACTTTGGAAAAAGTGCAAAACAGAGCAACTACAATGATTAAGGGCCCGGAGACAAAAACTTATGAAGAACAGTTGCAGGAATTGGGTATGGCCAGTCTAGAGAAAAGGACTAGGGGTGACATGATAACAATATTTGAGGGGCTGCCACAAAGAAGAGGGGGTCAACTTATTTTCCAAAGCATCAGAAGGAAAGACAAGAAACAATGGATGGAAACTAATCAAGGAGAAAAGCAACCTGGAATTAAGGATAAACTTCCTAACAGTGAGGACAATTAACCAATGGAACAGCTTGCCTTCAGAAGTTGTGGGTGCATACTTCCCCAAGTTGATGATCTTTAGATGCATTAGGACTAAAGTGTCCAGAATTAAATTGGTATTAAACGTCTCTGAATTAAAAGGACTCATTGTCCTAAGGGTATTTCAAATGCAGTTCATGTTTATCTGTATAATGCAGTTCTTGTTTATCTGTATAAAACATAAGATAAAGGAGTGCAGAATACCTCCTGTAACACACAAGCATGACAATCAGGATCCAAAAAACTACTATACATATATTCAAGAGTTAGACATTTCTAGAGATTTATTTGCATGCATTCTCCTTCCTTCCCCACTTTTTAAAGTTATCTTTGAAGAGAAGACATTTATAATGGTGTTGTTTCAAAGGATACATACATACATACAAGTTACCATAGGGATTTAGTTACATAGTCTTTAGTCCTGGCCAATAATACTGAGGGCATGAAAGATTTAAGATTTCTATAATCCCATCAAATGCAACACAAATTGTCTGTTGCTGCAAAAATAGAAGTCTCTTGTCATCTTAAAAACCACAATGATTTTTCTAGCCATATGTATCTCAAATTATGGTTTCCCACCAAATATCCATGAGATACATATACAACACACACATATGCACTGACGCTAAAAGGAGCAGACAACGATAATGATAATGATACCACTTGATACTGTATTCACATGGAAATAGTTGTATGAGGAGAAGGAGAAAGTAAGCATGGGGTCCCAAGGAAAGGAAATGTGGAAAGAATTATATGTATGTGTATGATGTATATAAAAGAGCAAACCAGCTTTCGATTTTTCAAATTAAAATACTCATTTTAAAAAGACAGGTGGAACAGAAAGCCCAAAAGCTCAAAAGCTCCCCATAGAGGTGGCATGCAAGTTTCAGGTGTACCACTAGCAAACATAATTTTATTCTTTCTCCAGAAGAAGTAGAACTGGTTTTGCAATTTTTCCTCTTCATTATGTATGTTGTAACAATATCTGCCTCTCAGATGTGTTTTTGTCAAGAGGAAAAATAAGCTGGGCGATCTTGGGCCAGTCACTCTCTCTCAACCCAACTCACTTCATAGAGTTGTTGTGGGAAGGAAAATAGGAGGAAGAAGAAGTATTAGGTATGTTCATTGTCTTGAGTTATTTATAAAAATAATTAAGGTGGAATAAAAATAAAGTGTGTGTGTGTGGGGGGGAGCAGACAGCCATTACCATCCAGAGGAAACACTAATTTACCAGTTGGACAGACAGTCTAATATGCCTTGTGACAACTTCTTAGCAATTAAAAAACATGCATCTCAGTGATTCATCCAGTATTGACATGTTAATTATGGAAATTTAACTATGATTTTGCATTACACCTGATCTGATAAACGGTGGTTTTAGCAACGATTCTAACCCTGAAGGACACTGCTTTGTGCAATGCAGCTTGTACTGTAGCACAAACAAAGATCTGGCACAGTGGTGGGATTCAGCCAGTTCGCACCGGTTTGGCAACACTGGCAGCTAAATTTAGCTGCATTTGGAGAACCGGCTGGCTTCCAGAAATCCAGTCTAGGCCTCGGAGGCCTGGAGGAGGCCTCCCAGGTCTAGAACGGAAGTGCATGGATGCCACTTCCGGAAGCCCATTTTAGGCCTCGGAGGCCCATGCCTGAATCGAATAAGAGAACCGGTTGTTCAGGTATTTGTATTCCACCACTGATCTGGCATGAAGTCAGAATGGAGGATCTTGAAAGCCCTGTTCAGATTTTCCAAAGATGCTCAACAATCTGGGCTGTCAGAGAACAGCCACTCTCTATCAGTGCAATGAAATTTTCAGCTACAGCACAGAGCCTTAGTGTTATATATACAAAGTGTTCCAGCTGCAGATAATTTAATGCCGTACTTGCAGAGGACCAATGACACTGCATAACTTTAACCTGGGAAGGAGCTGCTCACTGCTACTTTCATGGTGAATTGTAGATTTTTTTGTACAGTAATGCCTGTATGGGATAGTAGAATATCATGACATCTGAGCACTCTAAAACCTATAGTTGCATATTGCATCGATCAAGATGTTGAAAAACAGCATGCAAACTTCCAGGTTTTTCAATATTCTCTCTCTTTTTAATAGTAATTGTTTAAAAGATTATACTTACAATAAAAATAATATAAACAGAAAAAATAGAAGTAAAAAGAAAAAGTAAAAGGTACAGGAAAAAGAATACGGTAAAGAAAAAAGAAAAGAAATATACGGCATAAATAAGAGATAGTATAAACTATCTTAGCAACTTATCACCTCCTCTTGAAATACAACAAATGATTGCTTGCTTCTTCCCACATCCCACTGCTATCTATGAACAAATCCTTAAAGCATTGCCACTTCAGTCCTGATCTGCCATTAAGGGTTAATCCAAGTCCATTAAGAGTTACCAGAGATCAGGGCTTTTTTTTCTCATAGAACGCGCAGAACGGAGTTCTGGCACCTTTTTGGGATGGAACCTTGTGGGGTAGGCAAGGAGGGTTGTATGACGTGTGTGAATTCCGGCACCTTTTTTTTTTTTAAAGAAAAAAAGCACTGCCAGAGATAGCAATCTTTTTTAACCTTGATTAAAGAAATCAATTTTGTATTCCTTCCTTTTACTTTTAATAACCTTAACCTTTAATCCATTCAAATAATGTTGCGGAACTTGATTTCTTTTCATTTTTTTCTTTGTCCTTTCTCAAAATTCTTCAAAATTTTAACGAGCCTTTTTTGTAAATCCAATACAGGAAAATTATTCAGGATAGTCTCTTGGTTTGTTGTTTACATATCCTTTTTAATTATTAAGAAATCAGCTTGTTCTTTTGTACGTCCAAATGTAACATGTTTTTCATGTCATTCTTGCAAAAATCCACTTTCCACTTAATCTCTCTCCTGTCAGGTAGAACTTGTTCTGCTTCCATAATATCTTGTAGACACAGACACTTTTAAAATTAACTTCAGGGTCCTTTGTTCAAAAATGTCCTTCAATATGTCCAATGTTAAAATATTTTGTTTTATTCTGTAATTGTAAATTGAGTTTAAATATCCCTTTCCTTTAATTGTAATCTTTAATTCCTTCTAGTTCCCTGTAGTGTCCAATTTTAAAATCTTATGTTTAAAAACAAAAGCAATTTCCCATGAAAAAGTATTCATAATTAATTCCAAAATCTTACTTCAAATTCATCTGGAATCCATTTGTAAAACCAAAATTTTAGTTTTGTTGTTTATTTAAAATCTTTTGAATCTTTTGCTGTTTCTTCAAAAAATAAATTAAAAAGTTAACAATGGCACAGGATGCACTTAATGACTGCAACTAGGAAATGCTGGAACTGCTGTCAGTAAGTGACACAGTCATGTGATTTTATATTTTAGGAACATATTGCTCAGCGCACAAAATTCTAGTCCCAATTGCTAAGTGAAGGCTATTGGTATACAGTTCCACATGTACTCTTGGAGTTGTCAAGATTTTTCTTCTGCCACCAGTGAAATTTACACTTCTGATCAGCCAAAAATCCTTTCTAACATTTGATCAGAAGAACGACATAGCTTTAAAGACCACATTCTGAAAAGACAATGAGAAACATCTATCAATAAAATATGACATTATTTTGAGACTATTGCAGCATATACATACACAGACTCCTGTCTCTAATTTTTTTTTCTTGGTTCAGAAATGAATGTATAGATCACAGAGTCATAAATTAGTCTAAACATGTAAAACCACTGCTGTAATGCAGCACTGACACAAACAACATCAGCACTCAAGCTAAAATTATATTAGAATTATTCTATGCAACAAGAATGTTTATAACTTGCCTATGTTCACCTACATATTACACTTAGGTAAGTCCTAACTTTAGTCATGAATGTGTAACTGTGTTTCATCATTGCATCCATAGTCTCTTATTTTTAAATGCAGACTTGCATTCTTTGAAATTTAACCTGCAAGTTGCCAGCTTACTCTGAAATTGATTAGACAGACTGCAACCCCTTACTCCTTTTGACTTGACTTGTAAAATTAAACTCAAAGAGCTACATAACAGGGAGGAGATGCTTTATTTTTCTGCCTCTGAAGTTGCTAGCATGTGGATTTCACTAATCCTCACTTCAAACATCAAAGGTCAAGGGTATTCTTGACTCCCTTTGGTCCTAATTTAATTTTTGGAAAATTTCAAACTGAAATGTCATTACTTGCAAGCAAGTTCCTTGGAGACCAATGAAAGTAATTATGAATAAGCTTAATTATCTGTAAGAGGTATGTTGGGGTTCATGTGTGTCTATTTGTTCATACATTCATTCTAGTGAAAAAAAGGTTTTGGAGGATAGGCTGGTGATCCCCGTGGAGATTTGAATCACTGAAATAGAAACAGATGACTTTCTCTAATTTGAAGCGATAGACTAACACAAATGTACCTTTTCTCTATACAGTACATGGTAATCCCTGCAGTCTCTTTAAAGCTTGATCATGATAATGACCAAAAAAGTTTGTTCTTGGTAACCACCAATCTCAAGAGGATCTTAAGCAATCTGAAGAACAATAAGGACAGAATGTTTGTGCGCTGTTACAATTTGTCCTTTTTTAAAAATAGTTTTGTTCTCTACAACATGTCTGTCTGTCCCAAAGGAACATATTTCCTAGGGCTTCCTGTAGCATTTCCCTCCATTATTCTTTCATGCAACAATACATGTGGATGAATACACATGGAAAAAAATGCCAAGAAAAAGAAATCTCTTCATTTTACAGGTAAAACCTATGTGCAAGAGCCCATGAGATTCTTTCTAGCACATCTTTCTGATAAAATCCAGAAGGGAATCTTTTATTCATTTCATTAGTCTCCACCCTCTTTCCCAAGAGATGAATTCATCAGCGTGAAGGGAAAATAGCAAGATGTAATCCTATGCACACCTATTGTTTTCATTGTGTTCATGACAATGTTCTATTTGGATGTTATAAGCTGCTCTGGGGGCTTATTTTATAGAGGAAAGGGTAGATATAAATTATCTTAATATAATGAGATTTACTTCTAAGTAAACAGGCATACAGTTCTGCTGCACTGACATGATCCAATCAAAATAATAGAATGGCCAAGGAAGATTCAGTGGCAGATCTGACATCAGATTTCAAGCTCTACTCATTTACTTTGATGAGATGTTATGGGGAAGATGGACGGTAGGAAAGAGGCCAGTTTTTGCTTATCTAATCTCTTCTCCCCTCAGTGCAATTAATAGGAGGGGATTAACTTCATCAGTTTCAAAGCTGACATAATTTAAAGGTTGGGGAGAGAGTTATTCAGAGTATCAGATGGCTTAAGATCATGATATTCTTTGATGCTCCCTTTGGAGCATCCTGGACAGAGCTGGAATACCGGCAACTGAAACAGCCCATAGTTTCGGTGTTTGGCACTTTAGGATTACTGTCTAAAATATAATGGGAGAGGACAAAATTTATGAAATAAATAGGACATGCTGCCTAGCTGAAAACACATCCGGAGATGAGTTGTGGGATTTGTTCAAAGGAGATTAGGACAGAATTCTCTGATTGTCTACATTCTTATTTGAGTTTAAGGAAAGTCTGGTAGGGAACCCAGTTGGAACCCTGGAGAAAAGAGAGAAAAAAAAGGCTTCTCACCAATGAGAAACGTATCCCCAGCATTATGGTGTCCCTGTGTTTCTAATGAAAAGCAGGATTCTCTGTCATTTTGGCTGAGCCCAAAATAAATTACCTTTGTGATAGAAGGATGGCACAGGATCAGATGGGGGCTGTTGTAATCTGGGATCAATACAAAAGCTAGAGATAGAGGTCCCAGAATTTTTCAGTAGCAAACAGAATAGCTGATCATCATACCAAAACCACTCAAATAAATATATAAATGAGACACATCCAATTCCAAAAATTGTGTGTGTGGTGTGTGTGTGTGTACAGTATATGGGATATGAAGAGACTACCAGAAGCAGGTAAACAAATTATATATTTAAAATGTAAATACATATATGTATTTAATTACAGCACATTTTTCTACTCTTTCTTTTCTTTTTATTAGTTTCAAAGAGAACAATCTTCCTCTTCCCTTAGGCATTTAATCCTTAACATTTGTGTCAGGCTTTCTTGCTGTAGGGAATTAAAAAAAAATAGAGGGCCCCAGCTTTTTAATAAAAAATAGTGTGTATGTAGAAGGGATAGATCTCTAAAGATACCATGGCATGACAGTGACTAAATTGTTAAGTGACTAACTCCAATAAAAAATTAATTATGGGTCTAAATATTTCCCATTAAAATCAGCATGGCTTGAATGTATTTAAATTTGGCTCAACTGTATTCAGGTCTCTTTATTCTGCATATTTTTGTCCTCTTTTCTTCGAAGTTCTCTGCTATTCAGTTCATTTTGCTATGCCACCTTTTCATCCATGAATGGCACACGAGGAAGCTAACAGCAAAGTTAAATTAGAAAAAGAAAAGCACAATCATACACATTCAATAACACTGTTTTTACTACAGGTATTATAATATATGCCATGTTATAGTCCAGAGAAAGCAGATTATAATCTTAAAATTTTAAAGTCTGCATTGTACAGAGATATTTAAATTCCCAGCCTAGCTCTAAATCTACATTTACCCCTCAATTGTGTAAAGGTTCTTTCTCAACTTTTGTCAACATCAAGTTTCAAGAGATGGGTGGACGAGGCCAGTCCTCCTTGTAAGCAGTGCATACAGAGAATGATGGAGGACCAATCAGTGTTTATGAGAGGTGGAAGCACTTTCATGCCTGGGCAGGCAGAAGGCCAACTGAGAAAAGAGACTACAAGGTGTTTGGCATGTGTCCAGCTGCATAGTCTGGCGCCACTGAGCTTGTTGCATTTTATGCAGTACCTCAAAAATGAAGAGGACTGAGTGGAAGACATATGAACGATAGCAGCTAATTTTAAGGGGAGTGATACTGTATCAGGCAGACAAAAAACTGCTTGCAGATATGAAGCCTTGTCAGCAAGCAACATTCAATTTTATTAAGTGCATTTCCTCAAGAATTCCTTAAACAAAGCATTCTGGCAACAAAAACCGGAGTGCCACTGTTAACACCTTCGGCCCTATGAACTTTTAATCATTTCTCCTGCCAAGTTTACATTTGTTGCAATGAACCTCAGAAGATGTCAGTTCTATTCAGCTTAATGTTACTGTCCATCACCGTAACTGCTGCTGCTTTGTGCAGTAGTACTAGAAACTAGTAGTACTGATGTGGTTTGCAATATACCCTATTCCATGGCCAAGGTGATTTTAAATGATCTTTTTCTTATCTATAGATAAACGATGTCTATTTCACATACTCAGCATACATGACTTACAGAAAGAAAAGTCTTTGTGTGTACAGTATTTATTGGCTTTATGGGAATCAAGGCATTGATAATGCAAAGTCCTAGCTCATATGGAAGCCAACTTGCATACAGCTGTGTATGTTAAGGCTTTTCTTTTGCAGACATTAATGTCTGCAAATAATGTCACCAAGTATGATGAGCACTTCTATTGTGATAATATCTGAATAAGTCTAAAGCATGCCCTAGCATCAGAATCTCTCTATATAGGTAAGTAACAGAATCCTTGGATGACTAGGAAAGAACTACTACACTTATCTAAAGGGATTGTTTGTTTGTTTGTTTATTCAATTTCTATAGCCATCCATCTCAGACAATGACTTGGGGCAGCTTACAATTAGAAAAACTATATTACAGTTAAAAATACCAAAAACATTTTAAAACAATAAAAACACTAAAACATCCAGATTAAATATATACATAGGAACATTACCCTTACTTTCCACAGAAATACTTATACAAAAGGCAAAAGGCATTTTGCATCTTTGTCTATATCATAATCTGAATATTATAGGAACTGAAATGCGTTATGATGGTAGCTGGTGCATCGTATTTAAATTCCATATTGGGCCATGCTTTAAAGAGGAATTATAAACAATCACATGTTTAAGGAATATTATTCAGCAGAGTAGTTAAAATCTGAAGTAGAAGATTTATCAGAAGAATAGAAAGAAGCCACCTAAATCTTTGTGTCCCCCTCATTTTTATATCTGACTATCTATCTATCTTGCAGAAAAGATATTGTGCAAATAAAAACAATTAAAATACACCCTACCAACTCACACTGGCCATCTTCAAATTGTATTGTACAGAGTCCATACTCCCTGCCTGTGAATGCTGCAATAATCTCAAATAATTTCATCTTTTATTGATACATGTTTTTCATTGTCTTTTCAAAATGTTGTTAAAGCAATGCCCTTGTTCTGAGAAGCCTCCCTCTATTTTTCTTTCTTGGTTCAGAAATGAATGTATAGTTTGCAGCTTCATAAATTAGTTACATAGTACAATTTCCACCTCTGCAACTTGTGCTGTGAGGAACACAGTGACAGATAGATCCTGTGCTCTGTTTGCCTATGAGATGATTTCCTTGAAGCCTCATAATGAGTTGTTTTTGGCAGGATTAATGAGTATTATAATAGTAAATGGATGTTTGCAGCTCACTTGTGTTCCATCACATAGTAACATGAGATTTCTGGTCCCTTGGAGGCCATAATTGGTGGCATTAATGCAATTTTTAATTACACTTCTTGAAAAAAATGAATTGGAACCAAAACAAAAGCTAAGTGATCATCTCACTGTGGTGCCATGTGGTATAAACAGAGTGGCTGTCACAATCCCCAATCTCTCTCTCTCTCTCTCTCTCTCTCTCTCTCTCTCTCTCTCTCTCTCTCTCTCTCTCTCTCTCTCTCTCTCTCTCTCTCTCTCTCTCTCTCTCTCTCTCTCTCTCTCTCTCTCTCTCTCTCTCTCTCTCTCTCTTAAATTAGAGGAACCAGAAAAGAAATTAAAGCTTTGCAAAAAAATAACCTGGTTTAGGAATTAAATACCATTTTACAATTGTCTTTAACAATGCCTATGTTCTCGGTTAGTGGGAAGTCATTTTTCTTCTGCAAGGAAGGTACAAATAAGATAGTAGAAATTCTACTTGCTTACAATCTCTTTCCTTCTCTTTTTCTTATTATGGAGACTTTACTAATTTACTGTTTGTTTTTCTTATGATCAAGCTTTGCCCAGCTGGACAAGGCCAAGGAAGCAAAAAGTACAGATTTCAGGAATGCTTACCTGGGGTAAATTTAGAACCTTGGAAATTTTGATAGGAATGTCCCAGTCTTGCTTGTAGCGAGTTAGTAACGTCATAATGCATACCTTGAGTACCTTTGAGCACCTTGAATCCAGATTTCTCCAAATCAGGGATGAGCTGCCTTTTATGAGAATCAGCTGTCTGCCGATTCATCCAATCTGCTATTTCTCTCATTCTTTTGCCAATTTCCCTCCAGGTTCTCACACACAAAGTGGATGTTTTAACTGTATTTTGCACTATTGAAAGTCCTTGTAAGGAAAGAATAGAAATTCAATCAGATTTGAGGCCAATCTTTATTTAAAAGTTTTCTCTGGTCTATTATGACATAACGTCTCATTCAAATAGAGCAGGGGTATCAACCTGCCAGCCTGCGGGGTGGTTTCATCATACGGAAGCCGCGCCCACCCCATTGCCGGCAATGGAAAAAAAGTCACGATACGTCACGACACGTCATGTGACGTTATGAGTTTGACACCCCTGAAATAGAGTAACGAAATCTGATCTCAAACAGAGAACCACGATTTCTTTAGGTTACGCAATATTTTTTATAAAAGGAGTCACAGGCTTCTCATCCTCATAGTTTTGTCATCAGTAATTGTTGATCTTTATTCCAGAACAGACAACACATGTTAAGATGGAAGATATTATGGAATGTATTAAAGTCTGATTTTTCCATCTGTTAAAGGGAATTTATTAATTCATTACACTTAAAACTGTGGGAATCCTTCACTAAGTATTCAGTACATTTGAGTGGTTTCCAGAGGATGCTTGGGACTTTACCCAATGGTTTGGAAGGCAGTTCTGCCTCTCGGCTGGACAATTTGCAGAATACAAAAGGGTCTAGAATAGATAGAGAGTTGGACAAGTGAGACTTCTGCCTGGATATTGATAAAACTGGTGAAAAGAGCAGCAACATGCAATTGCAAGCTCCCACCCAAATGCCTTGTTTCAGAGTAACTTGAAAGGAGAAGATAAGCAGGACAAAACCCTTAAATGAAACTGAAAGATTCCTGGCAGATAATATTACTTACAGTACAGAAAGAACTTAGGTGTTGGATAAGAATCCTGTGAATACCGTGGACAGCCAAGAAAACAAATCAATGGACCATCAAACAAATCAATCCCAATTTCTTACTCAAGGAACAAATGATCAGGCTCAAATTGTCCTACACTGGACACATTATCTGAAGATCTAGCTCCCCGGAGAAGGTGCTAATGCTGGGAAAGATAGAAAGAGAAGAGGATAACCAGCAGCAAAGGGGACAGACTCAGCTACAATGGCGATGGGTACACCATTGAAAGATATGAAAAAAATTCATTAGGTATAGGAAATATGCCAGTAGTAGCCCCACCCTTTGAAACACTGTTTCCACAGAAATAAGGATGGGTGCAACCCTGCTTGCATTTTGCAAATAAATATAAACCTTATTGACTGACCTTGTTTTGGTCTCTAGTTACCATTGGCAGGTTAACTTATGTATCTTCTCATTGGCTCATATGTTCTCATATGTTCTATTTAGTGCTTACCTGTTCAAAGCTTATTAAAATTGGGATGAAATGGGAACAATGGAATTAGTCAATTAATAAATGAGTGGAAATCCATGTTTACTTTTTTTTCAGATAAGGGGATCATCTGAAATATTTTGATCATTTGAATATTTTGTGATAAAACAGTCGTTTAAACAAAGAGTTACAGTTACAAATATGAAACAATTTCTAGACAACAATTGTACCTTCAGGACTGACTCCAGCTGAATTCACATTACAGGTAGTCCTTGACTTACGACAGCTCATTTAGTGACAGTTCAAAGTTACAACAGCACTTTAAAAAGTGACTTAGGACCATTTCCACACTTACGACCTTTGTAGCTGCCTCACGATCATGTGATCAAAATTCAGATGCTTGGCAACTGGCTCATACTTAGGACCGTTGCTGTGTTCCAAGGTCATCTGATCACCTTTTGTGACCTTCGGACAAGCAAAATCAATGGGGAATCCAGAGCCCCTTAATGGCAGGGTTACCATCTTATCAATTGCAGTGATTCTTTCCACAATTGTGGAAAGAAAGGTCGTAAAATAGGGCAACATTCACTTAACAAATGTCTCACTTAACAATTCCATTGCAATCATAAATCGAGGACTAGCTGTAATATTATTTTTTTTTAAAATCATGGGTTAGTAAGGCAAATCATAGTGTTCTAATTTGTGCATAATACTAAAATATAACAGATAACCAGTGATGGGATTCAGCCAGTTCGCACCAGTTCGGCAGAACCGGTAGCTAATTTTTTGTTGCCCAAGCCCAGAATGGACTTCCAGAAGCGGCATCTACACAGAGAACCGGTTGTTCACATATTTGAATCCACCACTACAGATATCCTCATAAAATTCTAAGTGAGAATTAAATTAAGAAACCTACTGTATTTGGGTCTTCTGAATTAAATTAAGAAACCTACTGTATCTGGGTCTTCTGAACTTTCAGACTTGTGCTGGACCCCTTCCTCAGGGAACTTCTCTCTACCAGTATTCCTACTGTATTTACACACAATATGTGAATCCAGTTTCTCTATTCTGAGGGTTTCTTTTCTAGGACAAAATATTTAGTACCCCCAGGGCTTTTTTTTGTCATAGAATGCCCAGAATGGAGTTCCAGCACCTTTTTTTTGATGGAACCTTGTAGGGTAGGCAAGGAGGGTTGTATGACATGTGTGAGTTCCGGTACCTTTTTTTTTAATACAAAAAAAGCACTGAGTATCCCCAAATGTTTCTCTGAATGTGGCTTAGTGCCAAAGTTCATTGTTTTTCAAATGCTACATCTCTTTATATTTTTAAATTTTAGAATAGGATCCTTCCTGGGATGAAGGGGGAGAGACCCTTACTGGGAATGCAGAATAGAAAATGGTGACTTGTTCTGTTCCCTTTCCTTTCATGAGCGGAATAAAAATTTCATGTGCACACATAGTCACGGTGCGGAGCCTTAGGAAAATGTTCCTTTGTTGCCAATGAGAAATTTTCCTTGAGGTTCTGGTTTTGTAGGAAAAGGAAAAATAAATTTGTCTTTCTATGCAGTGTTCCAATAAGGACTGCCTCCCCTGTGCTGTTCATTAAAATAAGATAAGCCATGAAGCAAATCTCTTTCTTGTCTCTTCGACTCAGATTGAAAAGACTGGAACCTTCCAAAGATATTCAACTTGCTATTATCTGTAAATCACACATCAGGTGTTTTTTTTTTAAGACAAGCCCTAGTGTTACTAATCCAGGGAGCTACTAATTGCAGTTATTAAAAAGAAAAGATAGAGAAACATGTGGGTTTTCAATTATTCAGTATCCTTCCTTGGGTCTACCAAGTATTTGGTATCTCACTCTTCACCTTTGATTTGACTAGTTACTTCTAATTTTAATTCTACCACTCAAAATTAGTTTTATTTTATTTTTAAAAAGGGATTAAAAAACAAAACCTCACCATAACTCATGTTCTGTGATCTCAAGGTATTTGCTGAGGATCATTCTTCCAGAAGTATGAAGAAAATGCTCTACAAAAGGAAAATTATTAAAAACGGTAATATAAATTATCTTTTTAATTTCTAGTTAAGTTTTAATAAAAAGGAATGCCTAGGAAAGTGAAAAGAAATAAACATATACATTCTTTTAAAAGATGCTATTAAATATTAATTGCCATAGCACCTATGAGTGCTCTATCTGTATGCACTGTTTTTTTTTAAAAAGCAATGTAATTCTGTTCCAGCTGCAGATAACATTTTGTGTTAATTAAGAACTTAGTGGACACTTACCTAATAATTTATCTGGTTTTTGATAGGGCTGTTTTACATTTGTGCTTAGCTCTGCTGTGGGACCATAAAAATAGATAAAATGCCATTTCTAATATGATATATAATATTGGGATTAACTTCTTATCTCTCAATCTTGCTTTTAAGTCATCCATGTGGAACATTGCAAACCCATTATATCCGCAATAATCACAGTTTGCTAGATTAACATTTTGTTCTGAAAGCTAACTTTTGCTTTCAAATCCACAAACAGAAGAAAACGGGGAAAGAGTGGTACAAACCTCTGAATGCTATGTTCTTAATCTCCAAGGAGATGGGGTATGATATCTTTTTAGTACTGGAAAATTATATTCAGCATAGGCTTTTCACAAATCGAATGAGTCTGTTTCTTTACAGTGTTTGCTCTAACCCTAAACAGATCCCAAATAAACTTTTGTGTTTCATTCTTCAACTTTAAATGCAGTCAAAAGATGAATCATTTCAAAGCATACTCTATTTAAAAAGACCAGATCAAGTTTGGTCAATAGGAGAGAAAACTAAGCTGGCATCTAAAAAATGGTCATTGGTTTTCCCATTGAGTTAAGATATGCTTTCTTTAGAGAAAAATGGTGGTCATTATTTCCAGATTTGAACATACTCTACAGGTTAGCAAGGGGAAATTTAAGGAGCATTTTTTTCTCCTGTAAAACATTCTCTCATTCTTTTACAGTACACATGTGGTTATCCTTAAGGATATATCAAGCTTGATTTTGATATCTCTTCTTGTTTTATCACACGTTTCTCAAGTACCCCATTCCCACTGAAATTCATTTAAGTTATATGCTTCTTCTGAGACACCCCCAACTCTCACTTTCATCAATAAAACAGAATGCAACCATATTTACTTCTTTTAGCAATCATTACTTTTACATGGACTGGTTGATATGCATGCTTAAAACCATTCTTTAAAAATGTCATATCCAGGATTTTGTTTTCAATGGTTCGAAGGTAAGAATGGAAGCCCAAGGATAATGAGAGTTACCTATAGTTTGGTGTTTGGTAGATTAGTACTCATACAGTTTAACATTTTCTGCAAAGCATATCTAGGAGACTGTGAGTTCTAGTCCTGCCTTAGGCATGAAAGCCACCTGGTGGCTTTGGGTCAGTCACTGTCTCTTAGACCAACCATTAATACTTTTCAGTTATTAAGTGGAACTGATTAAATGTTGCCTATGCTTTATCAGCTGTATTGCCTTCCTGGTCTTTTGGGATTTAATCCAAAAGAATAATGATTGCATCTAAAAGCCAAATAAACTTAGATCATGGTATTAATAAGAACTCCTAGGGGCACCTAGGCAAATATGTTGTTGATATTTTGAGAGCTTCCTTAAGTACTCTTGTCAAATGAATTTAAATATTTGACTAAAATTCTTTCTACATCAGACTGGCCAAAGTCTACACTGCTCCTGTTTAGCACCATACAAGTAGACCTCATTTAGCAGCTGTAGTTGGCTCCAGTGAAATGGTTGCTAAGCAACATGGTCGCTAAATGATCACTTATGAGTGAAAGAGAGAAAGATATTGTGAAGATCACTGGTTGCTGCACCTCATTTAGGTAAAGCTTTCTCATGTAACAATTCTAACATTGCTCTCCCTCTACCATATTGTTGTCAGTCCCAGAATTTGGGTATAAATACATACATTGATCAGAAAATTATTTACTACTGTTTATTTCTGTTGTGTTTGTGAACAGTTGCTCTCCAACGTAGTTATTAAATGAGGACTACTTGTATTAGAATATTTCTGTTTTTCCTAACTATTTGAGTCTCCATAATATTATTTTGAAATTTTAAAAACTTATACTGTAATGGGATTATGGCTTTTGCTAAAATGTGTTTGTGCTATTTATCAGTTATATTTCAGCATTTTTGTGCTTGCTATTTGACAGATAATAAATAAATATCTTCGTGAATCAAAACATGTTGCCTAAAATGCAATAATTATCATGATTAAGATTTATAATAAATATGCACTAAGGATCACAATCAGAGAAAGAAGATAACTTAAATATTTTAATACACGTAAGAGAAATTCTGTACAAATGAACATACACTAAAGCACTAAAGTAGCATGTACTTTAACATCTGATACAATATTTAAATAAAAGCATAATAGCAGGACCATAAACCTACTGTAAATTCACCCATAAACAGGAATATTTTGAAAATGTTTTTTTCTACTTGTCATAGAAAATGTGAAGTGATTGATATATGCTGTTTAAAATTTTAGAAGGTAACAACATGGAAATATAAACAAAGGTTAATTTCTTTGACTATAGTGCATGCCAATAATATGACAAAAAGGCTCCACTAATTACCAATACCTTAGCATGTCTAGTTGGCACAACTTTGTTGTTTGCATAATGCAATAAACATTGTTTTCCTTAATAGAATGACTCCATTGTAGGCATTCGAAACAAAATCAACAAATTTTCTCCTGTTCACCTTCTTCACCTTTCATTCTCCTTCTGCAATACCACCATCACCATCATCTTTTATGTGTGTGAGTTTTGCTTCTCTCTCTGAAATAAAAGTCCCATAACTTTCGACAAGCAGGTGGTGTCTGACTATTGCTCTCTATTAGCATTTCCAGGGCTTGCTTATTTTACAGAAAGGCTTTTTTCTGCATTGCCCTGATTTTATTTTTAAAGTATACACTACCAAAGGTATTATAGCTTTGCCGTATCATAAGTGCCAAATCTTCCATTCTATCACTCTTTATACAGTCACTGGCAAACCATGAAAATGCCTGTTTAAGTGACAGTAACGATGGCACCAGGTAATCTGCAAGGGAAGTTTTGTTGGGGTAATCTTATTTTCTACACTTTTATTAATATATTGATGGAATAATACCATTTCCTCTCTGTAATTTTTTTGTCTCTGCAATTTGTTCTTTTTCACTGAACAAACATATTTAGGATGCCGCTCAGTGGCACTGAGAGAATATTTATTTAAAGCAAATACTACTATTACCCAACTAGGTGGAAAATCCATGAGTTAGATCTTGATAGCGGAAGCATTTTGCCACAATTTATGTGTGCATGCAAATCTTTGGTGCTTTGGATATAGGGTAGAGTATTTGCTTTATATGTATTATTTTGTTTGAATATACGAAAGCGGGTTTGATTTGTATGTTTCCCCCTTATAGAATTGTTCCAAGGCTCTGTCAGAGATCACGTAGAGTAATTTTTCCCATCAATCTTTGCTGTGCAGCCATGCACGAATGCAGGAGGAAAAAGGGGGCAGAAATCAAATCACTTAATTGCAGCATTTTTCATCTACATCTTTTGTTTTATGGTGGTAAAGGCCCCGAAGTAGCCTCCCATGATTCATGGCTGTCACCGCTGCCGTTAGCAGTTCAATCTTTCATTCTAGGCATTTTGGTACTGAAAGTACCTACACAATTACTTTGATGAATATGACTTGTTTGTTTTTTCTCCATTTTTAGCAGAGAGAGGGTTCTGCTTAATACAGACATTTAAATAATATACTATTCATGGCTCCCATATCTTCACAGTATTTCAGAAGCAGGATATCCAGAGCTGCTGTTATACCCTATGAATTTAAGTTCATGGAGACTCTTTAGTGGCAACTCTTCTTCTTCTTTTTTTTTTTTGCTTACACAACAGTGTGATATGATTTAAAAAAATCCAGACTGTTTGAGAAAGGGATTCTTTTCAAATCTTTGCTGCATTAACATTCTCTCTCCCCTCCCCATTTGTACTCCTTTCCTACCCCTTCAAGTTTATATGATGTCAAAATTAACATGGTACTTGGAAGTGCAAGTAAAAACCTTGAGGAAACTACCAAAAATACAGTATTTTTATATTAGGGGAAGTTATCATTAAGGTCAGCAGGACCTTTTCCTTATTATGACCTGCACATGTAAAAACACGTCCCTTTAAGGAACAAATAAGATTTAATTACCAAGTGATGATTGAATAGTTGTATGATCTTCAGCTTGTGTGCACAACATAAGGATAGAAAGACATTTGCAGAGGATTCAAAATGATTTTTATTCAAAAGCAAACTCTATGGAATTCAAAGTTTTGCTACTAGCCAAGTTCTTTGCATGTCTATTAATGAGGCAACTTGATGATTATGTATCTGGTATAAAGAAGTTGAATATTGTATTTTATTGTATTTTATAGAGTTTAAGTTTAAATCATGACCAAAGGAAGATGGGAAATGGCTTCGAATCCCCATGATTTGTTCAAGTTATATTAGAAATAGCTAAGCTTGCTTTTTATATTTGTTAGCATATGCAGAAAGGCTTTGGTGGAGACAATATCAAAAATAAATGCAGAAAAAGCTTAATTTAATGAGCCATTTAAGGAGTGTCTGTCAAATCCAAATGTCCATTAAATCAGAATTTAAGTAATTGATGCAATTTATGTAATTTGTGTCAGTCATGTAATAAAGTAATTGAGAGTTTTATGTCATTTGCATCAATTTACCTTATCTGTGTAATTATTTAATTGATGTATATATGTCATTCCTGGAAATATATGTCATGTGCAATTTGTCCTACATTTGTGTGGATGATGTAAAATGTCAATTATATCATTACTAGAAAAAGGTGAATAATTGGTAATTATGAATTGCAACAATTGAACAGTAGATGTCATGGATTTGTTTGTGAAGTCCAAATACAAATTTGGTTCATCCAAAGTCCGTTAAATGAAGATCTGTTAAATCAAAATTTCACTATATTCTCAAGAAGTATAGCATCCCTATATTAGTTGCCAAGGTACTTGACTGAGTAGTAATGTGTGATGAATGAATTAAATTTACAAATATATATAATTGTTTCAATGTTGTCCAATACTCTTACACAATGTTTTTTCTTATAAGTCATCGCTTAAAGGTCATCATTTGCTTTGTTGCACAAGCTTAGTGCCTGAGTTCATTCATAGAATTAAACTAACAATATTATGGTTTAACTCAATGTGTGAGTCAGTTTCTTTGCCGCAGTGCATACAAAACTCAAAAGAATGAGCATGCTTCATTGGTGATCATTTTACCCTATGCTTCTTTATCAGTCCTTTTACCAATTAAAGCTGGAAGAGAGTGTGATTATTATTGCTTTCCCCCATCATCTCCACATAATGTGGAATTAGGTCTACAAATATCCAGATAATCACTAGAGCAGTGTTTCCCAAACCGTGAGGTATACTTCCCTTGCAAAGGAGCAGCAGACTGTAAAGTAAGTGTGAAGAACCCTTTAGTTGCCTTGTTACAATAAATCCAGCTTTTCCAAAGTTTCCTATTGTTTTTACTGTTCATGTGTGTTCATGTTGGTGCTTTGATTTTCAGGGGTTGTATATAAATGAAGGTTATTCTAAAGGGAGGTGTGACAGCCAAATAATTAGGACCCCTTGCTCTAGAACAAGGGTTCCCAACTGGGGTTGCTTGTGCCCCCTGGGGGTGCGAGACGATATTCCAGGGGGTGAGAAAACTTGGTTTTTCAAAATTATAGTGTATATGCATAATTCGTTGCTGTTATTTTGAAATTTTGTAAGGGGTGCAAGAATATATCAGAAGCATTCTAGGGGTGCAGGGTATAGAAAAGGTTGGGAGCTGCTGCTCTAGAAAGTAGTAAAGATATACAGAACCTCTGATTGCTGCCCTCTAGAGGTTGTCTAGAATTTTTCAGCACAGAGTTGGTACTCAAATGGAATAGGGGTGGATGCAGCTGCAAGCAATGGAAAGTGTGGAAGGGGGAAGGAGAAGTGGCAGCTAGTGTGTTTGTGTATTTCAGGTTTAGAAAATATATGCTACCAACTAAAATGAGCTATCGACTAATTCTGAAAGAAATGTTATATGGGCTTAACGTACATCTTCATTGCCAGTGTAATGAGAAGAATTAGACCAGCATCCATATGTGGAATATTTATTTTCACAATACAAGAAAATGTATTTCCTTATTTTTTTTCCTGTATGCAGAAGGCCTTAAATTTTACAGATGTGATTAATGCTTTAATTTGCTGTTCTCGCTGGCTACAAGTTTACCATACAATATAAATTACTTAGAGAGAAATTTGCTTATATGGAATCTAATTCATATGCTCTTTAGTCACCCTGTGTGGTAAGAGCTCTTCCTTCACTACAACACAATGCAGGGCTCATGCAATTGGTTTAAAAAATAAGAAAATATTGGAGGCATGTTTTTTTTTAAAAAATGTCAAAACTGCAGTATTTTTGAACCCAACACATGCTGTAATTAGTGTTTGTTTTAGCAGGGATCAGCGAACAGAATATCAGTTCTAAACTATGAAATGAAAATTGCAGGGATTTTTTTTAATTGATTGATGTTTTCTTTACGAATTTGCAATACTTACACATAAATCTCATTTTCATAAGCTTGCCTTTGCTAGTTTGTCTTTTCTCCAGGCATTCAAGGTGGCTTCCATGGGATTCACCCTTTGTGTTATTCCTATAAGAACAACAAAGTGAGATAAGAGAGAGAGGAACTGCTGTAAAAGATAGACAACTGGGTTTCTCCAATACTACTTGAAAACTGTTGATTCTTACAATGTTGGTATGATGTATCCAATATTTTCCGTTTGGAAATCAAGGTATCCATGGTCATTATTGCAGCCTGATATTTGCTTTTTTGATGCATTACATAATTATTTATATCCCTGACCATCCTGGATATTAAGGGAAACAGGCAGAATAGTGATATTTGGATCCAGTAGATTACAAGCTCCTTCTTATGGGAACATGAAAGAGGCAATGATACTTGTCTTCTGAAGAGGCCTTTTCTGGATCTGGTGGTTCTGGACAATTGAACTGAGAGAGAGGGGGGAGGAAAAGTATAGATGATAGAGATGTAGATATATCTTTTACCCTGCCTTTGTTATTTTTTATAAATAACTCAAGGTGGCAATATTCCTTCTTCCTCCAATTTACTCCACAACAATCCTGTGAGGTGGGTTGAGCTGAGAGACAGTGACTTTCCCAGCTGGCTTTCTTGTCTAAGGTGGGAATAGAATTCAGTCTTCTGGTTTCTAACATGGTGCCTTAACCACTAGACAAAACTGGTGCTATATGAACTATATATATTATGTTTTTTCTCCTGAGGTTTTATGCTGTTATTATGATAGTGATTGATAAAGACTGATGTAATGGCTTTATTTTTTTTTTTGTAGCAGAAAACTAAGAATTTCATGGCATTTTTCAACACATGCATCTGAAGGGATCTGGCTTTTGTGCAGAGAAGTCCATTTTGCTAGATATAGGGTGAAACTTTGTTCTGTTATTTATGTGACACTAAGTATGAGTGTGATTTTATTCAGCCAAAGGAGACCACTCTTGTCACTGATGAGAGCAAAGAGATGTCTAGCTCTTTGTGTAGTGGAAGGGTTGAAATTAAACATCTCTGATGAAACTATATCTGATTATAGTTTCCTGTTTTGCTTGCTGTAATTCTTAGCCAAAACATGCCTTCCTATAGTTGTAATTACTTATATCTTTTATTTCATTTTAAATCATTATTGGCAAGTTCAGATGAAAACTCAATACAAAATTTTGATTTGTATATGTTTTCATTTGATTCATCTTCTCTTTCTCTTCTTCTTTCTCCTCCATGGATAGGATATAGTAATTCAAACTTCTATTATCATTTTTAAAACTTTTCCAAAACTATTTTTAAAATAGTTGAATAAGGTTCTGGTGTTAATTTATGTACGAGATGGTTCTGATATGATTGATACGTATGATTCATAGTCTGAACAGACTACCATTGGGTAGTCTCCTGGTTTTTTCAAAGCCTTGAACATGGCACATGTGACTTCTCTAAATTGTCCATCATGAACTGTCATTGGGAAACATAGTGAAGGTTGTTGTGATTCAATAAGATCTGAAAAAATTCAGTTAACTCAGGACTATTTAGTGACTTTCAAGAATATCTTGCTTTATGTTCTATATTTCACTGAATCTTCCATCTAGTCTAGTCTAGTCTAGTCTAGTCTAGTCTAATTCTTTCTAATCTGTTATATTATTAATATTAGGGTCTGGAACCAGTTTCTCTATAGAGCAATTCTTTTTGCAAATATATTTGTTTAATGTATTGAATCAGAGTTATAATAACCCTCTTGAAATTTAAAGGTGATTGTATTAAAAAGCATGAGGCATTCCATGTGTGAAATAGATTAATAGAATGTTTCTTCAACTTTGAAAGTGCAAGAAAGCTATTAAATTGGGGCTGTATGTAATCCATAAAATAATTATGTTCACATGTGATGTTATATTATCTAATAGTATTTGCTTATAAAGAACAATATGAATAAATCTTTAATAGACATCGCTTTTGTAATGATTGGCTGTATTTGTGTTCTCTATGACTTCTGAATAACTTCTTTTCCCTCCTTAGTATATAATTTGTACTCACATTTATCCTTGTAGGGAGCCAGGGAGATGATCTTAGAGAAGGAATCTACAAGTCACTAGGGAAACACCAGATGCTGAAGAAACAGGTTTTAAATCCAGAGAGGTGAAAGACGGTATTACAAAGAGACTCAGACTAACGACCCACAATCAGAATCCTTGGGGTATAAAAGAGAGAAGACAGCAGACTTATAAAATTTGTAATTATAGCCTATTCCAACAAAGTACAGCTCTAGCTGTCCTGTTGAAGCGCTGACAATCCATCATTATTCTCCTTTCGTTTTTCTTTCTTTATATTCTTTTTATTTTCCAAAGGCCTTGAGATGTTCACCAGGTAAAACATACAGGTAGTTTCTTGGGTATCATTCTCTCAGGATACTGGAAGCCATGCAGAAGATTCCCTCTATCTTGGTTTAAGTCTTACTATTTACACCCTACCTTTTGGTCTAGAGGACAACTGAGGTGCTTTCATGTATGGAAAGCTTTGGATTAAATCCGGCCTGCTTTGGATTTAAACTGCTTCCTCACTGTATAGTTTTGTCCAATCCTGAATGGGATCCACTCAGTCACAGGGAGTAGATTATATCTCATTTGAAGTCAATATTAGCATTTCAATTTTGTCTGACTTTATTCCAAGATTTTAAAGACACTACGAGTATCTTTACTTTTCTTAATAAATAAACAATGATCCTAATAATTTCTCATTAGCAAGAACTCTTTGTTGTCAAGGTAAGGCAGAAAGCTGGTACAGGTCTTGCAGTAGTAAAAATCCTCTTATACATGCTTTAAAGAGGAAAAAAATACAATTCATTGCTTATTCTCTTCCCCTTCAGGTCCTGTTGTATGCATTCATGTTGTGTGCATTTATTTAATTGTATGCTCCATAGAATCCCAGCAGTTTGTATAAGAAAGAGATGAAATGGCACAAAGCTACTTCTCCCCTTGAAAGACCTGAAACATGGTAAGGCATCTCACCATGCCAATGGAGAGATGGTCCTCTGGTCAGGTCTATAGAGCTGCAGCATTAAACAATAGAGATGAGCTGTACTGCAGCTTCCAGCTGAGCTAAAAAGAAATTGGCTCAGTTCTTGAAAACCCAAGAGTTGCTTTCAAATGGACACTGTGCACTCATGTGATAGCATCAGTCATGGTCCTAGCTGACCTATGTGGGTTGACATGATTAGAACATGGGTAGAGAAGGGCATAAATGTCTATTCTTTAAAATATGTACCCATACTATGCATGTTGATTAGTAGTGTTGAATTTAATATATTGGAGTTCACACTGTTCTTATGAAGGGTGAGTGTGAATAGAATAGTTTATCATACACACAAAAGGTGCTTAAAGAGCTCTATTATCTCAGAGCATCTGACTTTAAATGCATGTGATTCAAGCATCTGCAATTGGTAACGACTGGATCATGATATAAGGCAGAGGAAAAAAAATTCTACCCTGAGTTGTTTTCACCCTCCTGCATTTAGCTATACAATGTGAATAAAGAACTAAATATCTTACTTAAGAATGTTGAACATGATCTTTGTTTACATATAATGTCATGCAGTTATCAGCACAATCAAAAATGTATTTAATCCCTTTTTTTCCTAATGTGATTAGCAAGTACTGAGAAATCACCTTATCTCACTAAAACACAGGTACAAATGCAGAGTAAATATTTTGTAAACAATTATTCTGCCCTTGCATATTCAGCAGCGTGCTAAATTATGCATAATCTTGCATAAGTAATAAGTGAAGGTAGCTTAAATTCAGATTTTTTTTTTAACCTGACCTATTTCTTTCAGTGCTGTTAGCTTCTTAAATCATGTATGAGCTTTCCGTAAGGCTTCAATGAATAGTTCTAGTGGAGAGACTTCAGTAATAAATTTCAGGAGAAGACAAGTTTTTTGACAGGCATAATGCAACACATACAGAGTTTGGAACTCACACTCTGGGAATTTAGAGCAATCCTTGCATAGCAGCTTTTCCCTGTTATACTAATAGAGAAAATGAAGTATGAAAGTCCTCAGGAATTACTGCTAGGTGTAATTTAAATAATTTACCAGAAGACAGTTCAGCACGCACATTGAACAGGGGCATACAGAGTTTGCCATAAGCAGTTTATAAATAAACTATATTCTGCTGAAGTAAGTCAGGCATAAATTATAACTATTCCTTTTGTAGCTATACCCTCATCTTCATTATAATAGTTATTTAAAATATAAAGCCTGGGTTATGACCTTCTGTTGAAAATAACAGACGTTGCCTGCCTCCATTGTGCCTTGCCTATGAGTACGCTTGTATTCAATAGTACAATCCATATAAAAGCAAAGTAAAATTACTTCTGTAGTGGTGAGTGAGAAAAACAGAAAACAGTTTTCAGTATGTATGTCTTCTATTATGGGAAAAAAGGGAATGTGTAGTGATAAATTTGGTCATCTAGTGCCTGACCACCTCATGAAATCCTCATGACTATTTTCACATGCATTTTTCCATGTCAGTGAATGCCTTCTGTGGATCAGCCTCCTTCATGACAAAAATCACTCAAAATTAATAGGAAGTGTGTGAACACAACAGGGGAGGTGATGGTGGTGACAGAGGAAATGTTCCACTTGACTATAAAAATTGGTCAGCTTCTGTCAAATGGCAGCATTATTTTTGTTAAGGAGCAGGAGATTTTTTTTACAGAAAATATAGTCAGGAATGGAATCCAAGGCAAAAGTGTAGGAGATTCACAGTACTTAATAATCTTAAAGATCTTATTAGAACTGAGATGTGAGGACATTTATTTGGTTAAATTTATGCTTATTATTAGAATGTAGTTTTTAATTTTGTAGTGTTCTTCATTCTCTTGCCTACTAACAGCAGCTTTACTCATTTCTGTGGCACCTTGTCTAATACCGGTAGCTATCCTAGCCGACAGAATGTACTGTAGGCATATAAATGCAACTCATAGAACCAGATGAAGCCTTCTGGAAATTTTCATTTTTCATTCACATTTGGCATGGGTAGCTCCAACCACCAATAGTCATTATAACTACTGTGGTTTTAGATTCTCCTACCCATAGATTCAGGACTCTCGTTTTCTCTTCCAGGGTCATCTCATCTTTCACTTGTTGCCATGATTTTTAACTACAAGTTCTTATTCAGGAAACATTTAAACATCCTGGTAGTAGACCTTCAAGGTAGTTTAGACAAGAAACACAATGATAAATACTAGTTCTACCTTTATTGTAAGGTTACATTAACAACATGTCGCAATCAATCCTTCTCCTTTTACTGGAAAACAAGGGGCAATCCCTTCTGAAATGGTTCCCATGACCCCTCTCCTTCTATGGATCTGAGATATCTGTCTATGGAGATTCTCAGTCATCCAGGTCATAGTTGTCCCAAAGGTGCTTTTAAGAACATAAGAACATAAGAAGAGCCATGCTGAATCAGGCCAAAGCCCATCGAGTCCAGCATTCTGTGTCACACAGTGGCCCACCAATTGTACATGGGGATCTTGAGCAGAAAGAGAAGGCAAAACCCTCCCTTTCCCTTGACCCCCAACAAATGGTACCCAAGGGAATCCTGCCTGCCTCAACCAACATAGAGGCGGCACATGGACATCCGTTTTAATAACCACCGATACACTTTGCATACACTTTTCAAGAGGCAACTGGATTTTCTTATTTTTCTTTGAAGACAGAGCCTTTTCTGTGGGGGCACCGACAATGTGGAACGAGCTCCCCCCAGAACTTCGGACGTGTCATGATCTCCGCACCTTCAGAAGAGAATTGAAGACTCATCTCTTCAATCAAGCTGGCCTGGCCTAGACCTCCTCGGGTTTTTATGTAAATCTCTATGTAAATTTTTTAAACAAGGTTGTTTGGGTTTTAGAATTGGGATTTTAACAGGTTTTAGTAACAGCCATGTATTAATTTAATTTATTTTTAAATATTTATTATTATTATCTGTTTTAATTGGGCTGTAAACCGCCCTGAGTCCTATGGGAGAGGGGCGGTATAGAAATTTAATAAATAAATAAATAAATAAATTTTGCTTCTCACTCAAGAAGAGGTGAAGAAGCTTCTTGGGTGAGAAGCAAAACATCTTCAAAGGAAAACAAGAAACTCCAGTTGCCTCTTGAAAAAGCACCTTTGGGAAAACCTGGGGTATCCTTTACATACCAGTTATCCAGGCTGCAGCTTTTTCTTCAAAACTCATTCCCACGTATCATTAAATCTAGAGTAGCAATTCCTCATGAGGGAGGCTAAGGATAACAGTCTAACATAAAATACATTGCAATAAACACATTCACATCAAATTCAGGTACAAAGTCCTCATCAGTCACTAGATAATCTTCTTCAGATTTTTAGCCATTCAGTACTATTGTCCTTCAATCTTTGTGAGATTCAATTTTAACCTAATTTTTGACCACATTGGTTCAGAAAACTGACAGCAATCCATAATCTTTGTTGGATATATAGAGAGAGCTGTAAATCCACAAAATCTAATGTTATCACACGTACAGTTTCTTATGTTTAAAGCTTCTGATCATTTATACTTTGCATCTGAGTGGCCATGTCCTATCAGATAAGATAGAGATAGTCCCAGAAAGATGAACCCTGGTATTAAAACATGTTGATAAGCCCAATTAAGTTAATAAAGAAGTAATCTATTTCCAGCTTTCAGAGACCTTTTGAAAAATATAAACTTTACATCACTGGAGATTTTTAAGAAGAGACTAGACAGTCACTTGTCTGAAATGATATAAGATCTCCTGCTTGAGCAGGGGGCTGGACTAGAAGACCTCCAAAGTCCCTTCCAGTTCTATTCTATTCTATTCTATTCTATTCTATTCTATTCTATTCTATTCTATTCATACCAACCCCATAATAAAACAGAAAGATTAAGGAAATATAAACCTTTAGAAATAGTGTGGACTCATCTACTGTAGAGAGTCATGAAGACAACCTTGAGGAAGATAAGCAAGAACCCTTTCATGAACAAAGAGGGCTGAAACTTTCCTTATATCATGGGAAGCAAAATAGTATTTGGAAGAGATTCAAGAAGATTCCTTGGATTCACCAGAGTTAAAGAGGGAAGGGAGGTGGGAGGTAAAGCACAATGAGACTTGCAAGATTGATGTAAACTCTATAAAATACTGCAGATCCAGAAACCAACTCCATTGGTAGATTAAAGTTTTATTGAGATGGGCTATAGTAAGAGACTCATGTATGCATCATTAAGTTTTTACCTTAAATAGGCTATCAGCACATATCCAGCAAATTTAGAATAATTCTGGTCTACTTTCTGTCTGATCCAGAAATGAGACATTCATTCTAGTTCCCACCAAGATCTTCACAGCATACAGTTGGAAGAAAAATCAGCTGTCCCATTCAAAAGATGGAACTGACAAAGGACATCATCAGTGGAATTTCCGGCTGTTATATACCTGGTAAGGAATGCACTACAGGAGTGTAATAGTACAATAGGATAGTACTGGACAAATGGGCAGCAGGAAGAACTGATTTTACAGATCTACTTAAACTATGTGAAAACATACATACCAAACCATGCCATCTACTAATTATGCTATTATGATATCTCTGGACATCTCCTAGTTTGTTAGTGAGAGAGAAGGTTAAATGTAGGATCAGCAGGCTAGATAATACTAACCAGAATTGTCTTTGCAATGTGAAATAAATATAGGCTGTTGGGGTGATAAAACAGTTTAGTTCAAACAATTTCATTAACAGCTTATCCTGGTAACAGAAAATAAGGCGTGAAATAAAATCAAGTTGTTGTCATATACCTGACCTTCCCTTAGAAACTGTCATACAACTAGCAGCTCAGGGTTTCTCAACACAACCATGACAAAAGCAAATGTTTTGTCAGCTTCAGGTGGTTGCTATGAAAATGTGTAATCCATAATTAGTGATGACCCACTCTTTAATGTGGACACAGAACAGCAAATGAGATTTATGTCTGATGATATAGGAACCATACTGCTTTCAGTTGTTGCTTTTTATAAAAAAAACCCTACTAGAATCATGTTAGCTAAAATAATGAGCCATGAGAAAAGTAACGGAAGGTGTCAGAGGCACAATAAATAAGATTAGAGTGGACAAGGAGAAAGGAAATGTGTTAACTGTGTTGATATTTTCAGTTAGAAAAAGCACTGACATACTGTGCCTTCTTTCACAGCCTTCTCTCTCACCTAAACAAACAGATGCAATTGAAATGTCTAAATAGTAAAGTGGCATGACAATAATTCTTCAAGGGGAATAAAGTATAGCAAGATGCTATTTAAGTCACACAAACAAACACTTTTTAATTACGAGAACCAGTGGCTCTGATCCAAAGATATGCATATGCAACCATAAACGGTGACGTTTTAGCAAGGTGCCAACTTGCTGCCTAGTCAGCATTGACTTTGCTGTTCATGTGGAGGCTTCTCCATGGGACAGGAAGATCTAGTCCTTCAACCCCAGGGAAAGAGATTGGGAAGCACTAGATCAGCAGCCACTAGTTACAAAACAACAACTGCAGATTCTGTAGTATTGTAATTAAAACAGTAAATAGTAAAACAGTAGTGCCATCTACTTTTTCTTGGCTTGGATTCAAACTCCTCTGTGCCCCTGTGATCTGCCAAAGTGATTGAGTCCATTTTTCAAACATGAATTTTAATGTCCATGACCAAAGAAAGTATTTTCTCACAATTGCACCATATTTAGGGGAGACTTTTGGGCAACATCAAAAAGGAAGGACCTCATAGGTTTAGAAGAAAATGACAGAGTGCACACATATAGACATATCATTTATTGTTCCATTAATAAACTTTTTTAAAAAGAGAGAGTTGAACTTGTGAACATGTAAAAAAAATGATTGTGGAGGGGAGCATCCAATAATAGAGAAGGTGTTCCTGCACAATATACAATCACAGATGAATTGGACAGCAGAGCTTTGAGTGTTAAAAGACAAAGATTTTTTCTTTGTCTTGTTGGTGGGCTGAGTGTAAGTACAGGATGACACTGTGCATTTGTCTTTGAAAAATGTTCAGTGGTCCATTCTTATGCTAAGGCAAAATGACCATGGGGATCAACTCACAGGTAGACATAAAATGAAATTCTGCTGGTTAATAGCCAAGTAGAAATAATTACAGCAATTGGAATAGAAATTAAATGCATCTTTCTATATGAAGAAAACGATAACTAGCTTGCGTTTTGTGTGTGATGAGAGGAAACACCAGTCTCTTCTGAAGATGTCTCAGGTGTTTCCAAGCATTTGGGGAGAAAGAATTAGTAGATTTACAGAGCATTTTGATAGCAGCTGAGTTACTCAGTACAAGAGTGGAAGTGGAAGTCAAAAGAGTCAAAAAGTCCTCAGAGAGGAAGACATTTGGAGAGAAGCTGCAGAGCTAGTCATCCCTGGGAGAACCCTATTATATTTGGCATTGCTGTTCAAGGCCTGCAAAAGATTCAGTATCACCAGGCCTTTCCAAGAAACACTGGCTTGCAGATACAATTGTTCAAAATATCCAAACAACTCCTATTGGAAAAGAAAGCTGGCTTGTTTGGAATTCTATACCTGGCTCTTACAGACTGTTTGATAATTACTGATAATTGCCTGCAGGTATTTTATGCAAGCAGACTTCTAAACCTTATGCTGATATTTTTTTGACTTCTGTTCTCTCCCTTGGGAGGGGCTACAGTTTAATTTGAAAGACTGAAGCTTCTAGGAGCTAGTTGTGCCTGTCTTAAAAGGGACTCTAAGACTTAAAGAGATAGGTGTGAAGAAAAACCCATTCCATCCTGCTCCTTTTGACTATCATTTATCTAGAAACTCATGAATTGCTTAGCCACCTTCCAGCAAGAGGGAGCTCCATAAGCTCTCCTCTGGGTGCTTAAGTGTTGAGGGGACACTTCAAGCTTCCTCTCCCCCCCCCATGCCTACCTTATGACAGTTCTTTTTCATCCTTATAGTCCAAATGGACTTGGTTGGGCTAGACAACTTTTCAAGAAAAGAAGATCTTGACACAGGATAATTGCCAAGCTCTATAAATGGAGTAAGAGTCACCATATGGAAAAATGCCAGGTAATTCTTTATTGGAGTTACTTAGGGGTGACCTTTAATGTAGTTGATCAAATGTATGAGTCACTAATTCTGAGAACTGGGGTGGAGGTGGGGTGTTGCAATAAATTGCTTGCTTTGCTGGAAAGTGTGCCATTCAAGATATAACTTTCTTGTCTGCTACAGCTTCTGTTTGTAGGTTCTGAACCCATTTTTTTGTTAAGAGCAACTTCAAGATGAGCAATGTTTGTTCAAATTAAAAAAAATAGGATTAGAACATTTTAATAGAAGTGCTACCTTGTAGAGAGGGAAGGAGGAAAGAAAGAATCATAAATAAAGTTTTTCATTTTGTTTCTATTGTGTTGTTTTTCTTTGATTTGTTGAGCCAGGACTTTTACAAGTCAAAGACAGAAGAACTAAATCTAGTTTTCAACTGTACATTTGTTCTTCAGTGTGAGAATTTAACATAGGTATCATGCAGGTTCCCATCCCCCATAGGTGGAATGCTCACCTCTTCTCCTGGCCTTTCAGAAGCAGGTTAAAACCTTGATTATCTAGAGGTCTTTAAGAATTAGTTGTAAAACTATCAGCGACTATATTAGTTAATGAATTAGTATAATAAGAAACGTATATATGCTTGTTCCTATTTATTCTTGTTGATTTATTATCTTTTTTTAATACCTGTGAACTACCCAGAGTTCCTAGGGTTTAAAATAAGGAAAAACGCCACAAATGTTTTTTTCCTAAATTCCTCACCAGAAACATCATTGATTACTTGAGAAGTTAAGAACTCAGATCAACCATTCCATAACTTTTCACATTTCCTACAGCTCTCCTACTGACAGTGAATCTCCCCATTAAGTTTTTTGCTTCTCTCCTAAAACATCTCCATATTGGTTGGTTTCAACCAGCACTTTCTATTCTGCATGTTTTAAACCTGTCTGGATTCATCTCAACAGCAAGTTGTTGAGCTATTGCATTTTTAAACAATAGATGTAGTCAACCCTATACATAATTGTAATATGATATGGTATCGGAACATGGCTGGCTATAATATTAATTGTTGCCAATGTATTCCAGTCCAGGAGAGAATGAAGTTAATGGTCTGGTCCTATTGAAAGATGGCTTATGTTGCTGAGGTCCCTTGGATAACTCTCCATTATTTTCATATGGGTTTGATATTGATATTTCTGATGAACTATTTGTTTAACAGGTATGCCTGAGATTAGCTTTGGTAAAACATCGCATACATGTATGAACAATAAGTGACATTTCCCACCCCCCTTTGCATGCAGCTTCCTTTGATGGCATCCTGGTTTTTAAACTTTTTTTTTTATTAGTGAGGTGTAACAAACAAAAGTCACTAATATTATTATAAAAAGTACATACATTGCAGTGATGAAAAAAACAAAATTAGAAAAAATTAAGGAGGAAAAGTATCTATATAATATTCATATCACATTAATTCAATCCTTAAATTTGTTATTTAATCTAGACCATATGGAAACATACTGCAATACAGCCAATACTGATATTTGTAATTAAATCTGTTTCCATGTACAGATCAGTGCAAAGGTATATAATGCTGCCTACAGGAATCCTTTCTTGTAATCAATCAAAAGTTATACTATAGGCAAACAACTAATGGCATATTTCTGCCAAAGTAAGACTGAATTTTGTAGCTATTAAATATTTGCTCAATTCTTTCCCCAGTGAAATCAATGAGGACTGAGGAGTATTTAATGATTATGCCCAAAACTGAGTGAGGATCATAAACTTTGAAATAAAAAAAAATACATTGTGGGAAAACAAATGTAATCACTGTTACAAAAGCCATGACAATTGAATCAGTAAATATATTTTTTCTCTAACCAAAAGATGTCTCCAATATCTACACTGGATATTACACTAGAACAATTATTATTTCACTAGAATTTTTAATTTAAAAATCTCCTCCTTCTCTTTCTCCAGCTACAAGTACTCATAGTTCAATTTTAGTTACATAATTTTTATTCCATCAAACTTGACTTAAAAAAAAATAAATTTCTTGGTTTTTTTTATGAAATCACAATTTAGAAAGCAATATTATCTTTTTCAAATATTATACTACTTTGAATGACAGACCACTTTGTAGACATAAAAGATGAGCATATGAGCATATATATGAATCCTCTGGAGTTGGGAAGTTAATAAGTTTGAATGAATGAATGAATAATAGATTTTTATTCATTCATTCAAATTATTCTTGTTTTCTTTTCTATTTTTCTTACCTTGCTTTTCTGTGTTGTTAGCTGAAAATGATATGGTTACTTGGTAGTAAAATGTATTACAAAGGACAGGGATGCTTTCCATCTGAATAATGGATTAATATGCTCATATAGAGATGAAATAAACCTTTATTTTTATTTGTAGCAATCTACTTTGGGGATGTAATATTTTATGACCCTTAATCTGGATGGTAAATTAATATGAAGTTACAATGAATCATGCATTTTAAAAATTATTTTAAAAACAAAAAACTAAACTTGGCTTGTAACCAACCATGTTTTTTTTAAAAAAATACATTATAGATCTATTATATGGTATGTATTACTCTATAAATGAACATGAATAATTATACTCCCTACTGAGATAAGAGGACAATGTTTTTGGTGGCCTTTAAGAAAGCTTTAAAACCATTTTGCTGGACAGACTTTTAACTGAAATTCTAATTATTTGTAACTATTTTAGTTATTTTTTACATATGGATTCTCTGCATCTTTAAATAATATATTTCCCCTCTCCTGGGAATCATAGTGGCTAAGTCTGTCAGTCAAGAAGTTGTAAATTATTCTTCATGTTCACAGGGATATGTTCACAATTACTCACAGGACTGTTGCTTTATATTCTTCTGTTTCACTGCTCAGAGTCTGTAATAATTGTATTTACAGTGCATGCCTGCTTAGAAACAAAAATGTGGATGGATGATGATCTTAAGGAAAGCTTCCTCCTTCTAAAAGTTATTAACCCTTCTCCTGCAATTGTAGTTGGGGCTTCACTCAATTTATCACTCAGAATTCACAGCAAATTTGCCCTATTTTGAAAAGGAGATGACTGTTACCTAGAACCAATCAGAGAATGGGTTTTAGAAGGCTACTGGCTTGGCCCTTAAGCTCAGCGGGTGAGGGGACCCCCATTGTATATTGTAATTTTTTTAATTGCCTAGATGTTCTCAAAAGCTGGAAATGGCCTGTGCCTCTCCGTTTCTCATAATCTCTATTTTCATTAGTTTGTAATTTGGGATTTGGAGAAGAATCCGGGTTCTTGTTTCATTTCATAGTATTTGGGACCCTATGTCTGTGTAAACAGAGGCACAGAATCAAGATCACAAAGTATTATACCACTTTATAAAACCCTAGTAAGACCACACCTGGAATATTGCAACCAATTTTGGTCACCATACTACAAAAAAGATGATACTTTGGAAAAAGTTCAAAGAAGAGCAACTAAAATGATCAAAGGCCTGGAGTCTAAAACATATGAAGAACATTTGCAGGACTTGGGTTTGGCTAGTCTAAAGAAAAGAAGAAACAGGAGTAACACGACAGCAGTATTCCAGAATTTGAGGGGCTGCCACAAAGAAGAGGGCATCAAACTATTCTCCAAAGCACCAGAGGGCAGGACAAGAAACAATGGTTGGAAACTGACCAAAGCAACCTGGAATTAACAGGCAGGATTAACATCTGGCATGCCTGTTTTTATTTTTTATTACTATGTTTTTAAATTGTTTTAATTACTATTTGTTTAAATTTTTAAATAATTCAAGTTGTTTAATACTGTTTTAACTTATTTTTGTTGGATGTTATGAATGATGTGGGGGGGATTGACTGATTGTGGAGTGAATCGGGTTGAATGGATGGTTAGTTTATTGTTTTTAATGTGTTTAGTTTAAAGAGTGGGAGAGATAAATTAATGATATGGATGGAGTTGTGGTTGAGTGGAATGAATGTGATGAACTGGCTAGCCTGCCTGGCATGGCAGAGGCGGAGGGGAGGGGAGACGCTGGCTCTGGGGTGATAGAGGGCCAAAGTATACCGGTCTTGCTGGGGAGAGGCAGATATGGTGGGAGCCATAGGGTAGGCCATTCCCAGGGAACAAGAGCTCGCTGTCTAAAAGCGATCCCTTGCTCCGACCCTGTGAGTTCAACCCGAAGTACTGGTAATGGGCGAAATCCGGACCCTGGGCTCAGGCTGCTGCTGCTCAATGCCAGGTCGGTTGTAAATAAAGCTCCCCTCATCCATGATCTTCTCCTGGATGAGGAGGCCGACCTCGCATGTGTGACCGAGACCTGGCTGGGCCCGGAGGGAGGAGTTCCTCTCTCTGAGATGTGTCCAGCCGGGTTTCAGGTATGGCACCAGCCACGACCCCAGGGAAGGGGGGGAGGAGTGGCTATTATAGCCAAGAAGACTTTTAGCCTACGCAGGCTCGCTGTTTCTGAGATTGCGGGTTGTGAGTTGCTCCTTGTGAAGTTGGACCTAGGGGTTCAGGTGGGCTTGTTGCTCACGTACCTGCCTCCCAGCTGCGTGTCAACAGCCCTGCCTGCGCTACTTGAGGGGGTTGCTGGGCTGGTGGTTGAGTTCCCCAGGCTTATTGTCTTGGGGGACTTAAATCTTCCATCGCTCGGCGAATCCTCTGGGTTGGCGCAGGAGTTCATGGCCACCATGGCAACCATGAACCTGACTCAGGTAGTTCAGGGTCCGACTCACGAGAGGGGACACACTCCCGACATGGTATTCCTCTCAGAACAGTTGAGCAATGATCTGAATTTAAGGGGCTTAGATATTTTGCCTATGTCATGGTCAGACCATTTTCTGTTGCGGCTTGTTTTCAAGGCTCCAATCCTCCCCCGCAGGGAGGCGGAACCGATTAGGTGGTTCCGCCCCAGACGTCTGATGGATCCAGAGAGTTTTCAGAGGACGCTTGGGGAAATACCGGATTCTCTCATTCACAGTTCGGCAGAGTCCCTGGTTACGGCCTGGAATATGGCTGCGAAGGGGGCTCTTGACCGGATTGCGCCGCTGTGACCTCTCTGTGGTAGCAGACCCAGGAGATCTCCTTGGTTTACTGAGGAACTCAGGGGGATGAAGCGCCAGAAGAGACGCCTAGAGAAGCGATGGAGGAAAAGCAAATCCGTATCTGACCGAACACTTGTAAGATCTTATATCAAGACTTATCAGGTGGCGCTCAAGGCGGCAAGATGCGCGTATCATTCCGCCTTGATTGCATCTGCGGAATCCCGCCCAGCCGCCCTGTTCAGGGTAACTCGCTCCCTCCTTAATCAGGGGGGGGGTTGATGCACCCTTGCAGGGTAGTGCTGAGGACTTTAATAAGTTTTTCGCGGATAAAATCGCCCAGATTCGGATGGACCTTGACTCCAATTGGAATGCAGTATCGGCTGATAATGATTCAGTCGAGATGACAGGGACTCGTCTTGATCCTGTTGTGTGGGAGGAGTTTGACCCGGTGGCACCTGATGAAGTCGACAAGGCCATTGGAGCTGTGAGCTCCGCCACCTGTTTATTGGACCCGTGCCCCTCCTGGCTGGTTTCGGCCAGCAGGGAGGTGACACGGGGCTGGGTTCAGGAAATTGTCAACGCTTCTTTGAGGGAGGGGTCCTTTCCGGCTCCCTGCAAGGAGGCAATTGTGCGCCCCCTCCTCAAGAAGCCTTCCCTGGACCCAGCTGTTTTAAACAACTACCGTCCTGTCTCCAATCTTCCCTTTATAGGGAAGGTTGTTGAGAAGGTGGTGTCACTCCAGCTCCAACGGTCCTTGGATGAGGCCGATTATCTGGGCCCTCAACAGTCAGGATTCAGGCTCGGCTACTCCACGGAAACTGCTTTGGTCGCGCTGACGGATGATCTCTGGCGGGCCCGGGATAGGGGATTATCCACTATCCTGGTGCTACTTGACCTCTCAGCGGCTTTCGATACCATTGACCATGGTATCCTTCTGCACCGACTGGAGGGGTTGGGGGTTGGAGGCACTGTTTTGCAGTGGTTCACCTCCTACCTCACTGGTCGGTCGCAGTCGGTGTTGGCAGGGAGTCAGAGGTCAACCCCTAGGTTCCTCCCTTGTGGGGTCCCTCAGGGATCGGTCCTCTCCCCTCTGCTGTTTAATATCTACATGAAACCACTGGGCGAGATCATCCGACAACACGGGGTGAGATATCATCAGTATGCTGATGATACCCAGCTTTACATCTCCACCCCGTGTCATTTCAGTGAAGCAGCGGAAGTGATGTGCCGATGTCTGGAGGCTGTTAGGGTTTGGATGGGTGCCAACAGGCTCAAACTCAACCCCGACAAGACGGAGTGGCTATGGGTTCTGCCTCCCAAGGATATTTCAATCTATCCGTCCATTAGCCTGGGGGGGAGCTTTTGACCCCCTCGGAGAAGGTCCGCAACTTGGGCGTCCTCCTCGATCCACAGCTAAATTTGGAACATCATCTTTCGGCTGTGGCGAGGAGGACATTTGCCCAGGTTCGCCTGGTGCACCAGTTGCGGCCCTATTTGGACCGGGAGTCTCTTCTCACAGTCACTCATGCCCTTATCACCTCGAGGTTCGACTACTGCAATGCTCTCTACATGGGGCTACCTTTGAAAAATGTTCGGAGACTTCAGGTAATGCAGAATGCAGCCGCGCGAGCAGTGTTGGGCTTGCCTAGAAATGCCCACATTTCGGCATCACTCCGCGAGCTGCATTGGCTGCCAATTGGTCTCCGAACCCAATTCAAAGTGTTGGTTATGACCTATAAAGCCCTACATGGCATTGGACCAGGTTATTTACGGGACCGTCTGCTGCCCCATGAATCCCAGCGGCCGGTTAGGGCCCACAGAGTGGGCCTTCTCCAGGTCCCGTCAGCCAGACAGTGTCGCCTGGCGGGGCCTAGGGGAAGGGCCTTCTCTGTTGCGGCCCCGGCCCTCTGGAACCAACTTCCCCCGGAGATCCGTGTCGCCCCCACCCTCTTCGCCTTTCGTAGATTGCTTAAAACATACTTTTGCCGGCAGGCCTGGGGCAGCTAACACCTTGCCCCTAGCCAGTGTATGTTTCTGTGTATGTTTGTGGAGTGATTGGTTTCTTTTAGCTCAAGGGTTTTTTATAGATATGTGTTTATTGTAATTTCTATCATGCTGTGAGCCGCCCTGAGTTCTTTGGAATAGGGCGGCATAGAAATTAAATAAATAATAATAATAAAATAATAATTAAGGAGGAAGTTCCTAACAGTGAGGACAATTAACCAGTGGAACAGCCTGCCTTCACTGCAGTTTTTTTTAAAGAAGAGACTAGACAGTCACTTGCCTGAAATGGTATAGTTCTTCTGCTTCAGCAGGGGCCTGTACTAGAAGACCTCCAAGGTTCTATTCTATTCTATTCTATTCTATTCTATTCTATTCTATTCTATTCTATTCTATTCTATTCTATTCTATTCTATTCTATTCTATTCTATTCTACGCTGATTTCTCAGCCCATGTTGGATATGCCCAATGAGTAAGATTACCTAGTTATCAGAATGTTGATTTCTTCCTGAACATAATTTGTAACACTGACCACTGCTAGCTCAAGAAGAAATATTTGATTATGGCAGGCTTGCTTCATCTAATTTTGAAATAGTAATATCTGCACTTTTCTTTGTGGTTTTTCTTTCAAGCAGTTTCCTTGCTTTTCTCTCTTCCTTTTTCAAACAGTAAATAATGACTCCAAGGTCATTATTTACATTCTAGTCTACAGCTCAATTTGGGTTCACATGCTTCTATCTGAATTCTATCACTCCAATGGCTCTCCTTCCCCCAAAAATGTGGACAGATGATGTCTAACACTTTTACATTTTTCTTATAGTTTTCCATTTTCTCCCTAATCATCTCAACGGAATTAAAGTAAGTCCTTATTGTTTCCATACTCTTTTTTTTTTAAATCTAATAATATACTATAGTTTATTACTCTAAATTTTGGCTTTTCTTTTGGATTCTTGCTCAATTCAGTTTCAAGGAATTGTTTTTATAGCTGTTGCTGGGGCACATGGGTGCAAGTTTATAAATGCACAGAGAAGGATGCAGAGAAGATCACATATAACTGGCTATGTATCAACTTCCCTGGATCCAAACTGATACTATTTACATGCCAGTAGTCTTAATTAATATATAGGTTTGGGTTTTTTTTAAAATCATTCTCTCCTGGTTTATGATTTTATAAAATGTGGCAGTGCAGGTAATGCTTCTGCCAATCACCTGACTTTTCCTTTTGAAAATCCACTTCCTATCTCCTATGTAACATAGACAGCAGGTTAGTAGTGTAGATTTTTTATGTAATTTGTAGTATAGTTTGTTCAATGGGTAAATTTATTAATAATACTTGTTCTGATTTCTGTTAATAAATAGAAGGCAGCAAACCACCCACACTTGGATTTTCTTCTTCTTCTTCTTCTTCTTCTTCTTCTTCTTCTTCTTCTTCTTCTTCTTCTTCTTCTTCTTCTTCTTCTTCTTCTTCTTCTTCTTCTTCTTCTTCTTCTTCTTCTTCTTCTTCTTCTTCTTCTTCTTCTTCTTCTTCTTCTTCTTCTTCTTCTTCTTCTTCTTCTTCTTCTTCTTCTCCTTCTCCTTCTCCTTCTCCTTCTCCTCCTTCTCCTTCTCCTTCTCCTTCTTCCATATCCATTATCAGACATCGGCGATCATGTTGGCAATCCTGTTTTTATCAGCAGCTGCACGAAAAAGTGCTGCTGAGTTTTGTCCAAACCAATCCCTTAGATTTTGAAGTTATGATGTTCTTCTTCTGCCTGGACCTTGTTTGCCTTCAATCTTTCCCTGGAGGATTAAATGGAGTATGCCATATTTTTCTGGGTGTCGCATCACATGTCCGAAATATTCTAACTTTCATTTTTTAATTGTGTTGATGATTTCCCTTGGCTTTCCCAGGCGGCTTATCACCTCCTCATTTCTGATCTTGTCAGCCCAGCTTACATGTAACAGCTGCCTGTAAATCCACATTTCAAATGCTTCTAGTCTCTTCAGGTGGCCTTCTGTCAGAGACCAACTCTCTACTCCATAGAGCAGGATAGAAAAAATATAATATCTGACAAGCCTGATTTTCAACCTTAGGCTTATGTCATGACTTCATTTTCTGGAGGTCTTTTAAAGTATTTTGGTAAAAGGTAAAAATCAATCTGTATTTTCATTGACTTTTTCTCAGGCAAATATCTGCAATTGTGGCTAAGTGCACGTGCCTTGAAATGCCATTTCATAGAAACTAGGAGTTCATTAGAGTGTACAGATATATCAAACTATTATCCACTTTGTTAAAAACAGCATTTGCATCAATTACTTTATAGAAATTAATAAAAAGAAGTCTTGAGCTTGCATTTTTCAACCTTGTTAAGCATGGCACTTTTAATAGTGCCATCTATTTGAGAAGAACAAAGAAATGCTGAAATGGAGAAGTTGAAATACTCTGCATAAAAGATGTTTGCTTTTAGCTGCTGCTAATTAGTTTAATCTATGGAAATTAGATAATGCACTAAATAAGAGAAGAGTGCTCTTTAAACTTGTGATTTTATTTCTACTAAATGTAACTTTGTTGTCACCTGATTTCTCTTAACACTGCCAATCCAAGGCATGATGTAAATTCGTATTGAAAATATAGAGTAAAAGAAATAGATCATTTTCCTGGATTTCAGAAATTATTGCTAATATTTTTAGTTAGAAAAGATCAAAAGGGGGAGAAACATAAATATTTGCATATGTCTCTGACTAGTTAATTTGTGTTCTAGTTTAAGGAGTCTTTCAAGAGGATGAATGGTAGAAAAAGAATCTATTTTTATTTTATACCCTGCCTTTGTTTGATTAACTCAAGCTAGCATACATAATGCTTCTGCCTGTCTATTTTCCCCACATCCACAACCCTGTTGGATGGGTGGACTGAGAGAGAGTGACTGGCCCAAAGTCAGTCAGCTGGTTTTCAGGCCTAAGGTGGGACTAGAACTCATGGTCTCCTGGTTTCTAATCAAGCGTCTTAACCACTACAAATCAATAAAAGTATAAAATTATTGCTAGGCTTTTCGAATTGATAGAGATTTGTCAGTATTTCTGCAAATGGCTGAGGTATGATACAGACCTAAGATACCTTCCTAAAGGAGGATATTTGGCTCATTTCCATCCTATCAAGGTTTCAATCTCTCCCTTGGCCCCCATTGCCCCACTATCCCACAACTCAAAGGAAAATTTAGATTAACTTTGTGTGCTTTAATTTGTTTATCCATGTGTTTTTCTTGGTAAAATGCAGTAGTTTATCACTGTTGTCTCCTGAAATAATGCCTTTGCCATTATCATGAAAGTGATTATCTGCTTCAGCATCTCCCTATATCACTGCTAGAGATGACTGCTTTAACTGGGCAGCTGGGATGACCTTCATACCTTACATCACACACACCTGGTTTTCTTCCTTCTCCCAGGAGCACCCCACCACCACCATCATGAGGGGTGTTTATCTAACATGATAATTTTCTATGATTTATATCGTTATTGGGCAATTAGTACACATTTATCTGGGCCAGATTATTAAGAATTGCCTTTTGATTTAAATAAAATATAGGATCTTTAAGGTTTACTCCTTGATACCAGCAGTTAATATATTTCAAAATATTGGCAGAAATTAGGAGTGTCTGGATCAGCAATGACCCACCTTCTCTTTCTGCTCAAGATCCCCGTGTACAATTGGTGGGCCACTGTGTAACACAGAATGCTGGACTTGATGGGTTTTGGCCTGATTCAGCATGGCTCTTCTTATGTTCTTATGTTCTAAATATCTTGCCTGACAGAGAAGTGTCACTCCATCTTGATGATGTAAGCCACCTTAGTCTGACAAAGTCGATCTCACTTGATTGGCCATGTTTTGTTCATCGAACTAAAGCAACGCAGCCACTTTGGTCTGATTCTTCACAGTGGAGAGCTGCTCTGCCACAATGAGGCACTTCAGGGGCCCTTCAAACAAAGCTTAGCTGAAACAAAGCACCCCCTTCAAACTCGCCATGGCACTACTAACAGTGTGCAACCCACATTGCTCAAGCTTCAGAGGAAATACAACTGGAATGGTTAGGTAAAGCCAGGATGCTTCAGTATATAAATTAATGCATGGCATTTCTCAGCCGGTAACTGTGATGTTTTTAATGAGCTTGATATGAACATGAGCAAAATGACATCTGACGGTGGCTCAGAAAACAACAGCAATATTTTAGCAGTACAATGACCATCTTCTCAATGTGCAGATGAATAGTTATTTTTATTTTATTTATTTATTAAATTTATTTGCCACTTATCTTTCCACAAGGCAACTTTGGGCAGCTTACAAAATTAAAAACACTAAACAATATAAATATATATCATGTTTTCTTGAAAATAAGATCCAAGAAGAAAATAAGCCCTAGCATGATTTTTCAGGATGCTTGTAATATAAGCCCTATCCCAAAAATAAGCCCCAGCATTGTGGTTGCCCTGGGGATGGGTAGGTGGATGGACGTAGCCAGCTAGACATCACTCGCATCAGAGGATGCCTGTGGGGGCCCGGGCAGGGCTGGGATCTCTGGTAAAGGGGAGTGAGACCAGGGTGGGTGCCAGGGCCTGATCCACTGGAGGACCCTCGCAGACCCTCTTGGACTATGTAGGGTGGCTTTGGGGCTTGGCTCGGGTGGGGAAAAGTGGGGAAGGCAGTCCTGGCTGCCTCTTGGGGACTGGGCTCCCCCACCTTCCTGTTTGCTGGGCCCATCATGGGCAGGGAAGTAGGTGGCAAGCTTACTGGAAGATGAGATTAGATGGCATGGGCCGAGCAAGAACACCACACCGGAAGTCAGCATGCCCCAATGCTTGTTATGGATGGCTCGTCCGAGTTTTTGTAACTTTTCACAGTAGACTTCTGAATTGATGGTCAAACCATGCTCCAAAAACTTCACTAGCTGTACTCCTTTGGCATCTTCACATTTGGCGGGATTTTCTATGGCACCACTTCCGGTGTGGTGTTGGTTCCCAATAATGCTCGCCCACACACTGCTAGATGCATTCAAGAACTTTTGAAGCAGTTGGGATGTTTTTGATCACACATCCCCATAGCCCCCCATTCCTGCTAAGGAATTTCAAACCTTGTAAGACGTTATGACAATTGTCTTAATTTGAATGGCGATTATGTCGAAAAGTAATGTAATGTCGTAGTTTTCTAGTGTGTATAATAGAAGTTCTGTATCTGCGAGTGTCTGTCATTGATAACCAAATGGAGGTTTAATTTCCAAATTGCCCTTGTGTGTGTGTGTGTGTGTGTGTGTGTGTGTGTATGTACCAATAAAATTATAAGTTAAAATAAAAAGATGGGGAGGAAGGGGGTGAGGTGAGATTTGCGATTAGTCAATCTCCTCTAGTGTGGCACTTCCCCATTGGGGCCCCAAGCCAACTGGCAAAGCCAGGTTTTCAGGCCCTTATGGAGGGTGGGACAGTGTTCCTTTACATGTTCATTCATAAGCTTGTCTGTAATAATATGCTTATTTTGAGAAACCCTGTGTCTCGCTGACACTGTGCTGAATCTCAGTGTTATAAAGCCCATTGTACAACCCTAACATGAAAGCAGGTTTGGTGTAGTGATTAAAATACCAGGCAAAACCCCAGAAGACTGGGAGTTCTAGTCCCACCATAGCCACAAAGCCAGCTGGGTGACCTTAGGTCAGTCACACACTCTCAGTCCTAGGAAAGAGACAATGCAAACAAAAAAAAAAAAAAAAAAAGGAAAATGCCAAGGAAACTGCAGGGACTTGTCCAGGCAGTCTCCAAGAACTGGACACAATTGAATGGGGGCAAAATTGTGGTGAGGAGGAAATCTATCTTTGTGAGAAAAATCAGGAAAAAATATTTAAAGGTGAGTGTGTTCCTTATATCCCTACCTAAATGCCACATTGATACTTTTTTTGAGCTGTATTCCTCATGCTGGATATCAATATCTTGATCCAGTGACAACTTCAGATGTGGAGGATTTCAGAATATTAAAGGAAAATAGAATCTATGTTAAAATATTTTCCGTGGGGAAAAGATGATGCATCAATAGAAGAGGGAAAAAAAAACCCAGATATTAAAGTTTCTTTGCCATTTCCAAATAATTACTGGAGAAGGAATTTTGCTTGTAACGATTTCTTTCTTTCTTCCTTTTTTTGCTGATGCAGCTATGAATTAGCTTGTTGAAGAAAAAAAAATCTCCTAGCAGTTTTGTTTAAAGACTCAGTAAAGGGTTAAAATTCACAAACAGATCCCCCCCACCCCCAGATTCTGAATCTTGACAAGCAAATTGTTTTCATTTATCTGGAGTGCTGGAGCAGTGTCCATTTTTATAATAGGTGATTACTTCTTTTAGTCTTCCAATGTAGCTTAGCATGCATCGTCCCAGTGTGTGTGGAATGAAGAGCAAAGAGAAAATAATTGAATATTTTGAAGAACTGTTGATGCAAAGATTTAAAACAGATAATTAAAATCAGAAGGTTCTAATTAATCTCTTAAATGTTCAATCCCTGAGCATACTGCATATGTTCTGAAGATATAGAGATAAACTTCACTGCTAAAAGAAAAGAGATGCCTCTGTATGCAGACCTAACATAGAAATGCTTTCCTTTTGTTCCAAATTCTAAAATACTTAATCATCTTAGTTACACATCTCACAACTGTGCATAGTCTGGTGTACTTTTATGGATGGCTCCCCCCCCATTGAATACTTTCCTATATCTCTGTTTAAATTTGACCTAATTTGAACATATACAAAATCTAACATGTTACAGTAGATAACTGTGCTTTCATATCCTGGGCAAATTGGATCCAAACTTGGAAATAAGAAGGATTCTTTCCGATAATGAAAGCTTTCTAACTGAAGGGAAGAACCATGTGGTAGAAATCTAAAATAATGTCACCAAAGATAGAATGATGGAATTTAGAAGTTGGAGGCCATCTAGTCCAACCCCAGGTTCAGTGTAGCATCTACGAGAGCTTCTCAAAAGGATGATTATCAACACTCTACTTCATGAGTGTTCTACTCATGAAGTAGAACACTACAGCTTCATCCACTGGCTGACAGTCTCCTGATGTCTAGCCTGAACCTTACTATTTATACTTTCAACCCATTGTTCTGGTTGTACTCTCTGGAGTAAGGAGAATAAATTCACTCCACTATCTGTGTGGCAACTCTTCTGATATCTGAAAACTGCTGTAATATTTCCTCTCAAGCTTACTAAGAATCTTTAACCATTCCCCTTGCAACTTAATTTTCAGACTCTCCACCTTAATAGTCCTCTGAATTTGCTCCAATTCAATTCTTTTTGAATTGTGATTTCTAGAACTGAACACAGTTCTCCAAATGGAGACTGACCAAGGCAAACTAGATCAGAACAGTATATTCCTGTGGTCCAAGCAGCTACATTACAGCTAAACGCAAGCTAAACAAGGTCAGATCCCCTTCGCGTACATTATTGCCAAACTGGTCCTCACCCATCTTAAACTTATACCCTACTTTTTTTCTACCTAGGTCCATATTTCTACTTTTAGGTGCATTTTGGGGGTGCAATGGCTCAGCAGTTTGAGACCGGAGCTCTGTGCAACTGGGTGAGCTGAGCTTGTTACTTACCTCAGCTCCTGCCCACCATCTAGCAGTTCAAAATGATGCAAATGCAAGTAGATTAATAGGTACCACTTTGGTGAAAAGTAACGGTGTTCTGTTTGCCTTTGGTGTATAGTCATCCTGGCCACATAATCATGAAAATTGTCTTCAGACAATACTGGCTCCCTCGGCCAAGAAATGGAGATGAGCACCATGCCCTAGGTTTGGACATGATTGACAGGGAAACCTTTATCTTTTAAGGTTTATGTTAGGTGAATGTTGTCCCTATTAAATTACATCCCTTTCATCTCCATCCATTATTCAAACTTGTCTAATTCCTTTTTAAATCTTCTCACTTTCCTGTAAACTATTAACCACATATCTCAGGCCATGTGTCTCAAATTAGCCAAAGATATCTCACATCATCCATAAACTTAAAATGAACTCCTCAACTCCTTCCAAGGTATTGATAAACAGGTTGGACACTCTTTGGCCCAGGATATAGCTCTGTGGTACTCCATATGACATGAGCAGAAGTGCAGCCATTAATGAGCATTCTTTGGGTGTGGCCATTCAGCTATTTGTCAGTTTAAATAACCTATTTTTATCATTTTATTAAGGAGATTATCATGAATGTAGTTCTATTAAAGAGATGATCACAGACACAATATTTATGCGGGCTCCTATTCATTGTGCTATCCAAGTACATGCTGCTTCATAATCTGGCTGAAGACCTTGCCCAGTATAAACATCAAATTTGTTGGCAATTGATTTAGGAGATCCCAAGGGATCCATAATAGCACTACATTGCACTAGCATTCAGCTGTCCTTTTTCAGGACGAAGTGACTTCTCTCAGGGATACCAGTGGATAAAAGGAAAACAGCAACTCCTTATTTAGAGCAATTACGAAACTCTTCATGACTTGCCAGTATGGAGACAACTGCTTTTAAGCATAAATTTGAAGAACGATTAGCAAAATTATAGCGCAATATCTTTCATTTAGATAGTCCTATAGAACATGGGCTATTTACTGTGGCATTTACTACAATTAAAAGTATTTAAAGCATTATATCCTTATTATTATCATCACCATTAATTCTGACTCAATCACTCACTTCTGCAGATGTAAGAATGCTAGTGATAGACATGGATATTCAGGGTAACATACGATCTCTCGGTGTATGTTCATATTATATTTGACTTATTTTAGTCACCAATCATTTTAATGCCTTGTCTTACAAGTTTTCTCAGCTGCAGTACAAATATTTTTATCAGCTCCAAAAAGATTAAAACACTACCATGACACTGGAAAAGGGGGACTTATTAATTTTCAATATATCTCTGACAAATAGGGAGAAACAATTATAATATGCTGCACCCTTTGAAGATGCTTCCCTTTAAGTATCTCTGAGCCCTAAAGAGAAATTTCAAGCCTTTCCCTTTCTTGTTTTTTTCCTTTGAGACAAGACAGACAGAGTAAACTGGAAAGTCAAAGGCCTTATCATATTATCCTCTTTAAAATAAGGCGGAAACGAGGTGTGTATATCGATGCTTACATGTGAAGATACTTTCATTGATATGTATTTGTGACTGTCTTGATGTGAGTTTTCCTTTCCTTTCCTTTCCTTTCCTTCTTTTTCCTTTCCTTTCCTTTCCTTTTGCAAAATATTTCTTTGAGAACCAAATGCATCTTTTAAATTGTCTCTACATACTAAACCAGGTATAGGCAACCTTGGCTCTTTTATGACTCATGGACTTCAACTCCCAGAATTCCTGAGCCTCAGGAATTCTGGGAGTTGAAGTCCATGAGTCATAAAAGAACCAAGGTTGCCTACCTCTGTACTAAACGTTTTTCAGGAGGGTTTTGCCCTTTCCTCCTTCCTAAGGCTGAGAAAGAGTGACAGGCCCAAGATCACCAGCTAGTAGGACTAGAACTCCCAGTCTCCTGCTTTCTAGTCTGTTGCCTTAACCACTGCACAAAACTGGCACTCTATGAAACTTTCAAAATCACAAAACTGCATCTCACTTACTTTGGCCCTGTCATGTGGGGGAATTCAGTGGAGAAAGCAATTAGGTTTGGAAGAGTTAGCGGTAAAAGAACACGGTGGCTGGACACTATCAAAGCCGTTGCCAGCCAGAGCATAGAAAAACTCAAAGAAATGGTGCAAGATCAGAAGATGTGGAGAGACCTGGCCCACAGAATTGCCAAGAGTCGGACTTGGCTGAAAGAATAACATCATTATCATCAAGAAAATCTTAAGGAAATTGAAATGGGGAAGAACTCTAACAACGCCCTATAAGAATTCTCAAGAGAGACTGAAGCTGAATTTAGGAAGATGTTCACCCCATTTGTATCATACAGTATAATACAATATAATAAAATAATGCAATATAATAAAAAGCTCTATGTTCTTGTTCCATCAGGGCAGAGGGAGACACTGTAACCCATAGATATTAATAAACCAATCACCTATGAATTCATTTGATCTTCCCTTAATAGATTAGCCATCTAAGCTCCAAGACATGAACCCATCTTGGGCCAGTAGGACCCAGAAATGAAACAGGTAGGTAGCAAGAGATTGTTCTTTTTTATTTTCCAGAATATCCTGCCCATTGGCTTTCTTAAATGAGCCATAACCATCCTACAGATAAACAAATCGAACAGAACCCTGCCTGAGCACAGACTGAGAACGCCAGTGCCCTCTGCTGGAGCCTTCTGGCTGCCTGCAGTTTCATACATACCGTACATTGCACTCCCATTGGTAAAGGCATTATTATAGGGACTCTTTCCCGCAGCTCAGTGTGCTGGCAGCTGCGAATACAATATTAACATAAAATGTCCTATAAACCTCAGCAGTCAAGGGTTGGGTGGGGACAAAGATGCCTATGATGATTGCTTACAACACAGAATCTTGAATGGTTAAATTAGCAGAGTGTTCTTTTCATTCATTAAAAAAAATCATTCCAATGCATGCCACTGGTTTTTTGTTGTCGTTGTTGTATTTGTTGGATGTATGTCATTGCAATAATCTTTTAATTACTATTGTGCATTTAGAGTAAAGGCATGAATGAATACTGCTGGCTGTTACTGCCATACTGCCCAGGAGGGACTTTTCTTTTTGCCAAAAATATTCAGTCACTAATGTGCAGCCTGTTGGCAGAGTGTTGTTTATACATGTTAACACGATGCCAAGTGGATTGTTTCTCTACATGAATCCTGGCTTGGACCCAGTTAGTGGCAATCTACAGACAAAAAGATAATTTTATGGCAAGATGTAAAAAAAAAAAAAAAGGAAGCATAAGCTCTTTGGACAGTAATCCTCTATGCAATTCAACTGCTTTTCCTGCATGAATGGGGCGCCCGGGGGTGGAGGATCAAATGCTTTTCTCTCCTGCAACTTATGCTGAAAAGTAATTTCAGAGAAATAGGTTTGAAGCTGTAAAGTTATTAACTCCAGTGAGTTTGCATTATTGAACAGCTTAATTGACAATAATGAATAAATTATGAAATACTCAAAAACAATTTTTTTAAAAAATGTTATCGTAAACCATACATATTATTTTTTTTTGCATCCATTCATGCTTTTTTTCCTGCAAGAATTGCACATTTAGTTTTTATTCCAAAAATCGTATTTCTTTCTTTGGATCAAGTACCTTAAGAAGACATATTGAGTCATATTGGGACTGGTTTGGACTGCAGTACTTTAATCTTAACACCAAATGTTTAGAGGGATTCCACCTCTAGATTATCTTATTTTAAAAAGTGTAAATAATATGAAATAGTAGGGAACATTTGCCACTGACTTACATTACACAACTGACTTCTATAATTCCTCTTCTCAGACCAGCCTTGGAAAAGTGCAAAATGCAGTACCTACACTGTGATCTTCAGAGGCTGTGTCTGCAAACATCATAGGCTTTTTCTTCGTTTCTGAACAAAATAGGGCTGGTTTGACCTTTATGACAATCATATTCATATCTTCATAGAATTTATTAAGATTTTGCTCCATACTTCTGTCCAATCTGAGCTGTGACTGGCAGGCATACATGAAAAGGCTTTGTGAGAGGTTGTAGAGTCTGGGAGAGCAATGTTAGACGTTAACAACTAAAAGATAGGAAATGAGGTCTTTTGGTAGCTAATTTAATAAATGGCAAGTAATAAGTCCGGATGACAGATAACTCGGGAAGAAACTGTTCAAACTATTCCAAGAGACTCCACTGCACTGAACACATGAATAAACGAGGGTACAAAACTCCTGTGATAATTCCCAAAGTTTTGTCTTGGATGCTTATAGAAATTGATCTTGACCAATTGTATCAGGCTTGAAAGGCTTCTGGAGGATATCATTCAGGTTACTGAACAGTCTGCCTTGGCAGAATTGGCTAGTTATTTATTATTTTATTATATCACCTTTATTTTTATAAATAACTCCAGGCAGAAAACATACCTAATTCTCCTTTCCCTTCCTATTTTCTCCACAACATTGTGAGGTGAATTGGGATGAGAAAGTGACTGGCCCAAAATCACCCAGCTGGCTTCCATCCCTAAAACAGAACTAGAACTCATAATCTCCCAGTTTATAGCCTGATGCCTTAACCATTGCACCAAACTTTTAATGCTTTTAGTGCTTTTAATCTGCTTGTGGTTACTATATTCCATGAACACGATTTAATTTTACAGTCTGATAACATTTTCTTGGTCAATCTGCTTTTTTGAAAAACAAACATTTTTGCTGCTGTTGTATTTCTTTCCTTTGTTATCAGTATATTGATTATTGCTGCATTTAGGGACTCGTTTTGGAATGGAGATGTGACATATTTATTTATTTATTTATTTGGGTTTGTATGCCGCTCCTCTCTGGGGACTCAGAGCGGCTAACAACATATATATATAACAATAAATTACAATAAAAAAACCCAAACAACGATATCTAAAAAATACAATAAAAGACACATTCAATTCAACAATCAACCACAATCATCCCCAGGCCTGCTGGCAAAGATGAGTTTTTAGATTTTTCCGGAAGGCCGGGAGAGTTGGAGAAACGTGGACTTCAGGAGGCAGTTGGTTCCAGAGGGCGGGCGCCACAACAGAGAAAGCCCTCCCCCTAGGGCCCGCCAGACGACATTGTTTCGCTGACGGGACCCGGAGGAGGCCAACCCTGTGCGCTCTCACCGGTCGTAGAGAAGTATGTGGCAAAAGGCGGTCCCGTATACTTTTTTTAATTTGTTTTCATATTTATTTTTTTAATTTAACATATTTAGGCACTGCCTGTCATGCAAGGCATCTCTGAATGATGTAGAGAACTCAAAATACATTTGAATACAACACTAAGACAATTTAAAACCCACAAGAAATAAAAATTGCACAAAAAATAAAGTGCCTGCATCTATAGCCTGATGTAATGGAGAAGTAGTTTCAATGAGTTGGTGCTAGAAATCAATCCAAGCTCCTGTTTTTGAACAGTAAGAATCTTAGTTGCTCTTAAACAGGCTGTCAGCCTAGAGATGATAGTGATTAATGTAGACAATCCTGAACATGGTCACTGAACTTCTCTTTTGTGAATGACTACAAGTAAAAAGAGGACAGGATTTTCTTGCGCTTTTATGCAACCACAGGTTGTTTGGTATGATTCAGAAGTTATGTGGGGCAGATGTAAGGGAATAGCCAAGAGTCTCAAGATATATGGCCTTGTCTATTATTTTATGAATCCATCCATCTTTCTCACCTTAAAAGATGTATCAGGCATATGTCCTTTGGAGTCATTTAATGTAGATATCCTGTAGTGTTTAAGTCCTGTTGAACACTGCAAATATTACCAGAGAGTAGACATGAATAGGACTGCAGTGGAAGTAAATGATTGTTTGCATATTAGATTGTTTAATAGCTATCACTTGAATTTAGTGAGGCTGCAGACCATGTTATGTTGTAAAACAATGTTCAAAGACAAGTAATACAGCATATCGAGGTTATAGAGATATCTATCTTCAAATCTGCATTAAAAATTAAATCATGCTCTACTAGGATATTATTAAACAATTCAACACAGATATCTTACATTTTGTTTGTTATATCTAAGGCAGACATTTGCAGGTACAAAGCCAAAGTCTTCACTGTGGAGTTTTGCATGTACAACTGCATATACATGCATTAGCTTCCTTATAATTGTAGACCTTGCATTTGGAAACCAATGAGTACACAGCTGTGTCGGTGAAGAGCTCCACACTACAGACAACTGGGCTGTTTATGTGCCTTCCACTGATATTACCAACATAATATCATGTAGGGATATTGTTGCTCATCACAGTTCCAGTCAGTTCCCCATCAATGCAAAATATTTAAATTGAGACCATCTGAAGGTTAGGAATAACAGAAATGTATCCTGCTACCTTTATTTACAGATTATTTTAAAAAGTGTGCATTTAATAATAATGCATACTATTAAAGTACTTGGTTCCTTTATATTTTATAATAATAAATGTATTAATCAATAATACATTATAAAGCAAATGATTCACATTCTAAGACAGAGGTGTCAAACTCAATTTCACTGAGGGCCGCATCAGCATTGCAGTTGCCTTGGGGGGGGCTGGGTGTGTGTGGCCAGAGTGGGTGCAGCCTACTGGGTGGGTGTGGATGGAGTGGGTGTGGCCTACTGGGTGGGCATGGCCAGTTCTACATCATTTGCATCAAGGGTGCCTATGGGGGTCTGTGCAGGAGTGGGACAGATCTGAGGATCTCTGGCAGAAGGGGGTGGGACGGGGGCAAGTGCCAAGGCATGAGCCACTGGGGCTAGTGCCAAGATGGCCACCACAAAATTGTACATTGGCTCCCAGCTGGCCTGGGCCAGGGCCAAGGCAGCGGGGCCCATTCCCTCACTGTTTCTAGGATGGCTTCGCGGGCCACATGAAACCACTTCGCAGGCCGCATCCGGCCCCCAGGCCTTGTGTTTGACATGTCTGTTCTAAGAAGAATAGCATGTTACAGGGCTTTAATAGACAAAAGCTACTATTTGTTCACTGGAACTAATAACATCACAAATTGCAAATTTCACCATGGGCAGGGCATGGTAACAAATGGCTATGCATGATATTTAACATTGGGTACTAATCCTTCTCTTTCTTTTGCCATCCTTTACTGGATGTTGATAATATCAGCACCATTTCTTCTTTTGATTTTTACTTTTTAGTCATTGTTAGCATTATGTTGCATTCTGCTCTCTTATTCAATTGCCATATGAATGAATGCATTTTATTTCTGCATCCAAATGCCACTACAAGTGTTCCAGACTACACCACAGCCCCCATAGTTGATTTTGATAAAACAGCTGCCTTTAAGAAGCTATGCAATTCATTGATAGCATTATTCACCAGGCCCTACATTGTACTTGGAAACATGTAATATTTTTATTAAGTCAGTCACATTTCTCACATATTACTATTACTGCAATCTAATAGTTTTTCTGCTAATTTTCCACTTATTTGACTGAGTTTATATCACAGCTGGCCGTTGTCTATTATTTATGAGATTTGTCTATTGCTTGAAATCTGACAGATTCTAGGTAGCTTACAAAACTTACAGATAGTTTAGAAATAACAAACCTAAAAACACAGCATAATATCAATATCAATATAATTATTTTAAAATTACATTAATTGAAATAGTACAATTCAAAATCCAATCCCCCAATTTTTATACTGAAATTAATGAGTTCAAAATTGGTTTGGAATGACACTGCTGACCAATGGGACATGGATATCATCTGCATAAACCTACAGATGACTTCTTCCCACGTTTACACAAAAAACTTGAATGGGATGGGGAAATGGCTAAGCAATAACACATCTAACTTTGCTCTGACCTCCCCCCCCCACCCACTTCCTCAATCACTATCTCAGCATTTCCACTCAGATGGGAATGGAACCACTCTTACATCAACTCTCAATTCCCAGCCTTCACAGCTGTCCAGTGCTGGTGTAGTGTTTAAAGATGCTATAGTGTTGGAAGCTGAAAAGTCTTGAAGGACAAGGATGGTCAGGTCCCTTCCAACTAAGTTTTTACATGGTCCATTCATGAAAATAAACAATGTCATTTCCATTCCATGCCTAGGTTTGCACCAGAGTTGAGATAATATGTATCTTCTAGAATCTTTTGCAACTGTTGAATCCAAACCTGGTCTCTGTAGGATTTTTTTAAAAGTCCGTAATAACTGTCCGTCCCTAAAGAAAGTATTGGATACAGCCTAGCTCCAACTTCCAATTCCCTTTAAGGCTGCTTTGATTATCTAATAGTTATTCCATTAGATGAAATACAGTGGCAACTTGATGGATATTCCTCGTAGCCTTCAGCTTGGCCTCCGGTGCATATTCTAGTATAGTATCAGTAAACGTCATTGTAATTTCAGATAATATATCCCTGTTTCCACAAACTGAGTGTTAGGTTTTTTGTTTTTTTTTTAAATAAATAACATTACTTTTATGATTTTACCTTTCTCTTAGGCTTCTGTATTTCTGCCCCCAATCACCAAGTGTTCCAAGAAGTTGAAAACCTATAGAATGTTACAAGAAGTACTCAGGTAATTACTAAGTTTCCACTGTACCATACACATTTTTACCACTGCACTAAGTCAAAGTTTCTTCTTGAGCTTGCTTGAATTTTCCATGTACAAAAAAAATTCAAAAAACTAACACAAACCAAGAGAAAGAAAAGAAAATGAAAGAAATCAAAGAGAAAGCTAAAAGGGCAAGAAAGGAAAAAAAAAAATAAAGGAAAATAGAAAAGAAATAAAGATACAAAAAAGTAGCTTCTGATTTTCTTACAGTAATTCTAAGTACAATTATAAGTTTACCTCTTATGCTATGGTTATAAAATAGCTCTCTTCTTTCTTTAGTCTACTCTACATAATCACAAGTTCATTTTTTTTCCTGTTTCTCTTTTAAATTGTAACATATTGTAAGTTTCAATCCTTTCAGCCACGTATTTTCCCATTGTTCCATCTCTATATTGCAACCCAAATTTTTGCCCACTTTCTCACATCTTCTTTCATGTGTTTTTCTGTTTCAGATTTCAGTGAAAATGTACACGTTTTAGCCATTGCGCATTCCTCATTTATACACAATTCTATTTCAGATCCAGTCTCTTAGAATAATCAAAAACACAAATGTTGTTGTCTCCTTTAAATGTTTTCAATAACTGTAATTAAGAGGACCATTGACAGCTATGTTACTTTGTTCTTCTCTTGATTTTATTTTAGATTCCCCTTGAGAAAATTCTAATATCTCACAAGAAGTTAGTGTTTACTTATTATTTATCATCTGTAAAATGATTCTTGTTCGGAGAGCAGTTTTCAGGCACAAACTGCATTTGTATCCATTCTGTATTTTTAGTATGGCAAACATAATGAAAATTCACACTGATCTTGATTTCATCATATAACAACAACAACAACAACAACAACAACAATAATAATAATAATAATAATAATAATAATAATAGTAATAATAAAAGTTGGAAGGGATCTTGGAGGTCATCTAGTCCAACCCCCTGCTCAGGCAGGAAACCCTATATCATTTCAGACAAATGGCTATCTAGGCTCTTCTTAAAAACTTCCAGTGTTAGAGCATTCACCACGTCTGGAGGCAGGTTGTTCCACTGGTTAATTGTTCTAACTGTCAGGAAGTTTCTCCTTAGTTCTAGGTTGCTTCTCTCCTTGATTAGTTTCCATCCGTTGCTTCTTGTCCTGCCTTCAGGCACTTTGGAAAGCACCTTATATCACAAATATCTATGCCACCCAATCCTCAACTCATGTTCTTCTAACTCTGGCAGTCATCTATTTCACAGCAGCCTCAATTCTTTCAACTAAGCCAAAGAACAAGCTGCAAAATACTATTTTGCATCAGGTAAAGCCAATCCTCCTTTTTCCTTTGCATCTTGTAGCAACTTTTATTTAACTTGTGTTTTTCCCCTGCCATAGAAATTTAGATTTATCCTTTTTGCCTTTGTTTAAATGGTCCATCAGTTGTCAAAACAAGCATTGTCTGAAACAAAAACATCATTCTAGATAAGACGTTCATTTTTATCACAGATATTTCCCCCAACCATGACAGTTGTAATTTCTCCCATCTTAATGTATCTTTTTAAAATTCACTCTATATCTTAACTTAGTTATTTTGAAACAACATACAATTCTTATTTGTCACAATATACTCAAATATTTTACCTTCTTCTCAATCTTAAAACCCATGTTATTCATTAGTTCTGTTTGATCTTCTGTATTCATATTTATTAACAGTTTAGTCTTCTGTTTATTAATCCTAAAACCTGCTAATGCACCAAATTACTCCTCCTCTACCCAATGTGAACAATTTAATCCAATTGTCCAAATGATATCTTCTCCAAGTAGTGCAAGATCTGGGGAAAATCAGAAGGTTTCTGAAAGATTTTGAGAACGGGGTACATGGTTTGGGATAGGAATGGTATGAGTGACCTTGTGAAGAAGGCACAGGTAGCCAGCAACTGAATGGTATATGGTAGAGTCAAGCCAGGCATGCTTCATCAGCAGTAGGAGTAAAACAAGGTTATCTTGATGGAGCAGAACTATTGAGTGCAGGTTGGACAAAAGGATGGAGATAGGCATGTGGTGGTGGTGGGGAGTTGCAGTTATAAGTGGTTGTAAGTGCTGTTGGGTCAGGTGGGAAGGCTGAGACTTTCAGGGGCAGCTGTAGCTGTGCAGCATACTGAAGCTCCCCAACTCATGCACTGCGTGTGCTGGGTCTTCCAGTTTTCCCTTCACTCCTATGCAGCATGTCCGTGCACAACAACACAGTCCTTGCCTGTGACTCCCTCTGTTCAATGGCCCATGACTCTCATTTAACTGCAGAAACTGGGAGTACTGGATTGCAGTCGCTAAGAGATGCAGTCACATAATATCTTATTTTATGTCCCAGAAATGGAATTCAGTACTTAAGTACGCCCCTCTTAGAATCAGACTGAATGAACAGGATCCATGGTACATGACTGGGATGCCAGTGATTGGGGGTGGGTGGGCGGGAGAGGAAGGGAGGAAGGGAGAGAGTCCATCAAAGTACTAATTCTGTTAGTTTTTCATATTAAAATTTTTCAACACCATCTAATTAAGAACTGCCCCTTCTTTCTCAGGTATGTTAAAATCAGAAAGAAAGCTTGTGCAGAGGCATTGAGAATGGTACTCTGAGTGTGGTCATACTAAAAAGAAAATGCTGAATAAGCCCCAGAGACCAAAATATTCCCTCCGCCATTTAATGAACTGTTTCTTTTATTATTTTGTACACATTTGTATAAATATACCTTCTTTGTAGTTTGCAAAGTACTCAGCATCCTTCTTTCTAGGAAGGGGGGAAACCTCATTTAGATTAATCTGTGACTTTGACAGCAGGTGGTAGAATGAACCGACTGCTTCAATTACTGCTTTTTTTGCGCATGTCTTTCAAGTGTTGCTAAGATTATCGTAGAAAGCTGATTACATCCCCCTTAGACGCTATTGTTGGCACAATGATTAAGCTGTTATTTTTTATTTTTTTAAAAAATTCTTTTAGGGAAACCTAAAGAGGTCTTTGGCAAGAAGCAAAAACACTTGGTCTAGAGATCAGTAAGATAGGGTGTATTATCACTCTGTAGCTTATCTCCACATATACAGCTCCCTGGTGTATCCCCATGATAAAGATTATTTGGAACAATTAGCTGCTACTGACATAGAATCCAGTCACAGTGGTGATGGCTAGTAGCGCAGAGCCAAAAATGACAGAGCCAAGAACTCTTAAAACAAAAAACAAAAACCAACAACAATCAGAAGCCAGCTACCCTCTCCCCGCCCCCTCTCATTCAGTCGTTGTCATAAAACCTTCCCAGTGCTGTGTTTGCATAGCTGGCTTCGCTGATACGGTACCAAAATACAAAAGAAAAAGCTACAGCACTTGTCTTTGCTCAAGTGAAATTACAAGTCATTGAATTAGTATGTCATCTTTATTGTGCTGTCATGCAGAGGAGGTAAGGAGAGGCTCTCTGTAATGGATGGGAGAGTTTGATGGCCTGAGAGACAGCCTCCCAGATGGTTCTCGATATAAACCAGTTTGCCCTTTCTTAAAAATAATAGGAGGGGAGGGGTGGCAGGGGAGACGTCTCTGCTGATTTGAATGGCAGTGAGTGACAATATTTCTATTAGTCTGATCACAGCAGCGACCAGGGCTGAAAGGTGAACCAAGAGTTGGGTTGGGAACGAGAAGCTCGAATTGCATGCTAAGCTGTTTTTTTTTAAAAAAACCAAATGTTAGTGAGAATAACCTCAGAGGTGAAGCGCTGAAGGTCTTGCTCAGAAAGATGCTCCTACTGTTCTGGCATGGGGAAAGTTACCCTTGTAATGTTCTGCAGTGATACGGTAGCAGAATTTTCCTCGGAAATATCCTTGAAGATGGAAAACAGAGCCAGCTCATATGTTGGAAAGCAATGTTAGCCTGTTTAAAAGCTATTTCGTTTATAGCAAAAAGCTATCAAACCACCTCGTCCACCAAACTATTCTACTAAATCGTCGCATGAGTATCAGACAGTGTAATTTCATCGTAAATACTTAGGGTGATATCTTTTGCACTGGAAATTAGGCAGAACTTAATTAGCTTTAAGTTGAATTGCAAAATGCTTTCATGCAATAGTGAAAATCTGAAGTTTTGCTTAGAAATCCAAACTATTGCAGACATTGGAAGGCTGATGGTTCTGTCCGGTAAATAGGAAGTTTGTGTGTTAACAGTTTATACCAAACAAACACCACTAAATTACTTTTCTCATTTGCTTAAATGTGTGATAGAAAGATACTGACATTGCTTTCTTTTTTCTTGCTTTTTTCATGCATATATTCACTTGTGTCAGAATGTGTATTTTTTCAGTCTTAATAGTGGTGTTGGAATCGGAGCTAGTGTTAATCACCTTTATCATGCAATTCTTTCTCTTCAGCGTCTTTATCATCTTCACCATGTTAATTATCATCTTCCATTTCTGTCTTATTGTTCTTTTTTGTTTGTTCTGGGATGACCCTGGTGGATCTGAAGGACGCTATGTGAGACAGAGGGGCATGGAGAGTGCTGATCCATAGAGTGGCTGAGGGTCAGACACGACTGAATGGCTGACAACAGCATTCTTTTTTTTATTTGATTATATTATTTCATCCTTTCCCTCCTACTCTCCTCTGTTCTTCCTCACAAATACATTCCTCAGCTATCCATTCACCGTTTCCAATCCCTCCCTCCTTCTTTTTCATCTCATCTTCTCTTCCTTTCTCCCTCTCTTCCCATTTTTCATCCCTTGTACTGTATAACGTGAGACAAAGAATTATAACATTTAACAGTAGATAGAATAGCTGTAATTTTCCTTTCTGAAGGTTGATCTATATAAGATGACAGGACAGGGACCAAATGGAAGCCATTAGGAAAACTTGACTCTATGAGGTCCATGCAGCTAGTATAAAGCTTACACATCATAGGATCTGAGACAAACACTTCTGTGGTCTGGGTCTAACAGTCTTAAACTCCGCTAGTCATAAAATTAACATGGTAGAGATTTGCACTAGTCCCCATATTTTAATCTATCCTATATCAACACTTGAGTTTTAAAAAATTGAAAGTAAGTTTGGAAACTATTTATTAGCATTGTAAGAGGTATTAAACGTTGAACAAATCTGAAATATATTTAAATCAGTCCTTTGAATTAGATCTCCAGATTAATTCCTTACATGGAATTGAATTAGGTGTCTTTCAATCAAATCAGATGCTATGGAGAAAATGTGGATCATTTTTTCAAAAGAAAATTGCAATTCTCTTAAACATCCATTAAACAGCAATGATGGAGCAGTTTATCCTACTATCTGAGAAATTCTACTATGTGTAGTCCTGCTAATATATTCTTCATAGCTTTCTCTTTGAGAAAATGGAGACAGACAAGAGAGGATTAGATATCTTGAGTTGATGCTAACCAGTAGGGAAGATTTACTTGATGAGGGAAAAATAATGCAGGGGACACTAAAGCTAAGCATAGCTGTAGTTGAAGAACATGATTTTAATGAACTTAGGAATAATAATGAGTATCCCATTACACTCAAGAGTCATTAATAGAGAAAAGGAATCTAAACTGAGGGGGAGTTCATAAAAAAGAAAACATTAGAAGTATCACTGCAAACAATTCCCTTTTGAAAATATTTTTATTAAAGATTTTCACATAAGAGAAGCATGAAGTTATATAGAGTGAAATTTTAAAAAATATAGATAAAAGAAGAAATAGAAAAGACAATGCATGTAAAAAAAGTAAAGATATATAAAACAGGGTACACACTTCCACTCTTCTTTACTTCGTTCTCTCTCCTCCCTCTTTAAAGTTACAATATGATTCTTCCCATATTCTACCCTTTGTAATCGGCAAATTCATAAATCACTAATTCATTTTTTCTCCATTTACAGCAAAAAGTCCATAAGGGATTTCCAGTCTTTTATAAAAGTGCTCGTTCATAATTGAAAACAATTTCAATAAAGGGGGGGAAAAGAAGAAAGAAATCTTGAATACTGGACCCAAAGTTTTGGGCCAACTGAAAATGGCAATAAAGATGCTTAAGGGATAGAAACTGAGATTTATGAAGAAAGCCTAAAAGAAATAAGGATGTTTAGCCTTAAGAAGAAAGATGAGTAGGGCAATATGATAGCATTCATCAATGTGAAAGGATGTTACACAGAAGAAGGCCAAGAATTCCTCTCTATCCCAAAAGATAAGTATGAAATACTGGATTTATGTCCTTGGACAACAATTTCTATTTGAAGGTTAAGAAAAAAAAATCGTAACAGTAACAGCAGTTGAATAAAGGCATTAATGAGCTCTTCTTTACTTGATGTTTTCAAAAGGAGGCGGGGAAGCGGGGAAGTAATTTTGCTTTAATCTGGATTACTCCATGACCAATAGGTTGGGTTCATTCTAAAGGGCCTTTTCTAATACTATGGATCTATGAATCACTTCCGACAAACTCAAAGGCGATTACCAGCATCAATGGACTTTATAGTTTTGCAGAGCCTCAAAATGCTGACAAGGGAGTGGGGGGGGGAAAACTCTGAGTGATATAATATGCTGTCTGATATTATGAATACCAAGTCAATGAATGATGTTCTTTCAACCTATCAGGATATTTGAGAGAGTTTTGCTTTGGTGTTTGTCTCATTTTCTGCTTATTTATAAGCAGATTCATATGGAAGAAAATGAAGACACTCTGATCAGTTTCTGGTACTTTTCTCAACTTTTCCTTCAGTTCACAACTTTTTACCCTTAAACTTTCTGCTTGTAATACAGTCCCTGGCAGTTTGTGTCCAGGTAGCCTGCATTTCTTCCATTCAGACATTTCATTCCTTCCTCCCACATTTTTTTTTCCTTTCCACCACTTGCTTTCTTTTTTTAATATTGAATGAGTAAGGCTTGATAAATGAGCCCTCCATAATACTGAATAAGTGTGAGTTGTGTACAACAGCTCAAGTCATTTTCCATAAAAGAAAACCCCAGTTCTAATCTACATCTATCTCTGAAATGGCCCAGATTGTTTTTTCTTCAACTCAGCCTCTGATTTTGATGCTATTTGCTATTTGGATTTGAGCCAGCCCAGAAAGAGATCACCCCCTCTCTTCCTGTGAAAGAAAGCAGAAGACAGGGGCCAGAGCTGCCCTTTTCTCTGTTTATGAGTCACCTGAGAAGGGAATCTTCTCCCTGTTCTGCTCTTTAACATTTGATTTTCACAGGCTTAGCACCTCTTTTCCCAATTGCCTACTCTGATGACAGATGAGATTTTCTTTAAGCCGTTCAGTGTCTGAATCCCTTAGAATGAGATTTTATCCCATTTGCCATAGTCAACTTTAAACTGGTTCTTGAAAGTTTTTAAGCTGGAGAGGAACTCTTTGTGCATTGTTCTTCATAAGTAAAAAAATGTGGTGAAATCCTTGAAGCTGCTCAACTGAAACTTTGTAGAGTTAATGACTTCTAAAATGGCTACCAAGCCCACTATTTTCATCTCATTTTGCCAACAACTTAAGTAGCTATAGGCATTTTAATACTAGTTCATTATAGCTTATACTCAGATCTTTTACCAGGCAGAATCTTGAATGAACCTGAATAAAAATTTTCATTGCTTCTGTATCTTGAGTCTCAAAACGAAATTGAAACTTTAAATTTGAAATGGTGAATTCCAAGCAGATCTTTGTTAACCTGTATGCAGTATACAAATTCTCAGTTACCTTACCTTTAAATAATTGAAAGCACTGTAACATCTCAAAATAAGGTTGTATAGGAGGGGGGAAATGGGCTATTACTTTTCTAAACCTGCATCATTAAATTATTGCTATTCCTTTAACAACCTTGATGGCACATACATCATATACAGTCTATAACCATGACATATAATAAATAAGTGAATACTATTTATTAAGCAAACTACTCTAGTTTTTGATCTGTATACCTAAGGCCTGCTCTTTTCTTTTGAGAGGCAGTAATCACAGTTACTCATTCTCTGGCTTAAAATCGCTCATCTGCCATTTTCACTGCCAGTCTGTAGGCTTTGAAAATGAGGGCATGAGACATTATGCTGGGTTGCAAAGAACATTTTTGAAAGGTTTATTAATTGTGCTTCTCATGTATCTCTGTGTGTGTTTCTCTGTGTTTAATAATTTGTATGCTGCTAGAGAAGATAGTGGCAGTAGAGCCTCTCTTAGCAGCTGCGTGAAAGTAATACTCATTTGCTGATTCTTAGCAAACCTTGGAACCATACTTTACTGAGATTTTATAGGCTGCTTCTTTCTGGGTATTTTCCCAGTATGTTTGTGTATTCTGTAGTTAGTCCTCAACTGGAAGTAAAGAAGAGAAGGACGAGGGGGGACATGATAGAAGTGTTCCAATTTCTCAGGGGCTGCCACAAAGAAGAGGGAGTCAAGCTATTCTCCAAAGCGCCTGAAGGCAGGACAAGAAGCAATGGGTGGAAACTAATCAAGGAGAGAAGCAACCTAGAACTAAGGAGAAACTTCCTGACAGTTAGAACAATTAACAATTAACCAGTGGAACAACCTGCCTCCAGAAGTGGTGAATGCTCCAACACTGGAAGTTTTTAAGAAGAGACTGGACAGCCATTTGTCCGAAATGGTGTAGGGTTTCCTGCCTGAGCAGGGGGTTGGACTCGATGACCTCCAAGATCTCTTCCAACTTTATTATTATTATTATTATTATTATTATTATTATTATTATTATTATTATTATTATTATTATTATTATTATTATTATTATTATTATTATTATTAAATGGGGTTTGGCAAAAATGTCATAAAATATGGTCATGTGACCATGGGAAACAAATGTGGCCATGTTGTTGAGCACCCAAAGTGGGGACACATGACTGCAGGAGGGGAGGTGACCCATCAGAACTTTAGATCTGGGTTGTAAGTCCCCCTTTTAAGGTAGATTATAGCTTTGAACAATCACAGAGTTTGCAGTCTGCAAATATATCGTGCAGACTGCAAATATATCATGCTGCAGTCTGACTCTAGCCCAGGGGTAGGCAACCTCAGCTCTTTTATGACTCATGGACTGAATTCTGGGAGTTGAAGTCCATGAGTCATAAAAGAGCCAAAGTTGCCTACCCCTGCTCTAGCCCAATGCTCGGGGAAGAACCAGTTGAAGTTGAGTTCTTTCTCCCTCCACAGTGGAAATCAATGTTGCAGTGAAATGTCTTGTTCTGTTTGTCAGACTCTTCTAAGTGGGAAAGGTCCTGTATCTGCCACTACCACTGATGATGTTACTAGTTAGGGTAATGAAGAGTCTGCAAGAAATCAACCAAGCTCAGACAGCACCAAGAACCCCTCCTATATCTATGTTTCTATTCTTCCTTTTTATACTGTGGCTCTTTTAATCTATTCATAATGTGTCTTCTAGTCTAGCAGCCCCCAACCTTTTGGACACTGTGGTTTTTCCATGGACTAAGGGTGAGTGTAGTTTTGCGTACTGACTGCATCTTGCATGTGCGTGGATGGGGCTTTGCTGGCTTGTGTGGACAGGTTCCTGGCAGGCTGCATACTGGTGCCAGTGCGCATACTGGGGTTTAGGGACCCTTGCTCTAGTGTATTACTGTATTATATTACAGTTCCTATTGGCTCCTTACAATTCCAATTGTCTGATGGGAGTCAATCCTATAGTGAGATTTGATCTCATTTACTACTCTTTAAAGATTTTTTTCCCCTTTCTGAACAAATAACATGTTGCATGATCTTCAGATTTAAGCATGAATTGGAATGTTAGGTGCAGAGGGAAAGTCTGATTTCAGCAAAAATATTAAAAGGATTGCTTACAAAATCCATTCTTGGCAAGCAATTAAAAATGGAATGAATATTGTTCTTTTAGAGGAGTTTACCATATGGTTAAACTACTCATCTGTGTAAGTGTACTCAGTGGGTTTACTCATGACTTTAAATTTATGGGTTATGATTGTTCATAGGTCCCAAGACCCTATACCTTACAGATTAACAGCAGAATGTGTGATCCAGTTAACTAGCTATATATTAATGAAACTATATTTGTATCCCATTGACAAATATGGCCCATTTACAAAATATTCAGGCTAGAAGATATCATTAACAGGTTTTTGCCTTTAGTGTAGCTTACCAAGCCCCCATAACAGCATTCCCTGACCAGTGGGTTTCAAACGAAATGTCACGTCTGTCCTTGACATCAGGATTCTTGCTTTATCGGATGCTAGCTGAAAGCATCATTGTAATTGAAATATAGCTCCCCAGCCATACAAAAGCAACGCATTTTCTGGAATCTAGGATAATGTTAATGTATGGGAGAATGGCCAACCCTTTGCTGCCAAACAATATGTCACAGTTTGGCATCCATAACTCTATTAGTCTAGTGATCTTAGATTGCAACTTATTTTAAGGTTGATGTATCTTGGCTCATTTCAACACCCTGGCCAAAATGTTGTTTCCTCATGGAGATTTATTTATTTATTTAAATTTATATACTTCCTGAGTCCATTAAGATTCTAGGCACTGACCAACATACCATCATTGCTATAATTAATGTAATGCCAATCACCATTCATTAAAATATTATTTGAGGACCAGAATCTCTCTTTATGTGCCAAAGTTGGAGCAGATGGAAGTCATCTTTAAAAATAGGTATAGTTTATTTATTTATTATTTATTTATTAATCAAATTTCTATACCGCCCCTCTCCCAAAGGACTCGGGGCGGTGTACAGCCTAAAATTTAAAAAACATATAAATATACACAATTTAAAATAATTAAAAATAAATTAAATAATTTGGCTGAAATCCCCATTTAAAACCCAAAACATACAAAGCTAAAATCTTAAAAAAATACTCCCCTAAAATGTCCCCCTAAAACATTTTGACCCTATTGGAACCGAAGCTTCTATGCCAGGCCGGCCTGTCGAAAAAGGAATGTTTTTAGTTCCCGACGGAAGGTGCGTAAATCTGTTATTATACGGAGTTCGGGGGGGAGCTCGTTCCATAACGTGGGAGCTCCCACAGAGAAGGCTCTCCCCCTGGGGGTCGCCAGCCGGCACTCTCTGGCCGACGGCTCCCTGAGGAGGCCCTCTCTGTGGGAGCGTACCGGACGGCGGGAGGTATTTGCTGGCAGTAGACGGTCCTGTAAGTATCCGGGTCCGATGCCATGGAGCGCTTTAAAAGTGGTCACTAACACCTTGAACCGCACCCGAAAGACCACGGGCAACCAGTGCAACTCACGCAGGAGCGGTGTTACGTGGGAGCGCCACGACGCTCCCATCACTACCCGCGCGGCCGCATTCTGGGCAAGTTGGAGCTTCCGGATGCACCTCAAGGGGAGCCCCATGTAGAGAGCATTACAGTAGTCCAGCCTGGAGGTCACAAGGGCATGAGTGACTGTGCGTAGCGAGTCCCGGTCTAGGAAGGGACGCAACTGGCGCACCAGGCGAACCTGGTAGAACATCCTCCCGGCCACGGCCGTCAGATGGTCCTCTAAGGACAGCCGTGAGTCCAGGAGGATTCCCAAATTGCGAACCCTTCCTGTGGGAGCCACTGTTTCGCCCCCAATACACAGCGATGGAATCAGCTGGCTGTACCGGGACGACGGTAACCACAGCCACTCGGTCTTGGAGGGGTTGAGCTTGAGTCCGTTTCTCCCCATCCATACCCGCACGGCCTCCAGGCACTGGGTCAGCACGGCAAGGGCATCGTTGGGGTGGTTTGGCGTGGAAATGTACAGCTGGGTATCATCAGCGTACTGGTGGTACTCCACGCCAAAACCACGGATGATCTCACCCAGCGGCTTTACATAAATGTTGAACAGTAGAGGCGAGAGGACCGACCCCTGAGGTACCCCACATACGAGGGGTCTCGGGGTCGACCTCTGGCCCCCTGTCAACACAGACTGCATCCGGCCAGAGAGGAAGGAGGAGAACCACTGCAAGACAGTGCCTCCTATGCCCAGCCCCTCCAACCGTTGCAGCATGATATCATGATCGATGGTATCAAAAGCCGCCGAGAGGTCCAATAGCACCAGAACAGAGGAGCAACCCCTGTCTTGGGCCCGCCAGAGATCATCCACCAACGCGACCAATGCTGTTTCCGTGCTGTAGCCAGGCCTGAAGCCCGACTGGAACGGATCGAGATATGACGATTCCTCCAGGTGCTGCGGGAACTGTCGGGCAACCACACTCTCAACAACCTTCACAAGAAAGCGAAGATTGGAGACGGGACGGTAGTTTGATAAAACAGCTGGATCCAGGGCAGGCTTCTTGAGGAGGGGTCTCACCACTGCCTCTTTCAAGGCAGCGGGAAAGACACCCTCACTCAAGGAAGCGTTGATAATTGCTCGGAACCAGCCTCGTACCACCTCCCGGGAGGCCAGCGCCAACCAGGAGGGGCACGGGTCCAGTAAACATGTGGTCGCCCTAAGTCCCCCCAGCAACCTGTCCACGTCCTCGGGGGTCATGGGGTCAAACTCAACCCAGGTAACAGTCTCAAGACCAGCCTCCGCCTCTCCCATTGGACATACCCAGTTGAAGTCGAAGCCTTCCCGTATCTGAGTGATTTTATCATACAGATATTTTCCGAAATCCTCAGCTCTACCCTCTAAGGGGTCTCCCCTCACCTCCTGATGAAGGAGGGAGCGGGTCACCCTAAACAGGGAGGCTGGGCGGTTATCTGATGACGCAATAAGAGCAGTGAGGTAGGAACACTTCTCTGCTCTTATTGCCATTAGGTAGGACCTAATATGGTCTCTTACCAATGTTCGGTCAGATTCGGCACGGCTCGATCTCTAACTGCTCTCAGGCGTCTTTTCTGGCGTTTCATCTCTCTCAACCCCTCATTATACCACGGGGCCGGTCGAGACCCACGCCGAATCAGAGGCCGCAAAGGCACAACTCGATCCAGGGCACCGGCAGCCGCCCTGTCCCAGGCCGCCACCAGCTCTCCAACCGAGTCGTGTGTCAGAACCTCAGGAATTGGCCCAAGCTCTGCCTGGAACCGCTCGGGTTCCATCAGCCGCCTAGGGCGGTACCATCTCACCGGTTCCGCCACCCTGCGGTGGGGTGCAACGGTCCGAAAGTCCAAGCATAGGAGAGAGTGATCAGACCATGACAGGGGTTCAATGACTATATCCCCTACACTCTGACCACTCAGCCACTGTCCAGAGACAAAAACCAGGTCAAGCGTGTTCCCCCCTGTGTGTGTGGGGCCTTGAATTACCTGGGTCAGGTCCATGGCTGTCATGGAAGCAATGAACTCCCGAGCCTCCCCGGACGCCCCGCCCCCGGACGGCAGGTTGAAGTCACCCATGACTATTAGCCTGGGGACCTCAACCACCACCGCGGCGACAACGCTCAGGAGCTCGGGCAGGGAGGTTGATACATGGCAGGGCGCCAGGTACGTAATCAACACCGCCCTCGGACCCCCTAGGTCCCACTTCACCAGAAGGGATTCACAGCCTGCCGTCTGAGGAACAGTGACCTCCCTTGGCCTGAAACTTTCCCTAATCACAACCGCCACTCCCCCACCCCTGCCCTGAGCTCTCGGCTGGTGGAATGCAAGGAAACCCGGTGGGCACATTTCCACCAGAGGGACACCGCCCTCTGGTCCCAACCAGGTCTCCGTTATACCCGCCAGGTCTGCTCCCCCCTCTGAGATTAAATCTTGAATGAGGGGGGCCTTATTTACCACAGACCTGGCATTGCACAGCATCAGCCTACAGCCAGGGCCCTGTGGTTCTGAACAACCCCAAGAACAGGTTGAGCCTTGGGGGTCGGAGCTCACGACCGCTCGTAAGCAGCGGGTGCGCGCTCCCTTATTATGATACGGCCCCCTGCTCCCACCATACCTGCCCCTCCCGCTAACGGTACTTATTGGAACTGAGTTAGTCTTAATCAACCCCCCATCCGCACCCTCAGGACTCCGTCCCCTTCCGTCGCCTGGCCTGTCTTCTTGTTCCTTTCTGACAATTTCTTCCCCTGCCCTAAACACCCCTTCTCCACCCCTCCCCACCCTTAAAACTTTGACTAAGTACCTATTTAAAAAACCCCAAAGCCCCTTTTTTGATGCATGCCATCTCTCAGGACTCCAAAGTCCATCCTCGAGATGGGCCCTTGATAGAACAGAGGGCCATAATTGCGAGAGGGGGGAGTCTCGCAATGCAAGAAGCGTCCACTTCGAGTAAGCAGCCAGTCAAGTAAGATGAATCGATAGGGTCCGGCAAGAAACCAGGCAGTCAAGTCTGAATTAAGGTCCAAGTACCAAGTTTCTATCAGGGTGATGGTAAAAATAATAATAATAATAATAACAATAATGAAGGTAGATTTTGAGTGGTCCGAGCAGGAAAAGCCCCTATGTTGTTCCATCCTGCTTCGTTTAATCCACGATCCACAGATTCGCATATGTGCTGCCAGGGGCAAGGACCAGGTCTCTGAAAAGGGGTCCATAAGGGCAGCACCAGAGTCATAATCCGGGATTCTTTCTTCAGGGCTGTCTTACTGCCCCTCCTGATAGTGCTCAGTTCAACTTTCCTTCCCGCACAAAGCTCATGGGGTGGGGGAGGCCACTGCAGTTCTCCCATTTGGCCTCACCGTTGGACGCTCGTTCACCAGTTCATAGGGGAGGGGGGAAGCATGACCACATTGTTTCCCTCACCGCCAGGTCCATGCTGCCCCCTCTATCCCCTGCAATTCTCAGCTGTCTCCCCGAACCACTAGCTCACATGATGGTAGGGGGGGGCGCCGCTGATCTTCCCTTTTGCGGCGGCCTCCCAGCACCAACGCCTCTCGACTGCCTACCTGAGCATAATGATGGTAGAAGGGGGGAGGGGGAGGCCAGCTGCCAAGCTGTTCCCCCTCGCGGCGGCCTCTCAAAGCCAGGAGCCTCTCAGCAGTCTTTTCAAGAGTCACTCGTTCACATGGTGGGGGAGGGGGGAGCCGCCGCCAAGCTCTTCTCTTTCGCGGTGGCCTCCTGACTCCCAGCTGGCTTCTCACCTCACCGCAGGCCGCAGGGGGAAGTTCGCTGTTACCACCACTCAGCTTCGTCCATTCCCAGCAAGAAGGGAGCCGACAGACATATCTCAGGGAGACTAAGATGTTCCGCTGCCAAAATCCCAGGGGTCCCAGATGTTTCTCGGCCCCTGGGGGGAGGTCTCTAGCCATTCCCCATCGGAGGCCCGGCTGCTCTCACAGGGAAGCGTTCTCCATCTTGCGCATGCTCTTTTTTAGTTCACCCAGCCTTAGCAATTAGGCATCCCAACTATATTATGAATGTCACATTTTATGCCTAATATCCATACTGACTATTCAGGGAAACTTACATTATATAAAAAAAATCCAAACCCCCCCACTTGGCTTTACATTATAAAATAAAATAGGAAGGAAGGAAGGAAGGAAGGAAGGAAAGAAGGAAGGAAGGAAGGAAGGAAGGAAGGAAGGAAGGAAGGAAGGAAGGAAGGAAGGAAGCGAATAGTAAAATTGTTAATATTGAGCTCTTGACTAAGTATACATTTATCTTTAACCATCTCTAAATGGTTTCCAAAGGTCTTGAGGGCCATTCTAATGCAATACCTGGCATTATGGCTCAGATGTTGCTAATGATGAGCACATTCTACTACTTGAGCACTAGCAGTGAATGCTCTGAAATAACCTTTGGAGTTGTTTGTCATTAATTATTGTTGGTTGATATAGAAGTACAGAGCAAGTAATCTAATACCAACAATAATTAAAAAAATTGAATTAGGCTACCCAAGACAAGTTTGGTCTCCATATGGCATGGATAGTAGTGGCTCAATATGGTCCTTTTAATTCTGACTCTCTTGAACTTCATATTAGTATAATGTAGGCAACCTTTTCAGATGAATTTTGAGGATAGTCTCTGTCTGTCTGTCTGTCTGTCTATCTATCTATCTATCTATCTATCTATCTATCTATCTATCTTTCTATCATCTATGCACACTGTTTATCATAAACTGTTGTTTCTGACAAACCATGCATAGAGCAATGATTCATCATTTAAGATAATTTTGTCATGGAAATTTTGTCTATCATCCTTATCTCATTTGAATTTTTCCCATGACAAAATTGGCAAGTTCATTCAGCTTTTCCCCCCTGAAAAGTTCTGGCTACAGGTAATGGGGCAAAGGGTTTAAACCTGACTGCTTCTGGCCCTGATCTGGAACTTGAAACTAGATTACTCAAACTTTCTCTTCAGATTCTAAGTAGGGCAAGGGTACAACAGAGATTAGGCATGATCCTTGGATAGTTATCAGGTGTATAAGATAGAGCAGCAACAACAAAATCTGGCACTTTTTGTCATGGATAATGTTGTTGTTTTCAGACAGGTGGTAACAGATGCTGAATTCTCAGTAGAAAGTTCAGAGCGGGCTACTTTGTCACTGAAGACACTTCAGCAAGCTGCTTTGAAGAAAATGCCACCCGAACGAGATAGGCTTTAGAGAGTTGTTAGAAACTGCCTTTAATCTTGTGACATTTGGACTCAGAACCTTTGAGTAGCACTGTGACGCACATTACATTTATTCAAAACCGAAAAAAATGTTTTAGATGACTTCTAAGCCTTATATTTTCCTGTGTTCTGCTTTGAGTAAGTTTATTACTGTTATGGGATTACATTTAGTGGAAATGAGCTTCTGGGCCACTTGTGAAGAAAAGAAACTTGGTATCTTTCTGTGCAAAAAGCTTGGGGCCCTTGGCGTAGGTTTTTCTGTGGGAGGGTATGTATGTGTGATACAAAATGTAGCTGCACTGCTGAATTAGTGAAAGTACCTTTTATATGCTTTGGACACCATTTTAGGAAAGAATGTGAATGATAATTTATGCTGGGGGCTAAGAAAAGCTACCCCCTGCAAAAAAAAATTGAACTTAATGCTCTCTGAGGTATGTGGAAAGGATAATTGCTAACAGCAGCTGCACAGAATTCAAAATAAAATGTAGACAATGCAATATGGAATTAAATTAAGCATGGAGCATGCAGGAGCCCAGAAAAAGCAAGAGTGCATGTGATAAGAATACACCTTATTATCAAAATTTTAATACAAAGGATGCTTTCATGCCTGGTATGGTAATGAGCTAGGTCACACCTGGCCACATCAAAGTATTCTGAAGAGTATAATTGACAGATATCCATCCAACATCAAGAGGCAGAGCTCAGTGACACCTGGGAACTTTGAGACATTGTAATGCTGAGGGTCAGACAAGGACTGTGACAGCCTGAGAGAGATGTAGAACTCTTGAAAAACGAGTGTCTTTTTTTTCTTTTTTTCTTTTGGTATGATGTTTTTCTTCTTTCACTTCATGTGTCTGAACTGATTCAGTGCCACCAGGGAATCTGAGATGAATCTCTGTTTTGAGCCCTTCTCTTTGATTTGGTTTTGATATGTCCTTGTTTTTCAAGTAAACATAAATTTACCGAGAACACTTTTTATCATATCCTGTTTTAAAGAAACAATCACAGTTCTAATGGACAAAGGGAATTAACCCCTTTCTATAAGGTGAAAGTTGAAAATGGATTCACCCTCAGGGCTCTTTGCAAATCTTAGAAGCACTGCCAACAAGGTGAACCTTGTGATTAACATTAGGGTAACCCAAACTAGCAAGAAATTTCATATTCTATTGATAGCCTCTTCTGGCCTAAGGGCAGCTGATCACATTACATTTTGGCCCAGGTCTTTTTCTCCCTTACTCTTTCCTTCTTTAAGAAACTTCAAACAAATAGGACAACACACATGATTGTGTGTATGCTATTTAAATTTAGTATATAGGGATAAATCAATGTTATGAATAAACTACACTGCGATTGGTGTATGTAGCTAAACAGGATACTGACACAATGTATGCTTTCATCAAGAAACACTATTAACACTTATTACAACACGTGAACCTTTCCCAGAAACTTCAGTATCATACAGTCATGAAGATGCTGCTTTTCACTATGTTTATCAAATCAGGAAAAGCTGAGCTGGTACTGAACTTTAATGGATTGGAGCAGACATGTCAAACTCGTGACATCACATGACATTGTGCAACGTATCAGGCCGGTTTTTCCATTGCCGGCAATGGGGTGGGCGCAGCTTCCACGTGACGGGTCCGGCCTGTGGGCTGGCAGTTTAACACCCCTGGATTGGAGGCACTGAATCTGATAAAGAGGCAGCAGGAAGACAGAATTCCCAAGTATGGGCAGCTGGAATTCAATTTTGAATGGGCTTATGTTTTTGCAGAGAAGTTGCCAGGTTCAGGGACTAAAATAACTTTTTGTTTTGTTTTTGTTTTAAGTGAAGATGTACATATACATTTTCTAATTGCTCAGGGACCACATTATTTCATAGTAACATTTTTTCTTATGTGTCTATCTTAAATTAGCAGTGCTGGAGAACATGATCCATGAGTCAATACATTCACAAGGACAAGGAGAGCAACCAAGCTAAAGAATCCCAGATATGCTTATTGTGGTCATCTCCAACTACTAATTTCTGTATCATTCTTCCCTGGTGCTCCTGTATTTGTAGTGGTTCAATCCTGGAGGGGATAATTCACAAGTCTTAAAATTTAATGCCTTTTTGTTTTCTTTCAAGATCTAAAAGTGTTTTTTAACATTGCTTAATGGACTCATCACCATAGTAACTGGTTCATGTTACAAACTACAGCTAGCATGATTCTTTATGACATTCATCCCATAAGAGATACATGATATGTTAGGATTTCTTTTTCCATATTTTCCCTGCATCAGTCCAAAGTACTTACACATGTAGAGCTTTACTGGGAGATTCTTTCCATACACATCAGACGTTGCTCTACGCAACAGCCAAGCATAAAGAACTGATCAAACCTTTCTTATGAGAACTTTTTCAAGTTAATTCACTAGAGTTCCAGATTCTAGAGTTGTAATAAAATGTGAGAATAATCTTGGGAGACAGGAAGAAGAGCTGAAGACTACACAGTGGTCAAATAAGAGGCAGCTGAGAACCACAGAAGGAATAGGGGTGTGGCAATCATCTCAGACAAGACTCTAACTAGTTTTTTGGACTGAGAAGGCAAGTGGGGAGAGATGTACTTTCAGATTTGCAAGATTCTATTAATGTAGCTTTACAATATGGGCATAGCACTAGAATTCTTGTGCATGTTTCTTATCTGGACTATCTTGAAGGTCACAAGAGTGAGTGAGTGAGAGAGAGAGAGAGAGAGAGAGAGAGAGAGAGAGAGAGAGAGAGAGAGAGAGAGAGAGAGAGAGAGAGAGAGAGAGAGAGAGAGAGAGAGAGAGAGAGAGAGAGAGAGAGAGAGAATCTTGACAATGTGCCTTTCGTGAATATCTTCTCTATATAACTTCAGATCCTGAAGTTGAAACTCAAGTACTTTGGCCACCTAATGAGAAGGAAGGACTGACTGGAGAAGAGCCTAATGCTAGGAAAGATTGAGGGCAATAGAAGAAGGGGACGGCAGAGAATGAGGTGGCTGGATGGAGTCACTGAAGCAGTAGGCATGAGCTTGAATGGACTCCAGAAGATGGTAGAGGACAGGAAGGCCTGGAGGAACGTTGTCCATGGGGTCGCGATGGATCGGACACAATTTCACAACTAACAACAACAACAATAACTGGTTTATAACTGATCTATATAACACTACAGCAGACAATTAAACAAGACAGTGTTCAGTAATGGTAGAGTGATTGTCATGGAAAAAACTAAACTACAAACTGCATCAAGATATCAATGTATGTAGCAATGGGATATGCCAAGATGCTAGAGGCTGTGTAATTGTGTATTGATGCAAAGTAAAACTTCAAAGTGGGATGTTTATAAACTATGGGTACAGCAAATAATCCCCTTCATAAAGTCAATATATTCTTTGGTATTTCAATGTTTGAAATGAAAAGGTGCTAATATAATAAAAAGGATGCAAGCCGTAAGTCTTGCACACAACATGCAGATACATTCGACAATATTTATTAAAGGATATGATTGAGATTTATGAAACTAATGTTTCATATACCTTCTAAAAAAATCAAGGGATAATCCATACATGTTTTAGCTCAATAGATTTCCATCATTCAGATACTACAAGTTTCCTGTATATTTAATCCTAAATATCACAATCTACTTAATTATTGCCATGTAATGCAGCCTTCCAAAGAAGCTAATTGCAACAATATTCTAAGTGTGCTCATTTCTGTAAGCAATGTTGTATTCAGTTTGATTTTGTATGCCACTTGTGTTGTCCACCACAGCCAACTTTTTCATGCCCAGATACATGATAGGTGGAGAAAATGACAATAATTGAGATAATAGGAAGCAGTGTCAGAAAGTAGGTAGAACCTAGAATTACAAATCCCAGTTTTCAAGTTATCTAAAAGAGGGGACATGGATTCTTAAAATGAATAGTTAGAACCTCATACATTAATTTATAAATACTTTTAAAGGCTTAAACTTGATGCATACTGTACTTTGTATCATATAAATATGTATCTTTAATATATAAAATAACTTGAAAATCTGTTAGATGATTTTTTGAATTGTAGTCTAAAAAAAATCTGTTGGAGATTATGCCAATATTTGCTTTAGAATCTGTTTCCTGATTCATATATAGGAAGCAGCAACCAACTATTCAACTGTGGAACTTTAATTTCAGGGTACTTTTGAATTGCCTAATTGTTGAATTATTTTTTTAAATAAATATTGGGAATGTACTAATGTACTAAATGCTCTCTCTGCCTATATATACACACACCTAGAGAGAGAGCAAAAAAATGATATCACATGGTTAGCCTTTAGATAAAGGATTGGGGATTGCATTTATGCTTTGTTTTTGTCTCTATGCATAGAAAGAAACACTAATGAGATGTCATTTAAATTCTAACACCTGCTTAATAGCACTTTTCCCCTTTCCTTGAGAGTGAGAGCTGTTTTCAAATGTTTGCAAATTTCTAAGTGTAGCCTATACGAATGATTTTTCTGCAAACAATGCTATGTAGTTTTCTGCAAAATGAATTAGTTACAGTGTAACACACAATGTGAAAGGCTTTTGCTTGGTTTATTCATTAAGTGCACTAAAGGTCTCTTAATTCCGCATAGAGCATTCTAGACATTAATTTACAAGGCAAAATTAATTAATGAAAGCCATCTGTCTAACATAGCTTCATATTTAGCAACAAATTAATGACATATTATAAGTATCACATTATCATCTGAACCAGAATTTAAACAATTATTAATCACTCATATAATGCTTTAACAATGTACAATAGTTTCTGATCCTTACACCATTTGTTTGCAGAGTAATCCTAAAATCTAATCACTGTTATTCTCATTATGCCTTCTTACCTGAATAAGAATTGGCACTTGGCTCATGTATCCCAAGTGATCCCCGTGCAGTTTCTGCTTACTGTATTATGCTGTGTGTTAGTTCCACTTGCATAATCTCCACCTACATACATTATTAGGGATCTCTGGGATTTCTGTGATGGCTCAGGAAATTCATAATTACTGTCTTGGTAACTATAAGCAGTACTTCTAAATATGTTCAATCTGCAGTCCAGTTTTCTGAACCCTGAACTGTTTGCCAATTGGTTTCCAAATAGTACAAGTAGGGAGAAACGTCTGTAATCCTATATATTTGAGAAGCTTGGGACTGGTTTTTTGGGGGGGGAAGGGGAGGGAGAGAGCTTGAGTGAGAGTACTGCTTTTCTGTGGCAGCACCAATGGAGTGGAACATCTTCTTGTTGTAGATCAGTCTAGTCCTCCCCTTACTGATTTTTTTAAAAATAAACTGTTAAAAATAGAATAGTTTGGGAATGCCTTATATATGGTGCATCTTTTATTTTTATTGCTGTTTTTAACTCATTGCAGCCTTTGTGGCTATTTTTCCTGTTATGTTCCTCTATGTTTTAAATGTCACAATTTGTGTCAGTTGACTCCTGGCGACTGCTTAGACAAGTCCTGCAATTTTCTTGGCATGGTTTTGAAAGTGGTTTGCCATTGCCTGCTTCTTAGGGCTGAGAGAGTGTCAGTGGCTAAGGCTGGACTAGAATTAGCGGTCTACTGCTTACTAGCCTGATGCCTTAACTACGGCACCAAATGGCAGATTGGCTCTCCAATGCGACCATGGATGTCTTCAGTTGTTTCTCTTTATATTCCTTGTAAGGCATTGAGAGTAGTTTTGATTGTGGTAGGGTAAAAATGCGTTAAATAAATAAATAAATAAATAAATAAATAAATAAATAAATAAATAAATAAATAAATAAATAAATAAATAAATAAATAAATAAGCAAGCAAACTCACAGGTCTTTCTCAGGATAATGCAAGCTACTTAGGAGCTCTTTGGATAAACATTTTTATTGATGTGATCTTCTTTAAAGCAATTGTTTTGGTAACCTTAGGATCTCATGATTCTTAGTTTTCCTTCCTACAGAGCTTCAATTTCTCTTTTTCCCATTTCTTCATGTGAAATGTTTTCTGGATGTAGAAAAAACCTCTTTCTAAGTGGCTTTATGTTATAGTTGTTCTCGTTGAAACCACAGCATTTCTCTTCTTTCCTTCTAAAACGTTCAGTACAAAGTGCAGAGGTGATTGTGTGTTGAATTTACTGCACGCTATGCTCTTTTCGGTCTAATTTATATTGTAGCGAGTGGGGCTGTTTTGCCGTGCTATTCTCCAGAGCCTTTATTTATAGGAGAGTGTAGTCTAAATAACATGAGCTTAATCAGAATGTTCTGTAATTACCCGTGGCTTTATTTAGATAGGATGAAACAAGCCTTCCACCATGTGAGAGGAAATAAGAATATTCATTTCTGATCCCATTCCCACATTGCATTATAAAAACTAAATATCCATTCTGTAAATAGAGATGAATCAGCAATCCGTATAATATCCATTCATCATACATATTTCACAAGGAGGATATTATAGTGACTGGAAAGTTCTTACAAAAATAATATGGAAATCCGGAACTTGATGTGGAGTGTCAGAGAGCTTCTTACTATTATTTACCTTATCAGCTTTTGCTTTCTGAAATCAATGGAAGAGCATCTAGTTCAGCTAATCCATATTTCTGAGTATGAAATTGAATTTATAGTCTGTAGTATGTTGACTACCGCTCACATTTAAGGCATAATTGATTTTTATTGAAAAGCCAGCAGGCACATCAAAAATTTCCACAAACCACAAGGATGTTGTATTTTACCCTGTTTAGATAATAGTGTTGCTTTATTTATCCTTTAAATTTGAAGCTTTTATATTTATATCCGCAAATGTTTCAAAAGTGTGACTGATGCCTTGTGAAACCAGCCAGCCAGACTTCTGTTAAACTCTATAGTACAGCAATAAGCAAGTTTAAATTCCAAATGTAAATGCCTATGGTTGGTTTGTTTTAAGAATAAATGGAATAATAAATCTCACATGCACAAAAAAGAGACCATTTAATGTCATATAGCAAAGTTATTTTACTTCTTTCCAATAAACAGCTTGCACCATTACTTTCCTCATTGCCTTTTTTTCAGTCTTTCTATTCTCAGCTTTATGCGTTCCTGGGCCTCTTCTTTTAACTTACAGGAAACTATTGGAAATTGCTTATATAGAGAAAAGGACCAAATAACCCAAGATAACAATTCAGGGTCCTGGGTAGATGTTTTTAGATAATAAGATAATCCTAGACTAAAAATCAGTAATGACATGTACTTCCAAATAAATTGCTTTTCCAAAAATGGAAATGTTACCTTTCACTCATCATTCATTTTGATTCCTTTAATTTTCATCTTGGTCTCCCCATGCAATATCGTACAGCTCCAAAAGGAGAAATATCGGCATACATGGACATATTTTATAACTGTACATCTCTTTGCTTACAATAAACTGAAATGTTTATTGTGCATTTGCATGCACAATGCATGCAGGTAAAGCAAGGAGGGAGGCGGGGAGGGAGGGAGGAGAGAGAGAGAGAGAGAAGAGAGAGAGAGAGAGAGAGAGAGAGAGAGAGAGAGAGAGAGAGAGAGAGAGAGAGAGAGAGAGAGAGAGAGAGAGAGAGAGAGAGAGAGAGAGAGAGAGAGAGAGAGAGAGAGAGAGAATTTCTCAAATTCCTAAAAGGATCATTGTTAAAAGAATTATACATTCACCTCTTCAATTAAAATCATAAAAAAGAAGCAATATCACATGTTTTCAAAACAAATGTGACAGCTACAGGCACAAATTCTATTAATAAGGAACTGGATTTCCACCATACTTTAAAGAACTTACACTTCAGATGGTCACTTCCTTGGGTCTTTCCCACTATTCTTTTTTTTTTCTTGTAGTTTTTCACAATTTTTCTTTCCTATGCCTACATTATATTCATTTATGGGCTATCATTATACACACATCTTTCCTATATTTATGCCGTCTAGGGAGAAGTAGTAGTTCCTTGCTATGAAAATAACTAAACAAATGTCCACATTGGCATTTTTTTAAAATAGGAAATGAAAGTCCTAGAATTGGAAAGATGGATCCTTATGCTAGGAAGCTTTATGCTATTTCACGGAGCTACCCCCAGAACTCTGTATGGCCCCTGACAGTCTGACACATCTGCTTTTTTTTTGCTGTATATGTAATGACACAATTTTGAAATTCGTTTGAACAATAACATTGTTCAATAAAAGATGTATGTAAGCAGTACCCTTCTATGAGTGGAAGGCATATTTTTTCCTCAACATTTTGGGAAGTCATAATCAGCCCCTGAGATATTGGAACGCTGCTATAAGGTCACTCCTCGTCCTTCTCTTCATTAGACTAGACATACCCAGTTCCAGCAACTGTTTGAGCCTCCAGTCCCCTAACCATCTTTGTTTTTCTTCTCTGCACTCTTTCTATAGTCTCAACATTACATGCATACCATTTAGAAGAGCAGCGCCATGATTTGATATTCTCAGTCTAGACTAAGCAGTGATTGAGCTCCAGCAGAACATGTTTGAAATGAGATGATATCTCCCTACGTAACACTTGATCTGCCAACAGTATTTTTCAATGGACAAAGTTTTCTCCATATCATCATAAAACTAGTTTGAACAATCTTGGACTTTCTACTGTAGGTGATTTCTTGTGGTGAAGTTAGGGAAAGAGGAAGCTTAAAAAAAAGGAAGCTGCTTAGAAGCTACATAGGTCTGCTAGACCAGGCTATTAGAAAATAGTATTTTTTTTTCTTCTGTTTGTTGTTGCTTACCAATATGCATAACTGCTCACTGTATTTGTAAAATAACTATTATCTCACCATATAGTTGGAGAAAAGAAAAAGAGAAAAACGTATTCATGCAGAGTTCAACTTTATGACTGAGAGATGTATACATAAAATATTTGTTATATAAACTGATTCATCCTTATAATACCCCTGAGGCTGCAATTCACAATCCCTGCCTTAAAAAAGAATTACAATACTGTCAAGATGTGAGTTGCCAAGCCTTTCACAGCAATGATATAGAAAAACTTGCTCTTAGGTTTACTAGAAACAAAAATGGTTGACACTGACACTAAACATTAAAGGAAAATATTTTAAAAAATGGAAATGTGGTACAAGATTCCTTTTGCTGATGTATCATTATATTTGATGATGTATCATCAGCGATTTCTCATAAATAGTCTGTTTCTGCCCTAATTATGAATTTGGATCCCATCAATATTCCCAAGAAGCATTTTTAAATGTAGAAGCTCTGTTCCCTATAGTCATATTAATGGATATGTGTTGTAGCAAAGTATTTGTTACAGTAGTTTAAATTCATTTTATTGCCATCTAAGACTTTCTATGAATAATGGTTGAAATCTTCGTCTCTTCATTTCCCATGACAAAGCAGGAAGTCTAAGAAATAGATTCAAAACAGGCTCACCTTGATCCTGCATGATACAAGAGAGAACAGACAGAAATCAGGCCTTCATGATTCTGTTATTATACCTTATAATAAGAGAATTCTAATAGTCCTAGTGGCATCTTTTTCCTAACTTGGTGTACCTTGAAGGACTGACAGTTTAGATTTGCTATTTCCTTTCTTAGGAATAACAATTGTAGTAATAATTCAAAAGTTCTGGATAGCACCAGGTTGGAGTTCCCTATGTAGTCCACGAATGTCATAAGAAAAAGATACCATCTTTAATTTAGAACTTTCTTATGTATTGTGTGTTATGTCTTCTATTATTTTCCTAGCATAGAAAAAGTGAAAGAGGAAAAAAATAACCTAGTTAGAATGATTGCCAAGAAGATAATGGTGTGATGGTTGCACGTGATGGGTTGCATTCATTCTATGTATGATCACTGGATCACAAGTATTCAGCAACCATCTCAGTCCCTTCAACTTGTACAAATGTTTTTGTTTGCTGGATATTTCTACACTGCATTACAGAATAAACATGACATAGCTAGTCTGCTTGTCAACAGGAAAAAAAATAACACATCTGATTTTGAGACTAACATGTGCCATTTTAGGAAGAGGTGTAACACTGTAAGGTTGACCTTGCACACAACTTAAGAAGCTCATTTACAATTCCTAGACCTGCTGTAATGAAGCTTCCTTGAGAGCATACTATATTTTCTGCTATGAGAAGTCATGTTGGTACACAGCTAGCATGATTTAATATGATAACATATTTCTGTTCCACCCCCAAAATAATTGTGTACAGGAACAACATTTGTGGGGTGCCATGTTGTTTTGGATGTCTTTTATTCATTCCGTTAATGAGGAAATGTGAGGCAAAATGTGATTGATACAATAGAATATATTTTCTGTTTAGAAACAAGAAACATATAAAATGAATAGGATTCTATAATAAGGGGTGGGTGGGTTTCGCAGCATAAGAAAATAAGGTTCATTGATATTTAACTTAGAAATATTCAAAATAAAATAATTTCAGCTTATCAAACATTCACATAGTTCTCATTCCAAAGGGGCGGTAAGTCACGCCACTGATTTTGTGATTATCCACCCTTGAAATTTATGAATTGTCAACAAAGCTTCCATACCTGCTATAGATATTGAACATGACTCCTGCTCAAAGGATAAGAGGAGGTTGGAGCTGGGGTATCCTTTGCACAGCTCCATCTTATGTGCTCATTATGGGTATTCCTGGTTCAGGAGTTTTTAGTGATAGTAATACACATTTGGACCATTGTGATGAGCTCTACTTTGCTTGAAAACAGCTGGGAAGCTGCGACCCAGAATAGGGAAGATGAAATAGTAAAGGTTTTAGCGAATATGTCCATATTAAAGCAAGGTGTTCTAAGGCTTACCAGTTGGCTTCTAGTTACAATTCCATGTACCTTCTCCAAGCACCTTTTCCAAGTGGAACCTGCCCATTGGGTGAAAGCCATCACGGGAAGCTTGCTGCAAATCCCAAGTTCTTGAGTTTGAGACTTCTCTGTAGAAGTCCATGGATACAAGGTGAAGAACTATGAATGGTATTACTGCTTTTGGTTTTGTTCATATTCATGCTGCATTTTAATCTAACTAATTTAATCAGAAGCATGTAAGTCATGTAAAGGCATTTTGGATTAGAATAGCATATAAGTGCTAATGAAGCAATTAAATAACTCAATAAAATAGTTTAGTTTATAAAAATTATGGTATAAAGTTATATAATTTTATCTTTTTATATTAATGTATATAATATTATCTATTGTTATATTGTAAGGTCTATAGAAAAGCAAGATAAATAAAATAGCCAAAGAGAGCAAGGAATTGTTAAAAAGCAGAGAAGATGTAGAAATAAATATTACTTTGGAAGGAGTGAAAGGTTTTAAGCCTATGAACTGAATTAAAAATAAACACAGTGAAATGACCTGTAATGAAACTGAAATGAAACAATGCTGGAAGGAATACTTCAAAGAGTTGAATGGCAATAGTAGTGATAAGTTGAAAACTGGTGTAAAAATTAATACTGTAAATGTTAATGAGGGCCCCAAAAGGTGGATAAATCATAACTCACCACCCAGAGTCCTTCTCTGAGGGAGGTAGGCAATTAAGAAGTATAAAATATAAAAGAATGAATGAATGAATGAATGATTACTGTGAGAATGTTAAAAATGGCAAAGTTGCAGGTGTATATGGAATAACTGGGGTTACAATTAAAATACAAATGTGGCTTGTTTAGCATAAAATTGCTACTATTATGATTAATACTATCAATGCCTCAATTTGAAGAATTGTGTTATAGTTCTCCTATACAAATGGAAAGTAAATTCAAAAAGTACAAGGGGATTAGTTTGTTAATTTTGCCCACAAAGGTGTTTGGCTAAATCCTTAAATGTTACAAGAGGAGATAATGAATGAAATTGGGGAAGCATAATATCAATTTATGTCATAAAGGAAATATACATTTTCCTAAGAAATACATGAATGTGAAAGAGAAAATTTATCATCTATTTGTTGATATAGAGAAAATATGTAAGAAATTGAAAGTGTCGTGTTGAAGGTTGGTTGCTAAATGTGCTAAGAAGGTATGCAATAGAACTAAATGATTTGTTTATTTAATTGAATGTACAGCAAATCAGTCAGAATTCAGCAGGGAGTAAGTCATGGATGTGTGATGCCCTTTGGTTACTTAATGTATGAATTCAGTATATGAAGGAAGAATGAATGAGTTGGAAGAAAGGACAAGACCAACCAAGTCATGATTCAATGGCATTGATGTCCTAATAAATAAGAAAGATAAGTGTAAAGTACAAAAAGTAGTATATAAATCAGAGTCTATATCCATTGTGAATGTAAGATAATATGATGATAGAAAGATATGAAGAGGTATAGTGAATGATTTTGTGTAGATTTATTTGCAGGACCATCTCTCCCTGAAGGTATCTACCTATTCCATCAGGTCAAATGTGGTAGGAGCACTCCATGTCCCTTCCTTCAAATGTTATTGTCTAGTAAGATCTAGAGCAGTGGTTCTCAACCTTTTTAATGCTGCGATCCCAAACCGGTCGTAAGTCGAGGACTACCCAACTGGTCGTAAGTCGAGGACTACCCAACCGGTTGTAAGTCAAGGACTACCCAACCAGTTGTAAGTCGAGGACTATTTCCCTGCCCGGGAGCGCCGCACATGCGTGGTGCTGCCTCCTGCGCCGGCCGAGGCATAGCTGGCAAGGGGCAGCGATGGCGCAGGGCGACCACCAGCTGGGCCACCAGCTGGCCCAGCCCAAGGGAGGTAAGGCACCTGCCGGGCCCCACACGCACCAGCAACCCTCCCTGTGCCCGCTGGCCTCCCACCTCCCACCCCTGGCCCTCTTTTACTTACATTTTTAGTATTGCTCAGCAGGGAGGGGTGGAAACTTCCAGACAGCTCACCTTCGCTGCAGACAACTTGCAGCACTGTTTGCAGACTGGGACTTTTGGCGGGCTCAGCAGGGCAGAGACAGCCTGGACAATTCCTATTGGCTTTTGAAAGCCAATAGAATTAGACTCTATTCAAGAGAGTCTATTCTATTGGCTTTCAAAAGCCAATAGAATTAGAGGGAATAGCACAGCTAAGGAAAGGGGGGGGGGAAATGGCAGACTGCGTTGTTTGGCGACCCCTGTGAAATGGTCGTTCGACCCCAAATGGGGTCGCGACCCACAGGTTGAGAACCGCTGATCTAGAGTGTATGCCTTTTCCATAACAACCTATAACATGTGGAACACTCTTCCCCCTGGGATCTGGCAGGTTCTCCCACCCCCCCCTTTTAATTGTTCAGAAGATCATAAAAAGTTAGCTGTTAAGGTTCCGGCTAATGAAATACTTCAAAGAACTTCCAGGCACTGATTTCCCTAAAAGTCTTTTATTTTGCTTCAAAATGTGGGTACAGGCATAATGAAGTTTATGCTAAGATCTAAGTTCTCTTCCTCTGAGCAGTTCAATTATCAGCATGTTCCCTCCCTAAATTAACTGACATATGTCACATTATCCAATTAGTGTGAAGGTCAAAGGTTTCCTTCCTCTTTCTTTCCCAGCGTTTTACCCCTACCCCCTTCTGCTCTGTATTATACCAGAATTATACCAAAATACCAGACAGTTCTGCACATTGTCAAAGCAATAATATACAATATTTGCAGCGTTGACATTAGTTCTTTCCCCAAATGTTGGGGAAAGGTGAGGTTGGAGTCCAGGGAGTATTCCTGTTGACATATTGGAAAGTGTTGGTTGAGACACCAATTTCTAGTTTAGTCTGTTTATTTTGTTTCGTCTTTATTATTGTTGTGAGTCATCCAGAGTTGTGGTACATAGGCAGCCATATAGTTGTTATAAACAAACAAACTAAATTTAGTTAGGTTTTCTTTTTTAATCACATGTCTTTGGATTCTTTGGCAGGCTATTTTTTTTACTCTATTTTTGAGTTCTGCATAATGTTGTTTACCCAGAAAGGGTATCATATGATGGATATGTATGCATGTATGTTCTTTATAACAATTGCACATGGAATATGTCTTTTTGAGATCCTTATAGATCCATTTTGTATTCAGGAAGAGAAATGGAAAAATATATAGCAAAGGTGACAGAATGTACAATTTCTATCTCCTTTCTTAGTTCTAATAAGTCCATTGCAAGCTCTGTTTCTTTTCCTCTGCACCCTTCATTACTTGCAAGTTCTTATCTTCAGGATTTGTGGCTATAGTTCAGTGTGACTTTCCAAACAATCACCTAACCAGCAATGTCTGGTTTAATACGATAAGCAAATCCAGTTAGTATGGTTAGTTAGTTATAATGACTCATTGTATCATAAAAACTCAGTAAAGTAGTTAATTTCATAAATTATGTCTAAAGTTTACTCTGCATAAGATTGTAACATGTTTACACCTTGTGTTGGATGTGACTGATATGCAATTCTTTCCTCTTTTACTTCAATGGGCAAGTTCCATAAATTTCTGAGAATACATGTGTATGTTTGCATAGTTAGAATTCAATTTGATGCCTTCAAGTCAGCGGGCATGATATCGCTATCTATATGGAAATTCTTCATACAGTGCTAGTTACATATACGGTGTATGGAAACTAACATTTCGGGACTGTTTGTAAATTTATACATGGTACCTTTTCAGTTAATAGCAGTGGCTCCTATTTATGGCCTTTTTTGAGCTTCTATGTAGGCAGTATTAGTGTGTTATACATACGGCTTTTTCAACCCGCAGTAGAGGTATGTTTTCAAAATAAATAAATAAATGGAATATATAGTCTAAAATGGCATTTTCAGGTGAGGAAGGAATGAGAAAAAGCTTTCTTGTGTCATCCACTAATATAAGCTGCTCCTTTCATAAACCAAAACATCAGAGCAATATGAGAGGAAGAATTAATGAAAAGACTTGGTTAATTTTAGATTTGGCCTCCATTGTTTGCAATGAGGTATTTTATTGCTTCTTTGAATTCCTTAAGCTCTTACTCCAAATCCTTTCCTGAAGACAGAAATGATACCCTACAATTGGAATAATAAGTAGATATGTTAGTAAATGGAACCAAATTTGCTTTTACTCACCAAAAAAATGCTAAAATTCAAATTTTCTTCTGAAACATAACTGAATCTTCTTCCTATTTTTCAGAATTTCCTGAGGTGTTAACTTCAGAACAGAAGGAATGAGGAGGGAGTTAGTTTATAACATTTCCCTATATTTTAGGTTTAATATATTTGTACTCTCTGTACATTTCAGAACCTGGAGAGTCAGAAACATGCCAGGACCATGGTTGAATCTGGTTTCATCTTTTCTTTGATACAAAACCTGCTAAATATTATTTTCTGCCTATTTGTTAATTCAGTCACTGAAAATCTGTCTTCTTTAGTTTACCTCATATGTTCTGTATAGCTGAGGTTTTAAAGCCTCATTTGATGGATATAAAATTCTGTCCAGAAGATCTAGCTACCTCATCTACTATAAGCTTAAGCCAGTAGAAATCTACATTTTTCTAATATCTACCTTTATATTAATTGGTATGGATTAAACTGTTGAAAAGAAAGGAAAAAAACTTGAAATAGCTGCTATTATTCAGAGATTTTTGTTGGGAAGAAAAACAAATCCTAAACTGAAAATAAAACACCAGGTTTCTTGCCCATCACATTTTCACAGAGGGCTTCAAATGGAGGGAAATATTGCCTGAAACAAACATAAGAATACATAAAGTACATATATGAAGAAAAACACAAGATTTCTTTAAATTTAAATTTGTAAACAAAATTTTAAAAGACTAATGGAGAATCTAAAGATCATAACCTACCAAACATATCATCATCACATTTGTAATCTCCACCTCAATAGCAATTTCAGATTTCAGTTACTAATTCTATTGAGATCCGATGTCAAGCAAGAACTGTGGGTACCAACAGAAGCCACGGGGGGGGGGATACCCCAGGCAGCATAGATGTAGGGAGTACTGAGAAAGGGAGCAAAGGAAGAGAAATTGAGGGAAATTACACACACACACACACACACACAAACACACACACAAGTGCTGCTTGCACAAAAAGGGAGAGGAGAATAGAAGATACGGAGCAGAGAGAAATGCCCGATCCACAATCTAACAGGACAGGAAGGGTTGGTTGGAGCCTGAATGAAGTGCATAACAGGAGAAAGGGAGGAATGAGTAGACTGCACTTAGGAACCCCTAGTGAGGAGAATAACGTGGAAGAGGGTGGGGGGAGTAAGAAGGTAATGATCACCCAAAAAAGGGGGGAGAGGATCCTGCTCAGCCCAAGAATTAGTGATGAGGGGATGAATGGTAATACACATGTAGGAAAGAGGAACAGGAAAAGGTTGGACACTGGTGTAAAAGATACGTTCATAATACGGCCCAATCAGCTGGGACCAATGACGAGGTCCAGGAGCCGGATGCAAGCGCTGGTTAATCTTATATAAGTTGTTCCTATCTGACTAGCTTTAAACCCTGACGATATCAGAAGTCTCTGACGAAAGCTTGGTATTTGGTATTTATTAATATATATATATATATATATATATATATATATATATATATATATATATATATATATATAAAACATTTGCTATATTTAGGTCTATATATTATATATATGATATTTTGTGTGTTTGACATAACTTGCATATAGTTCCAAGCTCTCTCAGCTCTTCAACTCCTTTGAGTTACTTTCTAAGTGGTTCAAATATTCTACGTTTATGCACCACTGAAGATTTTATCATATAACATAGCAAAATAACTTGTGGCACCTTCAAGGCCAATAGATACATTCTGGTAAAATGGTTATGAATGGAAAATCAAGTGTTCTCCTTTAACAAGCTGTGTAGGAGAGGGAGACAAAAGTAAACAGACACATCTCTTAAATTGGTCTGCAGAAGTGATGTGTAGACTATATTGAAGCTTAAACCTTTGCAAAATAAGCCCATTCACCATATCTGTAATTAATGGAAGCAGAAATATCTTGGTATGATAAATGTTGAATTAATTTGAAGTTGATGGCTGCACCATGTGATAAATACAATTCATGGGAGCCATGGGAAAGTGCAGGTTCATGCCGATCTAAATTTCATATCCAGTGATGTTAGCAAACGTGTTACTATAGGCTGCGTTTCAGCTGGATTTCATGAGCACCATTAAGTGAGGTAAACAATTGTAACCAAAAGTAGTCATCTTGGCTAGTTTAGTGAGCCTTAACAGGTCTGAAGTGTAGTGTTGCCATTTCTTACTTTGGTCCTGCAAATGCTATGAACTAAAATGATCAGACAGACTCCACCCAAGGCAGTTATTTCACAGTTTCCCTCTGCACTGGGAAATCATGTGTGAGCTAGAAGAATTAAAACACCAGGAAAGTTAAGGCCTCTGAAATTGTCACAAGAAAGAGCTTAGTTTATAAACTCAGCATGGCTGACATGGGAACACTTCCTGTCTCAAAGCAGCAGGATGAAATTCAGAGTGGAAAACACCTTTGCAGCTGCCAGAAAAATAGCATGTTTTGCTATCACACACACACACACATATATATGACGAATGAGACTTCGTCGAAACGTCACCAAGACACTTCAAATTCTACGTGGGAGAAAACCCGAAGAACCAAAGACCTACATACAAACACCCGCGAAAACCTCAGAAAACACACACACATATATAAAAAAACCCAAAACCCAGAATGTTTGTTCTGGAATAATGAGCTACATTGCATATTTGTTCAAAAACTAATTATATCATCACCAATAATAAGAAATAGTATCAAAGACTGTATCGAGCACTAGTTCGCAGAAGCTTTGAGGGCCAGTGTTTTCAAAGCCTGACGCAAGTGGCTTTTCAAACTTTTCCTCCTCTTTTTATGGGCAGAAAAATTGGTAGGGTAATTTCCACTGAATTTATCCTGGCAGATCTCTGCAATTCTTTAACATTTTCTCAAAGGCAGGTTTAACAATAACAATAGGGCTACTTATGAAAAGCCCAATGGGAGAAAATGTTGCCTTGGGATTTAATTGAAGTATGGGAAGCCACTGTGCATCATTGGAGAACTTATGGTACAATGAAGGTTAGGGTATTCACTCCTTTTGGATACCTAAAATTGCGTAGATGCAACATCATAGCACAGGACCCATGGAATTTTCTCTAAATTATCTTCTTTGAGAACATTTCTGAAGCAAATTCTCTTTCATCCAATTTTATGAGAAATGATTGAAGAAAAAACCCATGTGAGAATGTATTTGTTCAGTGTTAAACCTATTAAATGTACCTGAAATGTAAACACTGGGATTTCATGCATTTAAATCTCAATCATCATGATGTCTTGCATGAAATTTTTGTGCCCTTGCACCAAACAGCCAAAATACTTGCAAAATGCAATGATTTTGTGGCTACAGATGATATCTTTGGAGGAAAATACTCCAGACCAGTATTTGTCAACCTTTTCTTCATGGGCCTCCTTTTATATACCGTTTGTGGCTATGGACCATGGCTACAGACCGCCAAGACTTAACTCAAGGTCATAACATCATAACATTTTTTTCAAGCCTTCATGGACTCCCTATGACAACATTGCAGTCCCCCAGGGATCCATGGACCACAAATTGAGAACCACTGCTCCAGACTATTATGTAAGATCTAGAAAAGGCTGTATTATGTCAAGTATGTATTTAATATAATGTATTTTAAAACTATACAGCACAGTAACTCCATCGGGGGCTAACCTATTTCATACCGGTTTTCTTCCAATCCCCAATAATCCACAGAATCTGCCAAAACCTGGGAAATAATGGCTGGAATTGGTAACTATTTCCTTTACAAAGATTTATTTTATCCCTTCAGAAACAATTCCTATGTGTTCTTAGTAAAAGAAAACTCAAAACGTGACAATAATAAATAGAGCTCCTTTAGCTGGACCAGTTCCATATTAATGAACACAGAAATGGGCAGAAACAAACAGAAATGACAAAGTGAAATCTTTTGTACTATTCTACTAGGAATTTTGAAGGAACTCAGTAAACCAAACCAAACCAAACCAAACCAAACCACCCTGTTCAATATCTTCTCCCCAACCCTTCTCCTCTTTTATTCTGATTATATTAGTATAGCAGCTAATCCAGTCCAGGATTTGTCATCATTGATCCCACCCGCTTCTTTATCCTCTCTCAGTGTGGGTGGGATCCGAAGCATGATTGTGAGGGATGCATGTTTCTAAATTAATGTCTTTGCTCAGCTTATTTGAAAACCTTTAAAGATACTTATTGATATAAAGAAATGTTCAAGCCACAGTCTTGGGCAATGCTTAGGTAGTCTAAAATTCATTTTTCCAGGCAACCTGTGTTCAATATCTTATTACATTAATAATAGAAAATACGCAATCAAATTGCGTCACTGTTTCATTCCAGACACTATTGTCCAAATGATATTCACTGCTATGGATGTATTATTAAGCCACTGGAATAATGTGTTCAAACAGAGTTCCAACTATAGAAATCTAGCAACCTTTTAATGGAGCTAAAGGGATTGCTCCTATGGCAGATTGCTATTACCTACTAGCTCTCCTAGGGAAATGAGCTTCGTGATTTTATGCAAAACAGTCTTGGAGAACTAGACTTGTTCCCGTCCTGCCCAGCTTTATTATTATTATTATCATTATTATCATTATCATTACTGTATTCATAATTTGGAAGTCAGGCAAAACAGAAATAAAATCATTTGGGTAATGACCAGTGGCCCATTGCACTTTGGTTCCAAAGGTGCAATCTCCCTTGCCTTAAATTGGGGAATATATTGGCCACTGGGATGCTTGCCATCATTTTCTTAAGTAGGATAATCAACAGGGAGAGAACAATTCAGGATAAAATCCCCATTGTTTTCCTTTCATGCTTTCTCTTTTCAGAAGGCAGCCTAAGGGTTGAAGCAATTTAGTTGTCTGACCTGCATCCTTTCTCTGCAGTGTGCAGTTCTTTTGTTTAACATTAGTGATGTGGGCAAACAGCATTCAGAGCTGTGTGGAGCTTATCAGCCTGTGTTCAGTCAACCAGAACCCCCATCCTGTGTATCTTAAGAGGGGCCACATTTAATGTTCCACAGTAGGAGTTTCGGCATTCCCCCCCCCACAAAAAATGACTTATCAGATAAACTCTGTCTTGACACACAGTGGCTCTTCAGCAATATGCCTGCCTGTATAAGAAGTGGAAAACAAGGCATATGTGCAGTGCATGATAAGCAAAGTCAAGACACAGAATATGGTCCCACTGCCATTTGGTAATATGATGACAGGGTTAGAATATAATAGGACAGCAGAATGTGGGAATGTCTTCAGTGAAGGGGAAGACACACACACACACACACACACACACACACACACACACACACACACACACACACACACAAAACAACCACAAACTTTTGAGCTTTCTCTAGAAGATCGTGTGCTCTATTAATCAGTGAGGTCTGACTGAAGTTAAAATCGCTCCTTTTTTTCAGAAAACAGGCAGTCCAGTACTGATAAACGTTGCAGAGAAGTTGGTCTGCCACTAAAAAGAATAAATCAGAACCCAGGCAAAATTGTTCATGCAAAGGAAACCAGAGGAGGAAGTGTATTAATTGAGACAGTGAATTAGGCATCGTCTTCAGGGTTGCTTTGGTATATGCAGTGACCTCTGATGCATGGGGGCAAAGAGACTATTTTTCTGCCAGAGCATTTGTGAATAGTATCATTGCTTGGCTTAAATTAACTCTGAATGTAATCACTGATGTGTATGTGCCTCAAAGCCACTCTAAGCCGAAGGCTGTAGTCTCAGTTCTATTGTAGTCAAGGCACTCCATTGAGAGTTCTAATGTATATGTGTTAGATAATTTTAATTTCTCTGTTGGTGAAAAAAATAAATCAGAAGCTCTCACAGTTGACTGCATTTAGCTGATTCAAAATAACTTCTTTATATTTATATCAAAATATTTACAATACCATACATTCTTCTTTACAGCAACATAGCACAAATGAAGACTTCTTACAGAGAGATACAGAGACAAACCTGAGACTGAAAATTCAGCTTCTAACTCAATAAGCTTTTGCACAGACTCAGTAGCACTTTCTTCACATTGGCTGACCGAGTTACCACATGACTCTTCCTGCTCATGAATATTCCAACAATATGTATATGTATGTGTATGTGTATGTGTATGTGTATGTGTATGTGTGTGTATATGTGTATGTGTATGTGTATGTGTATATGTATGTGTATACGTATACGTATACATACACACACACACAGAGAGAGAGAGTTTATATATCCATATGTATAGATGTATTCTTAAATATACACACATACACATATAAAATATTATCAATGCAATATTGGATAATCATGATCATAAGGAAAAATAGAGGGGGGAAAACTTTACAAATTATAATACAATCCAAGGGAAAAAATAATGAGATTAAAGTCCTCTTCCCTGTGCCTGTCTGTCTGTGACTGTGTGTGTGTGTCTGTCTGTCTGTCTGTCTGTCTGTCTCTCTCTCTCTCTCTCTCTCTCTCTCACACACACACACACAAACACAAATCTACCTAATTCTAATATCAAGCAACGATGCAGACTGATAATGTTGCAGATCAGCTGTAAATTTCATCTTCCTCTATTGCAGGGGTTCCTACGTTTTTGCCATCATACCTCCCTTTAGTGAATTTTAAATGTACACAACTCCTCTAAAAACCCAAGCAACAAAATGAACACAAATGAACAATTAAAAGAAACACAGTGAAACTTAGGGAAAGGTGAATTTATTGTAACAATGCAACTGAAAGATTCTTTATACCTGCCCTGGACTCTGTCCTACTTCCTAAGCCCCGCAGGGGTTCTCAACCTTGGCAACTTTAAGACTTGTGGACTTCAACTCCCAGAATTCCTCAAGTCCACAACTCTTAAAGTTGCCAAGGTTGAGAACCCCTGTAAGGGAAATGCACCTTTCAGTTTGGGAAGCTCTATTCTGCTGTATTATAACTCTTGTAGCTAGTTTCTATGCCCACAAAGTCCTGCATTCTTTTCTTGGGACATTTCAAATATTGGGAAGGTCGGCATAAAGGACCAATGCATATAAACTGTAAGATACAAGCAACAGAGTTATAGTCATAACAAGAGAAGGATAGGCAATAGGAAAGATGAGGAGTATCATAGTAATACTTTTGTTGGCAGGGTGATGTCTCTGCTTTTTAATATGCTGTCTAGATTTGCCATAGCTTTCCTTCCCAGGAGCAAACGTCTTTTAATTTCTTGGCTGCAGTCCGCATCTGTGGTGATCTTGGAGCCCAGGAAGATAAAATCTGTCACTACCTCCATTTCTTTCCCATCTTATTTGCCAGGAATTGAGAGGGCCTTGGTTTTCCCAGTTGCAATGTATGGCTGTGAAAGTTGGACACTAAGAAAGGCTGAGCGCCAGAGAATTGAGGCCTTTGAACTATGGTGCTGGAGAAGACTCCTGCGAGTCCCCTGGACTGCAAGGTGGTCAAACCAGTCAGTCCTAGAGGAAATCAACCCTGACTGCTCTTTAGAAGGCCAGATGCTGAAGTTGAAACTCAAGTACTTTGGCCACCTAATGAGAAGGAAGGACTCACTGGAGAAGGGCAGGAAGGCCTGGAGGAACGTTGTCCATGGGATCGCGATGGGTCGGACACAACTTCACAAATCATAGTAATACAGCTTTACTAAGTAGTCTGACAGTGTTGTAGGAATTAATTGTTAGGCAGAATGACAGCATGGGAAAAAACATGTGTGTGTGTGTGTGTGTGTAGTGAACATACCTACTACTCCTTCCTCCTCCTGTTTGCCCTGCAACAACAACCCTGTGAAGTGGGTTGGCCTGAGAGAGTGAGAGAGTGGCCCAAAGTCATCTACCTGCTTTCATGTCTAAGGCAGGATTAGAACTCACAGTCTCCTACTTTTAGCCTGGGGCCTTAACCACTAAACCAAAATTAACAATTTACAAAATTAAAAAAAATATTAATGAAAATTGATTTTTAAAAAATACAGTAAAGTTAATCAAATTAAAGGAAATTAAAATTAAATAATGAATTTTTGAAAAATAATTCATAATGAACAATCTTGCTGATTTTTGTCCTTGGCAATAACAGGACAAGTCTAGTCTTAGCAAATTAACGTTCTGACTCCTAAGCCGATCTCCAAAAGGAAGGAGTCACCGGCTAGGGGAGATGGGTGGCCCAGTAATTTAATGAAGAAAAATAAAAGGAAGAGATTTTTGGAATTCCAAATGATCTTGACTTCTTTTTCCTAAATGTTACAGGGACTCACAGAGAGCAGGGGACACATTTTCATGAGTTGTAGAAATAAGAATCACTCAGAGTATTTTTTTAAAGCAGAAAACACAATAAAAACATTTTTTAAACACTAAACTCTGAGTTGCCAGCAACTTAAGTGTCACGGGGGATGGGATATTTTCATCTTGATCACAGTTGCCTATCCACGGCTGCGGTCGAATTTCATGCTGCTAATGCCACTTTAACAGCTTTAGGTTAGAGTACTTTGTACTCATTCAGTCCCACCTTAAGCATTTATGGGCTCTTAAAGAGACCAAATTTAACATAAATGCTAAAAATACTGGATCAGATGAGCTGCATTGATTTAAACAGGAAAGTCTTTAATGTGGATGTTTCTGTAGCAAGAAGTGAGGGCGAGGAGGTGTCTTCAGCACTTGCTGTTGGGTATGATTTTAATGGATAAGGCAAGGGATTAAAAAACAAATGTAGGGATAATAGTGAATAAATTCATGCAGTAATTTCATGCATACTGATAAGATCACTGTGATTTGAAGGCACTAGAATAAGTAGAAACAACTGTGGGTGAAAGGTAGCTGAATAATTAATATTTCTAAACAGTAGTTATCATTGCTATGTTTTTGTTTGTTCGGTAAATTAATTTAGGCGTCTTTCTGCTAAAATTAAAGATCTCAGGAGCCATTGTTTTCTTTTTCATTAAAATAAGTGTGTGTTTGTGCAGGTGAGTATGTGTGTGTGGGTGGGTGGGTATGTACACCTATGTATGAGAAAGAATGAACAATTGTATAGATAAAGAAGAAACCAATATGGCCCTACGTTTCATGGTTATAATTAATTCGCAGTCCAGGTATGTGCAAATTCTTCTAAATTCCACAACACAGACCATTATGTGGCAATCAGAATAGCGCCATCATTCCTGACCTTCAGCAAAAGCCATTAAATTGGAGCTATTCAGAAGAGCCTAACATCTTAATGTAAGCCTCAAGAGTTAAATGATGCATTGGCTTTAATGAATTTATTGTTTTGGTATTGTTGAGTTCCCCCCTGCTTTGGTTGTTATGGTTTCAGCTTTTCTGGAGCATCAGCATAAGTCATTGTGGAATGTGGTGGTATAAAAATTGGGCAATAGTAAATAAATGATTTATAAGTGCATCACATCCATTTCTGAAGATAATATGTGCTCTACCCCCCCCCATTTTCCCTTAGCCAGGTATATAATTGTCACCCGGAGCTTTCTCAGCTATTGACCTGCTCCACACAATGGAGCAGATATGCCAGGGTTGATTTGGGGCACAGCCTAAGTAGAAGTAGTAGGAAACAAGTCCCTTTCCATTGATAGTGCCATTAGATTGTAAATGAGTGCCTGTAGTTCAGAAGAACCTCTGTGCTAACTTGGGTCCCACATTGTGAGTAAGATGTAATATGTGTTTGTGTGTTTATCTCTGTGGGTATCTATCTGTGTCCATGTGATTCCAGTTCCCCTAATAGCAGACGATGCTTTCGCAATGCTATATATAAAGAATCTGGAAGAATTTACTGAAATGTGTGAGATAAAATCCTGGATTTCATTTGTCCTTCCTATTTTCCACCTTCTCAATTATTTAGGCTCTATGCAAAACTTTACCCTGATTTCACCTCATTCGAGGTAAAAAGGAGCCTTGTCTACCGGTACACATTATTTATTTGTTAGTATTTTTCATAAAAAAAATAACCCTAAGACAAAGTGCAAAGCAATAAAAGCATCCCCAATGACCAAAGTTTGAAACAAGAAATAATGGCATGACAACAATAGCAGAAAGCTTCTGAATGAGACACAGCATTATTTCAGCAAAATTCCTGGCCAAAAAGGAGCAGATATTTCACTGATGGTGAAAGCAAATTAGAGTCTGCTCCAGCACTTACTAGAGAGAGGATTCCATATTCCCCTTCCCTGGATCATGGCTTAACGTAAGGACCACATCAAACTACCTTAAACAGAGTTTGACTATTGGTCTGTCTAGCTCAGTGCTGCTTGCCTCAGGAAATGGCAATATTTAGTTGGTTTAAATTTGCCATATTAGCCTCCTAGTTGCTCTTTAGAAGGCAATTAAAGAGGCTCAGCAATTAAAGAGGCTGAGCTTGTCAGCTGGAGCATTGATACCCAGGTTTGAGATCCAAGCTCCATGCAACAGGGTAAGCTCCCATTATTTGCCCCAGCTCCTGCCCACCTAGCAGTTCAAAAGCATTCAAATGCAAGTAGATTAATAGGTATCATTTTGATGGGAGGGTAACAGCATTCTGTGCACCTTTGGTATATAGCCATGCTGGCTACATGACCACGGAAATTGTTTTTGGACAATACTGGTTCCCTTGTCCAAGAAACAGAGATAAGCACCACACACTAGAATCTGATATGATTGACAGGGAAACCTTTACCTTTCTGCTTTCCTCTTATGGCACCCAGACTACTATCTAGTGTTTCCCAAGTTCCTACTAAAGAAAGAGAAAGCTATAGAAAGTATTACCCAGACACTGAGGGCAATATAATAAATCCTAACCTTGCAGGAGGAAGCTTAACATCAGGGACTAATATAATTTAGTACCTGCTGGAATCCACGCAATGATAGCCATCAATGAAAAGAGCCATAGAGCCTGTTCCTGGATTCTGCAGTCACCATTTTCCTTGTCATCACTAATGCCAATCCTCAAGAATGATATAGTTCTTTGAGGGAGAGTGGATATTGCTTGTTGTTCTTTGTCACAAAAATAGCAAACCTCTACTCATCTTCCCTCTTCAATACCAACCTTAAGTTAATGGCATTCAACAGAAGCAACTAGATTGCAAGATTCTGTTGCTGTAACTTTACAATGAAATAGAATTAATCCACATAGTCATGGTTCCTGTCTGGCTTACCTGGAGAGCTGACATCAAGCTTGCAAGTATGAAAGTACAAATCCCCCCCCCCCCAATTTTACTGCTTAAACTATTAGGGTAGGTCCTTGCTAAATTTCTGACCCTTAAGCTACGGCGGGCTCCTTTCTTTCTTGTCTGATTGTTCACTAGGCAGCATCTCTTCCCATCTCCCAAGGTCACCCTCATATTCCATTACAGGAAAAAAAAAGTGAAAATGTCTTCTTGTTTCATAAGGGTGGAGATTTCTAACACCACACAGTAGAGAAACAGAGGCAACTAAAGGCAAGAAAAATTGAAACTAAAAAGGAAGTGATGTGATTAAAGAAAGCATATGGAAACTTTGCCTTTTGCTCAGAGACACATAAGATTGCAAATAAATAAATATCCAATATGACATGGTTGACAGCTATGACACTCTAGTGTTCTGGCAAACACTGTCATTTGACTAAAAATATCATAGAATCATAGGGCTGGAAAGGACCTTGGACATTCTTTAGTCCTCACCCATGGTAGGAATCCTTATACCATCCCAAGCAAATGGTTGTCCATTTTTTTTCTTGAAAACCTTCAGCAATGGAGTACCCACAACTCCAGGAAGCAAGCTTTTCCATTATTTAATTGCTCTCACTGTCAGAAAAGTTCTCTTAGTTCCAGGTAGGATCTCTTTAATGAGCTTCCAACCACTGCTTCTTGTCTTGCCTCTGGTGCTTTGGAGAATAAGCCATTCTTCTCTATGACAGCCCCTCAAGTACTGGCTATCATGTCACCCCTAATCCTTCTCTTTGTTAGTCTAGACCATAGGTGTCAAACTCGCCACGTCACATGACGTATTGTGACATATCACAATGTTTTTTGCATTGCCAGAGCTGGAATGGGCACGGTTTCTATATGATGCAACCAGCCCACGGGCTGGCAGTTTGACACCCCTGGTCTAGTTCCCTTCATTGCATGATTTACCCTCCAGATACCTTATCATTTTTGTTGCTTTTCTCAATACTCTTTCTAGGGTATCAACATCTTTTCTGTATTGTATACCAAGTGTGGCCTTACTAGTGCAATATAGAGTGTATTAACACTTCATGTGATGCTGTCCTTCTTTTGATACATCCTAGGACTGCATTGGTTTTTTTTTTTGGCAGCTGCAGCACTCTTGATTCATACTTAAGCAGTGGCCCACCAGGACACCAGAACTAGATCCCTCTCACAGGAATTACTGTTGAGCCATGTACTGCCTGTTCTGTATATAGGCATTTGGTTTTTCCTGCTTAAGTGCAGGATTTTTCTTTTTTCACCATTGAACTGGATAGGGCCCAATCTTAAATCTATCTCCCAAAGTGTTTGCAATTCCCCCCAACTTGGTGTCATCTGCAAATTTGATGAATGCCTCATCTAGATCAGTTATGACCACTACATGATTCCCTCCATTCTACCAATCCTGGAATAATTTGTAGACTTGACAAAAGGTCTCAAAGGCCCAGCAGGATAAAGACATTTGATTTATTCCTTAAACTCATCAGCCTTCTGTTCCTGACATCTTATCTCTGTCACTATAGCAGTGTGACACGATAGCAATATTCCAATATTTGAGGGATACCACAAAGCACCAGAAGGCAAGACAAGAAACAATGGATGGAAACTAATCGAGGAGAGAAGCCACCTAGAACGAAGGAGAAATTTCCTAACAATGAGAACAATCAACCAGTGGAACGGCTTGCCTTCAGAAGTTGTAGGTGCTCCATGACTGCAGGCTTTTAAGAAGAGACCAGACAGCCATTTGTCTGAAATAGTATAAGGTCTCCTGCCTGAACAGGAGGGTTGGACTAGAAGACCTCCAAGGTCCCTTCCAACTCTGTTATTCTGAAACCATGGGCCAAGCCAACTTCCAGCTCATCCTTGAGCATTTTCCTCCTGCCTCAATCATCTGTGTTGACTGCCATACTGCTCATTTGTTCTTCCTAACACAAAATGCCCTGTATGATGTGGCTGAATATATTGGCCTTTCCTCCTGGTTGTCTTTAGGAAGGATGGGGGGAGGGAAGAAAAACAGGGAGGCTTGGAAGAGGAGGAGAGGGAAGGCAAGGGATGTGTTTTTAGCATTTTTCTCTAAACACGGGTCCCCTCACTCTGTGACATGGCTGCTCCAGTGTTGCCATGGTGAGGATTTCTAATCATCCCTACACATGACGGGCTCCTATTTATCTGCACTCCCTTGGGTGTAAATTTCCAGGCTTTTTTTAAAAGAAAGAAAGAAAGAAAGAAATCCATGTGAGCATATCATCCTTCGTGCAGATGTTTCACTGCTTTAGAATACCAGGCAGCTGCTTGTGCCACTGTCGACAGCTAATTGGAGACTGCATCGCAGGAACAGAGGCATAATTATGGCATAAATACACATCCTCTGGTGCATCATTGTATCTCTATTAACAGAAAATTTTAAACAGTGTTCAGAGTGTAATTAGTGTAGTTGATAAAGTTGTAAAACATGTAAATAAGGGAAATAGCAGGTACATAGCCAATCCACTACCCAGCGCTAGGGGATGCAGATTATTGCCTATTTAGAAATAATTAGCAAAGCTGCATTAGCAAAGCCGGTGTCCAAGAGAAGCAATGCAAACATTTATTCTGGGAACAGCTCTTTCTGTGCTAGCCATGAAAATCTACTAATATTGGTAATTTAGCCCTCATTACCAGAGGATAAAGGATGAAAAGAGCTCAGACATGAAATATGACAAGTAATATTAATTTTTATTCCAGAGGAAAGGATGCTTCCTCGGGTTGCATGCTGATTTCTCGGCAGGGTCTCGCCAGCGAGCGTGGAAGAGGCAGTGGGTTGCTGAGTAGCAGAGAATGAAGGAAGCAGAGTTGGCTCCCTGCTGGAAATTTATACCCAGGGGCCGTGGAGGAGGGGGCTATGACGGTGGCTGATGAGGCAAGCAGGCTGCGGTTAGTGCCCAGTCAACGCACAGGTCACAGTTCATTTTAGGAACTCAAGCGTGAAACTTTTGTCCTTATAGACTTGGGCTTTAATTTCACATTCTCCCATCTCTCAGGCTTCCATAAAATAGCTCAGAGGTGGGGAAAGAGGGTGTTAGAGAGAGGAGAATTGCATTGATGCATTTTTTTTCTGTATGTGATATGTACTTTGGGTTGTGTAACTTTGGGGTGAAGAAAGGGGTCTTTGCTGCTTGCTTGGACTTTGCACAAGAAATGGGGTTACCTAGTTCAGCTGAGGCTGTAGAAAAATTCCCTAAATCTGCAGTCAGACCGTAAATGTCATTTTCTTGGACAGAAAGATCAACTGACCGATTCAGATGATTGATAGAACTTACACAAGATGATTGATATTGAATGTTTGAGACGGATGCAAGAATTTCTTTTTTGTTTTCTTTTTTAACTCATGACACATTTCTTCTTGTTTATAAGTTTCTTCTCTCTTTGAAGTATAAAATCATAGTAAATTAGAAGCTTATATAGGATGAACTATAAGTTCACTGTTTGAAAAGAGTAAACTCTCTGTTTTCCCCCCCACCTCTCCCTTTTCATAACAAGTTCTACTATTTTCCATGGAAACCTTGAAAAAGACATCTTGGGGAGGGGGGATTATCTGCACTTAGACATGATTTCCTTCAGTATTTCAACATTTAGCACTAAAGCTCTTGCCTAATAAAAGATTTTTTTTCCTAATACAAAAAAATGAGAAAGGCAAGAAGAAACAAAAAGAAGTTGGATAAGCAGCTGGATAAAGTCTTTACATGTAAAATAAGATTTCAGATTGTAGCAGAGGAAAACCTTTTATAGACAAAGCAAAGGGCATATATATTTAGTAGAGTGGGAATGTCAAAGTTATTGATTTAAGTAATTTTTGCTCCCTATAGTTTTGTAAAGTTCTATCCTCCAGCTATTCATCAATTGAAAGGAAACCACATCGCAACAGTTCATAGCGTTGGGATCTTGGTCACTGCAATTAGGAGCAGAGAAGAAAAAAAATCCTATCCAAAGTCGATGGATGGATGGATGGATGGATGGATGGATGGATGGATGGATGGATATATCCATAGTACATATTATATATGTGTGTTTCTATGCACATATACATATACAATATGCCAGTGGTGGGATTCAAATATGTGAACAACCGGTTCTCTGTATGGATGCCGCTTCCGGAAATCCATTCTGCGCCTGGGCAACAAATAATTAGCTACCAGTTCTGCCGAAGTGGTGTGAATTGGCTGAATCCCACCACTGCAATATGCATATATACAGTATATACACACACATAACCAAACGTGCAAACACACACGCGCATGCAGACACAGTTGAGCCCTGCGGCAATGGGAGAATAGCAAAGCAACAGGTGGAGATGACCATTGGGAATTGTAGTCACAAGCCTGCTTGTGGGCAGCCTTGAAATAATGGTTGTTCATCTCACTACTGGGGACAGCGGAAATATCCAAAAGCATCAGGGGCAACTGGGCAGCTCTTTGTAGCATACCACTGCCTCACCTAGGGAAGGAGGTTAGAAAAGGTACACTAAACATTGCCTGCCCTACAATATTTGGCTAGCTAACTGCAGCTGGCAGATTATCACCTTAGAGGTCAAGTATCAAGAAAAACAAATCAAAGAAAATTCATTCAGCATCAGAACATCTGCATGTTGATAGCTGGAAATAAGGTGTCAAGGCCTGAAAGATGAACAGCTGTTGAACTTCGCCATTATTGCATTGACATCACAGCACTCAGTGAAACCAGGCTTGTAGATGTAGGTTCAGTTGCAGGAAGCAACAAGGGGATATACATTATTTTGGAAAGGGAGACCACAGACTGAAAACAGGACTTATAGAGAAGGTCTGGTGGACTTTTCGGGAAACATGGCAAACACGCAGCAAAAACAAATAGGACCAAAGACAGAACAAGAAACACCCACCTGTTTGCTCCATTCAGAATCTCCCTATGAAGATAGTAAATCTATAGTAAACAGTAAATAGTGATCTCCAGCAGGCTTGAGAGTTCTGGGTTGGGGTGTGCAGCAATAATTTTGCCTATGTCACAGCCCATTATCTTCAGATTGGACACTGGGTTTGCCCATTTCCTCTCTTAACTATTTCAGGAAATTGCTTATAACAATAACATAAGAATAAGAATAAGCTGCTGCAAGAAGATTGCACAGACTGACTACAAGCAAAGGCATGACAAAGTAGTAACAATGGTGCATTAGAAGATCTGCAAGAAATATCATTTGCCTGTAAGCAAGAACTGGTGGGATCATAAAATAGAGAAAGCCATAGAAAATGATAAAATTAAACTGCTCTAGGACTTCAGAATTCAAACAGACAAGCATCTGCAACATAACACCCCAGACTTAACAATTGTCGATAAGAAAAACAAAAAAGTCTGGATAGTGGACATGGCAGTGCCTGGAGACAGCAGAATAGACGAGAAAGAACTGGAGAAGATAACAAAATATAAAGACCTACAAACATAAATAGAAAGACTGTGGCAGAGGCAAGCAAAGGTAGTACCAATAGTAATAGGCACCTTGGGTGCAATCCCAAAACAACTGGAGCACCACTTGAACACCATTGGCATTGACAAATTCACCATTAGTCAACTGTAAAAGGTGGCCTTACTAGGAACTGCTTCCATCCTGTGATGATATCTGTAATACCATCAAACATCCACTTCTGCCTATCCCGGGTCCTTGGTAATGACTCGATAGGTAGACAAAAATGCCAAATCCAGTCTGAACATCTGGCTGACTGTGTGATGACCGATGATGATGGTGATGGTGATGATGATGATGTTGGAAGGGACCTTGGAGGTCATGTAGTCCAACCCCCTGCTCAGGCAGGAAACCCTATACATTTCAGACAAATAGCTGTCCAGTCTCTTCTTAAAAACTTCCAGTGTTGGAGCATTCACAGCTTCTGGAGGCAGGTTGTTCCACTGATTAATTGTTCTAACTGTCAGGAAATTTCTCCTTAGTTCTAGGTTGCTTCTCTCTTTGGTTAGTTTCCATCCGTTGCTTATTATTGATTTATTAGAGGTTAAGAACCTTCCAAAGGTTAAGTTTTATTATGCCAGGAGAATACCCTGGATGAAAGAAGTTTTATGTAAATTTAAGGTTTAAAAAGAAAAAAAATACTTTAATTGTTGAAATACAGCAAAAGGCAGAGTAGAATGTTTGATTTTGGAAAGTTAAGGTGCTAGATGGACTTGAAAGAATATTTCCTGTGGGATGTTTAAAAATGTATAAAAGAATCTATGAAAATTTTGAAAATAACTGTAATGATAAGAAGGGACTTTGAAGGTTGACTAGAAGGAACCAGAGAGAACTAAAGATTATAATTAAAGGAGATGAGACCCATTAATACAAGGGAACAATACTGTTTGATTGTAGAAGGGATAGGCATTACAAATTTCTAGATTAGAAAAGAAAGCATCATTGCAAAAGGCATTTGTTTATTCAGAAATTTACTCATGCTTTCACCAGGAACCAGTTCCATGGACCAGGGAGTGCATGGTTTTGTGTGCTGCCTGCATCCCATGGATGCGGCTTTGCTTGTTTCTGCGGACCAGTTGCTGGCATGCCATGGCCTGGTACCAGTCCTCAGACTGGGAGTTGGGGACCCCTGGTCTAAGGGGCAATGCCCAATTTCACATGTCCACCTGTTTTATCCTACAAAATTATCTAGGAACTCAGGATCATATTTCTCTTTGCTTTTGCTCTTCTATAAATATTTCTTTCAAATTTGTAACCACAAATCAAACGTTTCTTTCAAGTCCCTATTATTTGTTCACTAGAAGAAGGCTCAACTAGGAAAAGAGCTTTCTAGTATATATTCATTATTTTCTTGTGAAACTAGTTTGGACTTTTTGACTTTAAGGTAGTAAGGAAATACCAAGGGTCATTGTGGGAGATGAAATTCACTCTTTGTTGTAATTAGAACTCTCCCCCTTCAGTGCTTGTGTTAACATAAGTGATTTTGCAGAGGCAACTACTCGTGAAATACATGTTGGGACTGTCAGCTAGACTTTTAGCTATCTGGCTGCTAGCCAGTAAAAGTTGAAAGGAAGAGGCAGGAAGTAGATATTATCACTTAAAAGTAACTGTGCTACAGTTAATCTTTGGGGAGATTAGGATAGTCCCAAAATAAAATGGTAACTGGGTCATTTGGATGGTGATAGGAACCCCCAACTATTCTCTGCTATGCTTAAATGCAGAAACTGTTCTGCTCTGTTCTCCTTTGCTAGTCAGCAGCTGACCTCAAACTTTATCCTTTGGCCATAGTTGCATTTCTCCCCCTGAATAAGAGCATTCATTTCCCTCTGTGACCCCATCTAAGTAAGAGGGTAAGGTGACGGGGGGAGCGGGAGAGGGGTATGTGTCAAAACTTGCATGATGGCAGGTGCTGCATTGCTAGGCAAGCCCCATCCCCTTTGCATATGTGTGAAACATTAGTACATGTACAAAAGGGGCACGGTTTGTGTGGCAATGTCATGTCAGCTATCTTTGCCTATTTAGATCACTGCTCTGCAAGAAGCTGCTACCCTTCGTATATCTGTTTATTAATAAGTTGTAACTCCCCCCTGGATCAAACTATCTTAGGGTAAAATACATTCAATAGCAATCCAAAGTCCAGAAAAACTCTTATCCATAGTAAAACATCAACAAGAACTGAAGCAGACTAACCTGTATGTGATAAGACCCAAATGTTTGTATCTTAACTTTGTCCTAAAACAAAGCTAACATCCAAACTTTAAGAGAGGCTTTCCATAAGCAATTTTAACATCTTATTAGAAATTTTTCATGCAGCACAAATATTCCTTTATAAATATTATATAAAAGCTAACTAAATCACTCTCCTTTATATCAGTTGGGCAACCTGTGGACCATGGGCTAAATATGGTCTATGATTCTAGCTTGATGCTGAAATTTGATGGAAAAATGAGATGTAATATAAAATCTCACCGGAATTAAGATTTACCTCTATTTTAGGATTGACTTTTTTCAAAAACAGTACATCTCCCATCCGGTTCATACAAATAAACCAACCAAACTACTATACCTGAAAATCCATAATTTGTCAGCCAAGTTCAATTGCTTGACATTAAGGGGTCTAGAGAGACAGTGCTAGAGTCAGAAACTGCATAAATATTGACCAGTCTTGGCACAGAAGGATATCCATTAAATATCTATACTTAAATATTTAATGTCAGTGGAGTATGTTTAATAAAAAGCCATGCATAGAAACGATAAAATTTAACATTTTGATGTTGGGACTCTGGAAAGAGTGCAGAGAAGATCAACAAAGGTGATTAAGGGCTGGAGGATAAAATATATAAAGAATGGTTGCAGAAATTGGCTAGGTCTAGCCTAGTGAAAAGAAGTACTAGAGATTACATGATAGCAGTGTTCCAATATTTGAGGGGCTGCCACAAAGAAGAGGGGGACAACCTATTTTCCAAAGCACCAGAAGGCAAGACAAGAAACAATGGATGGAAACTAATCAAGGAGAGAAGCAACCTAGAACTGAGAACAATGAGAAGTTATAGGTGCACCATCACTAGAGGGTTTTTGTTTTTTTAAAAAAGAGACTGGACAGCCATTTGTCTGAAATGGTATTAGGGTCTCCTGCTTGAGCAAGGGGTTGGACTAGAAGACCTCCAAGGTCCCTTTCTGCTCTATTTTTTTTTTTAGGATGTAGAAGCGGATAGCATGCCCCTTTAATTTCTGTTCTCTGTATGTGGCTTAAAAAAAGTAGGAAGAAAAGCAGCGTGAGGGATTTCTGTACCCACCATTGGTGATCAAGCAAGTGTCTATTACTTCAACTGTAACTCTTGCAGACGTTTGGAAAACTACTGTACTTCAAAACCTTGAAGCCTGTCATCCATTGATCTGTGCTTAACTGATATTAAACATTAAATTTACTTTGACGCCTCCCTTTAAAGAGGTTGATTTCTTTGCACGTACACATTTCAAGGTACACCTAATCGTAATTTGTGAAAAGTCCTTTTGTATTAGAAAATGAAGCAAGGAACCAAGGAAGGGAGGGAGGAAGGGAGGTTGTATGTACAGTATATCATGTTGCATGGTTATTCTTTTTTTAAAAAGCTGATGGCTTTACAATTATTAATTATAGCTACCAAGAAAGCTGAGCTTTCTTCACATCTCTTATTCTTATTGCTTCTAAATGGTATCATTTTAAAGGGAAATGAACCCTTTATTCTTTTATTTCCCTAATCAATTAGAAATAACCCTGTCAAAAAAAAATACTATTGGTGGATGTGGTGGGGGGTGGTGGTGATGTCCGAGCTGCACCTATAGTCAAGTGTAGGTATTTGTTTTATTTTACTTAAAGTATTCTATATATGAATTTAAATGGATGTATGTTGATTTTTGTTTTGTGTTAGAGAGGGCAATAGAAAGATGAACAAGAATGTATTAAGTAGAGTTGTATAAGTATGTTCTTATTCTGAAATTCTTTTTGTTTATCTAACTAAGTATTTATTGTTAAAATTATAAAATTAATAAAATATATTTTTAAAAAATACTATTTTTGGTCTTCTGTCAAACCATGACACCCATTCATGGACAGGAAGAAAAGCCCTTATCTATTTCCTTTAGAGAATGACTTAAAAAAAAAAATCATTGACCATTTCACTTGAACTCAAAAGGAGAGAGTAGGCTGACAAATATCCCACCCACCAAATGACTTCTGGTGGTTGATAGGATAATATGTAGCCCCTTAGGACAAGAGCAAAGACAGCAAACTTATCATCCTTTAGTTTAGTTTCACATGGGTCAGTAACAGCGCCAGGGGTGACAGAGAATGCCAAAGTGTGGGAAGCAAGACCTAAGAGCTGGAGGAGGGTAGTTTTTATGGTTTATCTTTTCTTTCGGCCATGAAAGCTGCCTAGACAGCTGAATCACATTGCTGATCTGGTTCACTGCACTTCACACTAACTGTTCCTGTAGGTGGAAAAAGAGAGAGAAAAAAAATACTTACGGGTCACTCTTCCCAGTAGCCTAAGACTCTTCATCCTGACTTGGCTGAAGAAGAGGCATGCATGTTTAATATTTTAGCTCTCAAGTTCATTTTTTTTGAAGGTCAGCTGTAAGGAAATTGTAACTGGTTATGCTACATGTCCTTGGAAGGCACAACAAAGCAAAAACACAAGAGGGGACACTTGAAGGCGAGCAGTGGTATTCTAGGAACAGGAGAAAAAGAAAGCCGCAGCAAAGAGAGAGAGAGAACAAATCACTGAGCGAGAAGGAAAATGATTGTGGACTCTAGAGCATATAAATAAATGAAATGAAGGCAGAATGGAAAAAAGCAGGGCTTTTTCAGAGTAAGGATCATACCATGTATACCTTCTGAAACATGAAATGGTGACTTTCATCTGTAGTGCTTGAAAACTTTGCATACCGAGGTGTTGTTGTTGTTTTTATCCAATTTGATAACTAACAACTATACTAGTCAAGACCCTGAATATTTCTTTTAAAAAAAAAAAATCTGGAAGCTCTTGCCTAATAAGTTTGATCACCATTTATCTTTTCCTGCATTCCTGTTATGTTGACAGATTACAACTGTGCACAAGATTATTTCAAATAACCCTGTGAATCATCATATTAAGACCCAAAATCTAAAAACTTGACCCTATGATGCTGAACTGGCCAAAGGAGGCAACTTCCCAAAACAGAAGTTAGTGAATGCTCTCATCAGCTGCACATCTTAATCTCATGGTTTTAATGCAACGTGAAGCACACTTGCTACAGCATGTTATCCATGGAGGCTTTGTGTTTTGTACATTTTAAATTAATTGTTTATATACTGATGGAAACCTAAAAACCTTTTTTTCACCAAAAAATTATTATTGCACTTGCCCCAGCTTTTTTAGGTAGAGCTCAGTAGCTATTGTGTCTCAGATTCAGACTACTGACCATAAAATGAGTTATTTTAACTCACCAAGTTTACAAGGACTGTCAGTGGATGTATATATTAGAGTATGTCAGACAGGAATATAGATAGTCTTTAACTTACAACTGTAATTGAGCCTGCCAATTATGATCATAAGTCATGACAGCCGTAAAATGGGTCATGTGGCTAGACCTAATTTTATGACTTTTTTTGCAGCAGTTATCATGCCAACCATTGTTCATTATGAGGCAGGGTCTTTTTCGAAACTGGAAGGAAATGAAAGTTGAGGGGGGGACATAGTAAATCATGGTCACATGACTGTGGGACACTGCAAGTGGCCACAAATGTGGGCCAGTTGTCAAGCATCCCAAAAGCAGTCATTAACAAGCAGGTATTTAATAATAATAATAATAATAGTAAAGTTGGAAGGGATCTTGGAGGTCATCTAGTCCAACCCCCTGCTCAGGCAGGAAACCCTACACCATTTCGGACAAATGGCTGTCCAGTCTCTTCTTAAAAACTTCCAGTGTTGGAGCATTCACCGCTTCTGGAGGCAGGTTGTTCCATTGGTTAATTGTTCTAACTGTCAGGAAGTTTCTCCTTAGTTCTAGGTTGCTTCTCTCCTTGATTAGTTTCCATCCATTGCTTCTCGTCCTGCCTTCAGGTGCTTTGGAGAATAGCTTGACTCCCTCTTCTTTGTGGCAGCCCCTGAGATATTGGAACACTTCTATCATGTCCCCCCTCGTCCTTCTCTTCGTTAAATTAGACATACCCAATTCCAATTCCTTTCCTCATATGTTTTAGCCTCCAGTCCCCTAATCATCTTTGTTGCTCTTCTCTGTACTCTTTCTCAACATCTTTTTTTACAGTGCGGTGACCAAAATTTTAATTTAATTTAATTTAATTTCCTTTGGAAAGGAAAGGAAAGGAAAGGAAAGGAAAGGAAAGGAAAGGAAAGGGGAAAGGAAAGGGGAAGGGAAAGGGAAATTGAAGAAAAGGAAAGGGAGGGAAATTAAAGGAAAAAGGAAAAGAAAAGAAAAGAAAGGAAAAAGGAAATACTTCCAGTACAGTGGATTTCTAAACTTTCAGCCTATTCCTATATATATATATATATATTAATCAAGATTCCAAAAAAGACTTGCACCCAAGTTATGATAGCCACAGATCATAAATAGACAATTGGCCATTGTGAAAGGCCAGGTTAATGATAATTTTCAAAAGCAGTCCTTGCAATTTTTTAATATTTTGAACAATACAAAATGTTTGGTCTTGTGCAGTCTTGTGGTAGGTAGTAAATCTCCCTTTTGAGCATCTTCCTTCACAAAAATATCCACTGCAGCCCCGTATGTTAATTAAAAGTACTTGACTTCGCTTGTAGCAGTATCTTGGAATAAAGATTATAACTATTTTGTAACAATTGGCTTTCATCCCCCCTCTCTTGCCCATGTATAAAATATGATCTGAATTGATGTATTTTTAACGATCAAATTATACTGATAGGAGATCCCCTAAAGGGAATGATACAGTACAGTAGGACTGTAAGTTTTGACATGGTTTAATGAGCTGCATGCTAACTCCACCTGAGTCATTAACAGTTTTGACAGTCCTTGTGAACAATGATATTCTCTGCAAGGACATCCAGGGTATTTTGTAATAAAGGTTAGGCCCATATAAGGTTGAGTTATTTCCCTCTTCAACTTCATTTTTTTCCCAAAGAGACAATAGTTAAGGCACTTACTTCTGATTAATAGTTTAAGTACCATTCATTTAAATAAGCGCTCAAAATGATCCCAACACTGGATTGGGTTGTCTATTTATGCCCTTATTTAAACTGACTTTGATTATCTTCATTACTATATCCTTAGGATGTTCAAATATACATAACAGATCCTGAAAACTGCCTTTACATAGTTTGATTTTACCAGTGCATTCTGAATTAAAATCATCTTATTAAAAATGTTTTACAACTGAACATTGGTTATCATATTACCAGTCATATCCACTACAAATTATAGCTGTAAATTCTTCATCCATATCCCCAGTCACCCTGGAAAAGGCATTATGTACTTCTATTTAGGTCTCCTGGCTGGAGTTGAGATTGAGGCGCTGAAGTCTTCTTCTTGTGTGCTATTTTATGTGCAAGTGTATAGTGGGGAAAGGAATCAGAGAGAAAGAAAGAGAGAAAGAGAGAAAGAGAGAAAGAGAGAAAAAAGAAAGAAAGAAAGAAAGAAAGAAAGAAAGAAAGAAAGAAAGAAAGAAAGAAAATGGCCTCCACCTTAATCCTCTGGCTATAGCCCTCTGCAATGGAGGTGCACAAAATGTTTTATGTCCAATACATTTTAAGTTGAAAGCAAATGAAATGGTCACTTTGAAAATTCTAAATTCAAAACAAAACACATGTGTTCAAAAATGATTTTTAGAGGTTGGAAGAAATCTACTTGACCATTCCTGCATAATGTTTTGAGTGGGTTATTTTATTCCCAATTTATATCCTCAATACTTGATATTGAATCTTCTGGAAATTAACCACAACTGTTGGAGAAAAGATGAAAAAATTTGCAATAGTCTAACACAGGGGTGTCAAATTGCCAGCCTGTGGGCCGGTTGCATCATACAGAGGCCGTGCCCATCCCAGCTCTGGCAATGCAAAAAAAGTTGCGATATGTCGTGACACGTCACATGACACGGTGAGTTTGACACCCATGGTCTAACAGGTTTTTTTTAGGCCCAGACATATTAGCAGACCTGTATGAAATGTCTGGGAAAAAAAATGGTACAAAGGTGGTGCTCTTTGAGGAAAAAAAGCTTCTTTCTAAAAAAAAAACCGACCTGGAAATAATTTTTATCAGTAAAGCAGAGATCGTACACTGTTGCTATATCCCAGTTCCATCCTGTTATCAATAGGGAGAGGGGTCCAGCAGGTTCAATGGGTCCTGTTGCTTCTCTAAATTGCAGGGGGGATTGGGTTTACATGTGCGTCTTGTTTTTCCCCTTTGTTCATAGTTCCCAGCCCACCCAAAGGTGGGCAGATGATTAAAAGTTCTTGCAAAAAAAGTATCCAACTTTCCTTACAAGCAAGCTGTCTTAAGAGAAAGTATCAGGATTCCACACATCAAGCTTAAAAACTTGGAGTCCTAGTGGACTATCACTTAACCATTAGCCAGCAGTGTGCAGCTGCCACCAAAAAAGCTAATATAATCCCAGATTGTATAAACAGAGGCATAGAATCAAGATCACATGAAGTATTACTACCGCTTTATAAAACCCTAGTGAGACCACACCTGGAATACTGCAGCTAATTTTTGTCACCATATCACAAAAAAGATGTTGAGAGTCTGGAAAAAAAATCAGAGAAGAGCAACTAAGATGATCAAAGGCCTGGAGTCTAAAACATACGAAGAATGGCTGCCGGATTTGGGTTTGGCTAGTCTAAAGAAAAGAAGAAATAGGGGAGACATGATAGCAGTGTTCCAGTATTTGAGGGGCTGCCACAAAGAAGAGGGCATCAAACTATTCTCCAAAGCACCACAAGGCAGGACAAGAAACAATGGTTGGAAACTGATCAAAGAGACAAACAACCTGGAATTAAGGAGAAACTTCCTGACAGTGGAACAGCTTGCTCCAGAAATCGTGGGTGCTCCATCACTGGATATTTTTAAGAAGAGGCTAGACAGTCACTTGTCTGAGATGGTATAGGTTCTCCTGCTTGAGCAGAGGGCTGGACTAGAAGACCTCCAAGGTCCCTTCCAGCTCTATTCTATTCTACATCAGATGAGTACCAGTTGCATTTGTGCTGTATGAAAAGGAAAAAGGCATGGCTAACTGAAGCAGCCCTAATTTTTAAAAACAGATTATCACCAAACAGCACGGAGTACATTTCAAGCTAGAAATCAGGCCACTATGACAGGGAAGACATTTTAATGCTGCAGGCAGATTTATCAGAGAAAATGTTCAGGGTGGGGGAAGGGTGGTAGAGTGGTAATAGGAGGAGACAGCAGCAGTCCTGGAATGTGTGAAGAATAATTATTTGTTGTTCAAGAGAAATCCAAAGGAAATGCCTTAGGTTTTTCCTGAATATTTTTAATAGGGAACTTCAGTATGGAGATGAGGATGCTTATACGTCAAGCAAAAACAATTACTATCCAAATACAATAAGTGAAGGAGCAGGGGAGGGCAGTAAATTAATTTATCTGATGTTGTACAAATTGAAAAGGCTATGAAGAGGAAAAAGAAGTAAGCATTATACAATATAGTTTCTTACCCCAGGTGTCACGCATCTGTTTCTGTTGCATTGGAAGACAAATAATGGCAATTCATGAGCATACACATTGCTGATTTTGTTTTCAAAATGCACACAAGGGATACAGGAAAAAAAGGGATCGATTCTGTAGTACCTTGTTTTGTGTTTGTGTTTGTGTTCGTATTTTAACCCCAAAGTTTCATTTTTAAAGTAATGATAAAATATACCATCCTTCATCAACAATACTATTCTCTTAATAAAAGCTTGCACTTGGAATCTAGTTTAAAGTGATTGCATGCAGAGACTGCAAGCTCTCTAGTTAAGATTGGATGGTTTTTATTCTATCCAAAAAGAAGACTTTTTAAAATTTGAACTGGAATGGTCAGCTTAGGTTTATCAAGAGTATAGTAATCATATACTATGATTACTACATGCATGATCAAGAAAATGGCTATTGGCAAGAATGAATGGGAGGAAGAAATGCTATCCTGAAAATAAAGAAACCAACAGATTGGAACAAGGGTCTTGGCCCTTTTGTGACTTGTGTACTTCAACTCCCAGAATTCCTCAGCCAGCCATGGGAGTTGAAGTACACAAGTCATAAAAGGGCCAAGTTTGAAGACCCCTGGATTAGAAAATAGATAGCAGGGCTCAAAAAGCCCTTGCTCTGTGGAGAATATCAGAGGTTAGCAAAGTAGCAGAAATGATAAGGACAATGGGCACAAAATTTTAAAAAAAAAACTTTGGAAATAGAAAGGTCACATAATTACCCTTTTTCTATGACTGCCTCGGAGTCACTTGTCTATGGAGATTCTCAATCATTCAGATCCTGGTGTCCCAAAGGTGGCGTTCTAAAAGGCAACTAATCTTTCTTGGTTTTTTTTTTTTAAAGTATTTTTATTAATTTTTATAAAATTTTTAACAAAAGATAAAATAATAATTCAACTGTAAACAATCATGTACATATACAATTACCAAACAATCAAACTAAACTGCTCGGTACCCCCTCCCCACCACATCCTCCTAAAACAAAACTAACCCCCTCTTCTTCCCCTCTAACAACCTACTTATACCTTTCTCTACTTCCATCCCCTCCTCCCACCTCCATCCTGACCTCTCCCTCATACCCTCTTCCTACTTGCCTAGCCTTCACTCCTCCTTCTTCTTCCAACCAATGTGGTGCCCAGAGGCCACCCGAGCAACCCCTTGCTACCTATTTTCTTCTTTCTTGGTTTTTTTAATTGTTTCATTGTTTCAATATTTGTTTCTCATCCAAGAAACGTCTTCTGACCTGAAACAAAACATTTTCAAGGAACCACCGCCCTCCCCCAAGAAAGTTCAATTGTTTTTTGGAAAGCCATCTTTGGGACTCAAGAGTCACTTGAAATGTGCTCTCAGATTCTCCTGACAGCAGTTTTAAATATAAGAGAGCATTGATCATACTTGTTGATGACTTCAGAAAGGAGGAGTACAGCTATCGTGGGACTTCTTGATTTCTCAGTGGCCTTCAATCCCATTGATCATGCTTCAATGAATCAGGAAGTTGGGAGTGGGATGTTATGGCGTGCAGCATCTCTCCTTCTTCCTTTGGTATCAGTTCAAATAAGCACTGGTAGATGGAGAAAGGTTTAACTCTAGAGCCCTGCTTTACAGGGTTCTTTTGTGGATTGCCTCAGTTTATTACTCTCTTCCATCTGAATTCTACTTGAAACCACTGGGTAAACTCATTCATCAGCATAAAGTGAAGCTTCATCAAAATCTTGATATTCAGTGTATACCTCGGCTCGTGGCCCACCAAATGATGCTGTTAAGGTTCTTTGCTTATGTGTCTGGAGGCTGTGGAGGTCTGGAAAGGAACACTTTCAGCCCAGCAAGACCAAGAGATGGTCTTTTGGGCCACTGTGAAACTGTATCCAGAGTTTTTCACCATTTGTTCCTGCTGGGAATTGAAATTCTCCATTCACAATCAGTGCATAATTTGGGACTCACAGCTACTGTTTAAGAAACAGGGAGCAGCTATGGCCAGAGAAACTTTACACAACATCACTTTTTCTTTCTAAATAGCACCAACTCCTAGATCAGGAGTCCTATTTATGGTTTAGTCACTTCCTAATTGGACTACTGCACTGTATATATGACACAAGGTCAGGTTATTGTCTCTCCAACCATGTCTGCCCATCCCATCCCCTTGCAGGATGGGCATGCTCTATGTCCCCTCCTTGAGGTGATTGATTGGATTGGATCTAAGAGGCATGGCTTTTCTGGGAAGTGCCTGCCCTTTAGAACAATCTCCCTTCCCCTATGAACTTTGGATGGCTCTCCTCCCACCAGCCTCTGGGAAGTTTTAAAAAATTGGGGATTTTTTTCCAGCTGTTGATGCAGGGCACTTGATGAGCCTGGCTTCTGGAGGTGGAGTGCATGTTTGGTGGACCCCAGCTACATATTGTCTAGCATCTGTTGTTGTTGTTGTTGTTATTGTTTTAATAAAGGCAACTGGACTATCCCCTCAACTAAAGAGGCTTGTTCAGCCATGTTTCTGTGCAGCCCAAAGAAATGTTCATGTGAATACTTGCTTCCCTATTGGCAAAGCAAGGGCTTTTTGTTACAGTATGTTGTTTTTCTTTTCTGCTAGCTCTGTGGCTCTTCATTCCTGCAGGAAACATGGATGTGTAATACAAATTCCCTTGGTGACTCCCATTCCCTGGCATCAAAGATTTCGATGCAATGCAACCCTCAGGAGCCTCACATTACCAAGCTTGCCAGCCATAGCAATTTAGCTTGGATAGCCTAGAATTACTTACTCATTTTGGTGTTGCATTTTGTTTGCTCTGTAATTTTTCTTCAGACCTGTGGCAGCTGTTGTTTCTGCTCTGAATATTGCCTGCCATACTAAAAAAAGAAAAGAAAAGAGAAGTGCTTCCTTCTTCTGCCACAGCTGCAACCAATATTTCATTAATTTATGGGGAGGGGGGTTTCCTCCTTGACTGTTGTTTTGCCATGATTATCTCCCCCACTGTCCCCACCGCCCTAAAGAAAAAGGCACACAATCCAGCTAAAATATAATGACTATATAGTCACAAAAGAGATGTTTCAGTGAATGGGACTTAGAAGTATTAAACCTGAATGATAGCATATACATGTAGTCCTTGATTTATGATCCCCATTGGGACTGCAATTTACTTTGCTAAATGACGTGGTCATTAAATGAATAACACCTGATTTTCCAATATTTTTTGCTGCTTTTGTTAAGTGAATCTTATGGTTGTTAAGCGAATCTGGCTTCCTCCATTGTGGTTACTTTTTCAGAGTATTCATTATCCATGCACAATTAACCAATACACTTGCTAAACCTTAACACCCCCCCCCCAAAGTTGACTTTTCAAAAGCATATAGATTAGAAAAAGGAGAAGCACTATGGGGAAAAAAAGTCATCTGTATCAGAAAAGAGTTGTCAGTTTTGCAAAAATCATCTATTAAAGGTGATTTCCTGGCATTCACTTTTTTTTCCTTTGTTTAAAATAGAGCCTGTAATTCTTGGGCTAATTTTAAAACCATTACACAAGGGATCACCTGGGAAGGGCCTAAAGTTTCTGAAGTTTGCTGTCTAAAGAGGTCTGATAGAAAGAGAAAAATGGAGTATCGGAGAGAAAGGTTCTCTTTCCTTATGTTTACCATTAGCATTACAGTATAGTTCAGTGGTGGCAAACCTATGGCATGCATGCCAGAGGTGGCACTCAGAGCCCTCTCTGTGGGCACACGTGCCATGCCCTGGAGATGGCAACCGTCCCTCTTCAACCAGCTGCCCGCTAACTCATCGAGGTCCCACGTGGCCAGATGCATCTCAGCACCCATGCGCTCACTGGCCTCTGTGCGCGGGCAGATGGTGTCAGGCAGCAGGCGCCCTGGCCCCTGCCTCACCTTGCCCTGTGACAATGGCACCCCTGCCCTGCCTCGCCTTGCCTCACCTCATCCCGCAGGATGAGCCTTTTGCCCACTTCCCCACCTGCCAGAGACCTCCTGGATCTCCCCCAACCCTGCCCGGCCCCTACAGGCGTCCCTCCCCACGAGCAGCATCGAGGTGATCACACCCACCTTGGCCACATCCATCCAGTCTGCCATGACCACCATAGCCACACCTACCCAGTGGGCCACGCCCACCTGGCACCCGGTGATAAATAAGTGGCTTTTGGGTTGCAGGTTGGGCACTCAGTCTCTAAAAGTTTCGCCATCACTAGTATAGTTGCTTTAATCCCATTTCAGGGTGGAGTCAGAATTTCAACCCATAGTCTCTGAAAATATCCAGTACAATGAAATATGACCATATTTGTTTAAGATTTAGGATAATCAAAGAAAAATCTTTACTTTCTGAAGAACTGGAAAATTAGAACCTAACAGTACATCTACAAATAGCATATGAAATAATAAAATTGGATGATGTCATTATAGCTGGCATCTAATACAATACTAACAGCAATTTTAATTGCTGAATATTAACATAGTACATAACTGTCAAAGGACTATACTGTTTTATTGAGGTACTACAGTTCCAAATTATTTTGGAAAAATTTATTACTTACATGTTATTATTCAGAAGGGAAAGTAACTTTTGCTTTTAATGATCAAAAACTACAGGTAGAAAATGAGCTTTTCTTTTTCTTTTTAATAAATTCAAAATGGCTCTGTTAAATTTCTTTTCTTTTTAACTTGGTTAGAATTAGCTGACATCCCTTAATAATTAATAAGGTGATTTATTGTTGTAAAAGTGTCATTGAGTTGGGAGCAAAAATTATACATAATTTTGTATATGTATGTATGTGTGTGTGTGTATGTATGTATATATACACACACACATATATACACATACAGTATACATACACACACACACACACACACACATATATACACATATTTTAAAAAAAACATGATTCAATGCACCATTTTTCTGTTATGGGCACAAATGGATTTCTTCATGACAGACTTTTAGCCATCCTCTTGAAAAGGCAACTGGTGTTTGAACTGCTATCTTCCTGACAAATGAATTCAGGTTTCTGCTGTTAAATTGATAATGGGCTTTTATTACACTAACATGAGGACATTTTCACCAAATCTATCAAGAGTCAAATATGTAAGTACAATACAAACTGTTTTATTGGCACATTTCCCAGGAATCTGATTTATCCCTTACGATAATGAATAGCAACACCACTGCTTAATCGGACAACATTTGTAAAATGCTCTCTTAATGGGAATGCATTCAGCCAGTGCCAAGTGGTTAAGTGACTTTAAGTGTGAAATTCTGAGCTGGGGCAGATGAGCGAGTGCTAAGTAGGTGAGACTTTTGGTTGTAGTATCTCCAGTTGGCTTCCCCTGAAGACAGCCAAAAGATTCTCATTGATTTGGATAAGAGGTAGGTCACCACCTTAATTGAAATAGCTGTGTTCTTTGTACTGGAGTCTAGTTTGCAGGATAAAAGGAGGAGGAAATTCTGCATGTGCTCATTTATCTAATAAAGAGTGAAGCAAGAACTTTTCATGAGGGATGTTATTGATATTTAACTTTTATGATGATCATTTAATCAAATGTCTAACAAAAATATAAAATGTGCTGTGCTTCAATCCTACCCTTACAACTGGTAGGGAAATTATCTTGGAACACTTGACGGAGAGATGCTGCCTAGTGAACTGATCAGCTAAGAGACAGCATCACCTACAGCAGCGGTTCTCAACCTTTTCCGGGGCTCGACCCCAGCCTGCATCGACGGGGCGCATTGCGCATGCGCGGCGCGACGGAGCGCATCACGCATGCACGGCGCAACGGCCCACATCGCAATAGGGAAAAAAATGGCTGACCAAAAAAATGGCCGACCAAAAAAAAATTAAAAAAATATGGCGGACTGCGGTGCTTGGTGACCCCTGTGAAATGGTTGTTCGACCCCAAATGGGGTCGTGACCCACAGGTTGAGAACCACTGACCTACAGCTACATAGTGGGTGGAGCATGAAGCTCAGGAAGGACCATCCTCAACATCTTGGATTGTAAAGGTGACAGTAGGAGAAATATATTTTCAGACTTGCAAGATGATGTTAATATAGTTTTACAATAAAGTAAATTGTCTTAACCGCCCATGTTTCCTGTCTGGTCTGTCTGGTAAGGTTGACATCAAGTACTGTACTGTTAAAGATTTCATTAAATAAGGCCATGAAGCCCAGCAGCCTTCAAATTTACTGAAACGGTAACATTAGCTTGAAAAGAGGTACTTTTTACACATTTGATTTTTTTACTGCAATCATTATTGATATAAAAATAATTTTTCACTTCCATTGGAACATTCTTCTCATTGAAAATATGGAGGCTGCCAATAGAGAATATTTCTGGTAACAAAAAAAATTGTCATTGTTTGTTCTGGCATTCTCTTGACTATCTTGATGCCTTTTTTTTATTTGGCAGGATATTAGGGGGGAAATGATATTTTTGTTAAAAAAAATATTCCTCGGAGTATGGTAATGCTAAAAGAACCAATTTGGTGTAGTGGTTAAAGCATCGGGACTCACACCAGGGAGACTGGGAGTTCGAGTTCTACCTTAGGCACAAAGTCAACTGGGTGACCTTGGGTTGAACATTTTCTCTCATGTCCTAGGGAGGAGGAAAGGACTTCTGAAAAACCTTGTCAAGAAAATTGGAGGCATTTGTCCAGGCAATTTCCGAAAATCAGACAAAAAATAATGATTTACATTGAATGAGGACTATGCAAGGGTCAGTGATGCTACCTATTACTGTTATGTTCATCACACAGGCAGCCAGATGTTCAGATAGGATTTGGGATTTTTATCTACCTATTGCAGGGGTGTCAAACTCAATTTCATTGAGGGCTGCATCAGCATTGCAGTTGCCCTCAGGGGGCTGGGTGGGTGTGGCCAGGGTGCATGTGGCCTACTGGGTGGGTGTGGATGGAGTGGGTGTGGCCTACTGGGTGGGCATGGCCAGCTCTACATCGTTCGCGTCAAGGGTGCCTGTGGGGACCTGGGCAGGAGTGGGACAGATCTGAGGTTTTCTGGCAGAAGGGGTGGGACCAGGGCAAGCGCCAAGGCATGGTCCATTTCTTCATTCCTCACAAAGGGTGACACCTCCCCAGCATGCACCCAGGGGATGGGGCTGACACGGCAGGGGCTGGTTCCTCGTTGTTTCCAGACGGCCTTGTGGAACTAAGACTGAATGCCTTTCAGCGTAGATGGCTACCACAAAATTGTACATTGGCTCCCGGCCAGCTGGCCTGGGCCAGGGCCAAAGCAGTGGGGGCCGTTCCCTCACTGTTTCTAGGATGGCTTTGTGGGCCACATGAAACCACTTTGCGGGCCGCATCCAGCCCCCGGGCCTTGTGTTTGACATGTCTGACCTATCGAGTCCTTCCCAAAGACCTGAGATAGGCAGATAGGGAAGTTTGACGAACTTAAGGTTATCGTTGTAGGATGTAAGCCATTCCAAGCGAAGTTATTTAGCTCTTAGTTAAAATAATATTTAATAAGTTATTTTCATATAATGTTTAAGGGTCAATGAACAATCTGAAACTTCATGAAGGGGTTCATGAACTGAAGAGTTTGGGGACCTCTAGTCTAAACTGTTTCCCACTATTTCTAAGAAGAATGTCTATGGAGATTTCTAAGAAGACATTTCTGGTTGAATATAGTAACTGCATGTCTAAGGCATATAACCAAACAGCAATATTATTTGCATATTATGTAATATGTGTACATGGCACACACATACGTACACACAAAAATGATTTAAATGCCATGTATATGAGGGGCAGAGTCTTCAGATATTGCTCTCTGCACAGTCATTAGCACATTTTTATTACAACAGGATCATTTTTCTCAGTTTCAAAAATTGATTGCTTTTGTGAAAAGAATTCAGTAATATGTTTATTTCAGAATGGATATTAAAGGCAAGAAACTGATATTGCTTTGTGATATAGTGAATAGATAGCTTACAATAGCTTTTATTCAAAGTGAATCACACACGATTAAAACTTAGGATTTTACTATTCTTTCTAAACAAAAAAACAAAAACAAAAAAACACCCAATAAATTGCGGGTGCAAAAGTGACATTAAATTACTTTTGTCAAATAGCATAAAAGAAAACTTCACTAGAATATTTCTGTACTTTTGGTCTCATGATTTGGTCATATTTTTAAAATAGGTAGATTTAATCCTGAAAGGATATAGGTAGTCTCTACAATTTATATATTAAATCGCCCAAGATTGTGTAGAACATGTTCACTTCTCTCTTGCAATATAAGGAAGACTCACTATAATGTTTGTATAATATGGTACCAAGGGTCAAGACATTCTGCAATTTTCACTAAAAACATTTTGCACATTGCAATAAAAGGCCCATAATGATTGTAACTGCTATGTGAGAATCACATGTTCTTGTTCATATTTCTAAGAATGAGATCCCAGCTTTGCACCAGAAGTGAAATCTGCAGTTCTGTTCTGTTCTGTTCTGTTCTGTTCTGTTCTGTTCTGTTCTGTTCTGTTCTGTTCTGTTCTGTTCTGTTCTGTATGACTTTGCAATTCCTTGTAGCAGGACTGAGGAAAACCTGTGGGTGTTCAGTACATCTGAGCTGCTATTCTTTGGCTAAGTCATCATCTATTTCAGTCCCATGTTCCATAACTTCCCAGTATCAGTTTATGTTCTCAGTTCCAGCTTTCTTCATTTTGCAACTCATTAATCACATAGCTCCCCAGACAGGGTCATATTCTGAGACAATGTGCCAAAAGATTACTGAGATATAGTTTTCTTATTGGCCGCTGCTAAAAAAAACAATGGACCACCCAATTAGCTGCTGAAAGAAGATTGCACAGACTGAGCACAAACAATGGCATGACGAAATAGCAACAGTGATGCATTGGAATATTTACAAGAAATGCTGCTTGCCTGAAAGCAAGAACCATAAAATAGATAAAGTATTACAAAATGAAGAAGCTGAAGTGTTCTGGAACATTAGAATTCAAATAGACAAGCCCCTGTCACATAACACATTATTAACAATTGGCAATAAGAATGACAAAAAAAGTGTGGGTAGTGGTCATGGCAGTACCTGGAGATAATAAAATAGGAAGAAGAATTGAAGAAAACCACATAATGCAAAGACCTGCAAATGGAAGTAGAATGTTTACAGCAAAAGAAAATGAAGATGGTATCAATAGTACATTGGTGCTGGCAAAATTGCCATCAGACAATTGCAGAATAGCTTACATCAGTGATAGTGAACCTTTTAGGGACCGAGTGCCCAAAAACTGGCCCTGCCCCCGCTTCACCTGCCCACAGGACCACTCACTGCCTCCAGGGCCCGACGTAGATTGCCCAGGCAGCCCAGCAGCGCTATGGCGGCCACACCCTCTGCCCGCGCCCTGCAGCATCAACTGCATGATGGGGTGTGAGTCTTGTCTACGCTGCCTGGCTACCATGTCCTTGGCTGCACTGCTCTGTGTGGGCCACGCTCGGGGGCAACTCTCTTCAGGGGGGCTGCTGGACAGGAGGGGGTCACGGGGGGAGGCAAGGCTGGGGCAACGGCACGTGTGCCCATAGAGAAGGCTCCGAGTGCTGCCTCTGGCACCCGTGCCATAGGTTCACCACCACTGGCTTACATCCTGTGACAGTACTTTTAATATTATTAAACAATATCTGCCTATTTTGGGAAGGACTTGATTGGTAGACAAACATCTGGTTGAATGTGGAACCAATCACAATAATTTATTAAATTTAATATAATTTAATAATTTATTAAATTTAATATAAACAAATATCACTTACTTTTTAAAAATGTATCTGTTTGTAAACTACAGATAGTATTGATCCCTATGTTAAAATATATGCACAAAGATGCTTGTGTATTTGCAGAGATGACCTAGTATAATATTTCATTTGTAGTCTAAGTATTGATAAAGTACTCTACCACCTCAATCAGAGAGATTGAGAGTATTTCAGTTCAGAATTCTGAAATTCTACATCTTCCACTGCTATTTGAAAGCCAACAACTTACTGTTTATCAGAATGGGATATGATATCCAGGGACAATCCCATATTTATCTGAAAGAAAGATGACTGAATTTATGATGACTTTTACCACCAAAAAAGGGAATGGCCATTACCTTCATGGCCATATTTCCCAAGAATCTAAGTCAATTGTCCCTTTCTAAAAATAAGTTATTGGTGGGGGGGAAATAGATATAATAATATCTACTTAGTATTATGATAATAAGGTATGATATATGAGGTGGGATAGGTGAAGGTATAATGCACACCAGATATTAGTCAAGCTTTTCATGTTAGAACAAATATCACTTACTTTTTAAAAATGTATCTGTTTGTAAACTACAGGTAGTATTGATCCCTATCAAGGGATCAGATCATACCTGACAATTTTCTTATGGATATCTTTAGACATTTTGTGCCAGACCATTATTTTTTCAGTCTCTGGATTGGAATTAAAAATGATTCTGCCACGGATCCTCCTGGGAACAAATTTGGATGTTTTGCTCTCAGTGAATCTATAATAAGACAAATGCTAGCAAGAATGTAGAACTGCTAGCAAATATCCTTTCCACAATATACAGTGGAAGCAGAAGGGAGTGTTTATTTTTAAAAAGGTGAAAAGGTGATTGAATGCTGCTTGCACTTTTTAAAAAGATTAGAGCAGCATTGGCCTCATCACATCATTTCTGCCTTTTCTGGAATGACTATGCAACGGTGCAATGTTACAAGATCACATGGCTCATTTCAGGAAGCACCAAGGAAATAACATCTAATTTATAAAATTGTTTGCAAATATACATCCCAGAAGCATTTCTAGGCCAAGAAATTTGCAAAATTTCAGAAAGGTAGGAAAAATTATGTTATTATGATGAACTGGGGGAAAAAAAACATTGAAAGCTTTTTGTGTTCTGCTTAGTTGGCCTAGAAAGCTAGAAAAGGTGAAATAGGATATAGATAGATAATGGATGGGTACGTAAAGCAACAGAGGCAGAGAGACTTGAACATGTGTTACTTTACAAGCAACCATCCATTGCTAGACGCTTCCAGGTATACCTCTAATATCCTTGCTTCTTTGTAACCACTCCAGCACCTGTAATACAATCAGTGGTGGGATTCAGCCAATTTGCACCACTTCGGCAGAACTGGTAACTAATTTTTGTTGCCCAGGCCCAGAATGGACTTCAGGAAGTGGCATCCACACAGAGAACTGGTTGTTCACATATTTGAATCCCACCACTGAATACAATCCTTCAGCATCCTTGGAAGCTTGATGAAATAATTCATTGTGATTTACAGTGTGAAGAGCTGTTCATCCATACTCTTCTTGTCTTTCTCTTCTATCCCAGACATTTAGTTATGTAGACAGTGTGGGACATTTCATAGAATCATGGGGTTGGAAGGGATCTTGAAGGTCTTTTAGTCCAAACACCTGCCCAAAGTAGGAGTCATTTGTGACTCTCAAACTTCTGAATTTCTAACAATGTTGCAATAAACTTCAGATAAATTCTCTTTTGTTTTTGACACTCACAAACAGATTGGGCTTATTAGTCTGCATTTGTTCAGCTGAATTTGATGCACCCCACTAATATGTCTTAGCTATTTTCAAGAAGCTTTAGCTTTGTGATAACAGAAAATGCATTATTATTTTTTTAAGGCGCGAAAATCCCACACAAAAAAGAGCCAGCTGTGGTGTAGTGATTAAGACACTAGACAGCAGGAGACTGTGAGTTCTAGTCCTGCCTTAGGCATGAAAGCCAGCTGGGTAACTTTGGGCAAGTCACTCTCACCCAGCCCAACCCACCTCGTAAGGTTGTTGTGGAGAATATAGGAAGAAGAAGGAGTATTGGATGTTCACTGCCCTGAGTTATTTATAAAAATAATAAAGGAGAGGTTTTAATAAATCTTTTAAAAAATGTCCAGAGATGCTATTGAACCCATGAAACCTGCTTTGGCCATATCTGCACCTAACTTTTTATATTTTTGCATGAAGTAAAATAATTTTTAAAAGTTATCCAAGCTACCATTCTGCAAAACAAAACATTATCATCTTTATTCCCATGAACATATTTGAGTTTTCAACGATTTCTTAAGCTTGATTTTAAAAAAATAAAATTTCAGGATAATCTCAAACAATGCTTTGTCTAACACAGTACCTTTCTGTCTGGGGGGGGGGGGAAAGAGAGGATACGTAGAAGAAAGGAGAACCATTTTGCAATATGTAGGAAAAATATTAAGTGGGACATACCAGTCCCCAAGTTAGGGATTTCTGCTTTTACAGTCTTGGGAAAAAAATTTAAGGTTATCAGGCCACGTTTTGCATTCTTAAAAGCATCTAATGTAAAGCAATATCACACATACAAGCAGAGACAATAGGAATGGTTGTGTTGTTGGGGCCTGGACAGCACTTACTAATTAAAAACCAGAAATCTCTATGCAATTTGGGCCCCTTCTGGGAAAATTCCTGTAGATGTTGGTCCCCCCCTTTTTTGGGGGGGGGTATTTGTTTTTGGATTAGCTGTATGTACTGAAATGCCACTAGCCCAGACTGGGATAAATCGTAATGAGAGCAATCATTATTCAGAAGGTTGCTTTATCATCCCTCTCCTAAGAGGTGTATTAGTGTTTTGCGTTGTTTTTAACTGAAGATGACGGGGCAAAGTCCTGATGTTTACTGCTAGGCATGAAGAGAAACAGAACAGCTCATTTCCTCTGCTGAGCTCTCTCTGCTGCCGTGTACAACATTTATTTCAAAGCACGCCACAGCTTAGAACTGTAGTGATCCCCATTAATATAAAATCATTGACCTCTGCACCTGCTGGTGCAACTAAATTACATTCTGCTGCTCAGCCTCCGCCACATATGGGGCCAGCTCTTTTAGTCATGGCCAGGTGGCCTTGATGTCAGCACAGCCCCTCCCATGGGTAAGGTCTGTCTTTAAATGAGAAGGCTGCATTTTCAGAGAGCTGGATGAAATTTTTGTGGGATGGGGATCTTTTAGAGGTCTGATTACAGGTAGGCATTCACTGTGCTAAGAGAAGGAGGGGGGTGGCTTAAGGATTGCTATGAGTGCTTTAAAAGGGGAGAAGTATTGTATGCATTTGCTCTTTTTTTTCCACTCTGTCTTGTTTCTTTCAGCCTTTGCTCAAAGACTATATGCACGTTTTAAAAGAGCTTTAATGCCAAGTGTGTTTCCAAAGTACCATCTGCGCTAAATTGGGATACAGAAATGTGGTGGCAGTGGTGGTCCGTCTTCACTTTGGTTTCTGCGAGAACTTTTTAGTATTACTGCTTATTTCATCATTTCTGGCTTATCCTTTCTTTTAGCACCATCCAGCCATCTCTGAGATGATCTAAAGCTTATCATTATGATTATATCAGCACGGCGGGGGTTGGATGATTTAGAAAATGCTGTAAGTGACTAAGGTGGGATACTGAGTGAATTTGTAGGCACCTCTCACAACTGATATGGAGCATCGTGGAAAGGCAGCCAAGGCTTCATTATTTATTTTGTGTGTGTGTGTGTGTGTGTGTGTGTGTGTGTGTGTGTGTCTATGTCTGTATTTATGTACACACACACACTCAGGAAATGACACTAGTAGTATATCTGTTTTAGGCATCAAGATACCTTGGCCAGCCATGGATACTTTGCACTATGTGCTAAATTTTGGTCCATTAGGAAGGAAAGAAGAAACAAGGATAGAAAGTAGGAAAGAAAGAAAAAAGGAAGGAAGGAAGAAAGGAAGAAAGAAAGAAAGAAAGAAAGAAAGAAAGAAAGAAAGAAAGAAAGAAAGAAAGAAAGAAAGAAAGAAAGAAAGAAAGAAAGAATGTTCTAACAGTGCTTTGTGAAATCTAACTGCGGGATCAACAACTTACTTCTGAAAGCAGAACCCAACAGAGACCTTCCTTTGTACCGGGATGCCCTAACCCCAGGAGCAGACTGCTAATTTGGCTTTTCTCTTAATCTCTGCAAAATGGGCTGAACAAAAGCAAAACTATGCACATGCTAATGGCTCACTTTCTCCATGCTTCTCCTCTCATTCTGTGAGAGTGTGTGGTGTGTGTAGAGCTGAGCTGGAACAAAGATACACTAATTATTCTCCATTAATTTGTCTGCTTGAATGGTCCTAAATACCAGAGTGATTAATTAACACAAGGCAGCGAGGGCAGGATGTCACACCCTTCTCTGCATTTAAGTGTCGGCAAGGTTATGCTCAAGTGTTGACAACAGCATATCTTTAATTTTCTCCAACAAGAAAAGTTTAGTCAGTACAATTAATTTGAGTTTGGCTGGGCTTGCAAGAATGAATGTACACCATGGAATAATATTGCTGCTGGGCACATGTATTTCTCCCCTTTCCCCCTCATCCTTAGGGTATAGTAAAACTTTGGGGGAGACAATTGAGTTGTGCTTTTCTATAATTGTTTCAAATTGAGTTAATTACTATTGTGAATTTTGCAGTTAAAAGACATACAACAGATAAAAATTATTATGCATAATGATTTCAGATGGTATAAATGAGAAGCAACTAAAAATGGAAGAGGAGGAAAAAAGGGAGAACCAAAATGTAATATTATCTCTTTTTTATTTTTATACCGTTTCACTAGTACTTGCACACAGATGTATTCCAGTGTCATTTAAAAATTATGGACTACCTCCCAGCAATAACCAAGCAAATTATATCAAACTCACCTGATATTAACATCAAGCTATTCATGCCATATTTCATCCCAGATCATGATTCATTCGCATGCTTTACCCATATACCATGCTTAAAAGACAGTTGGTAAAGAAACAGATAGCAGGAAGTAGTATCCTCCAGCAATTACTTTAATAATAATGGCAGAACATTTTGTGTATATTTAACACCTGGAATTTTCTTTCTTTTTCTATCCTAACAGGAAAAAACAGGCCTGGCCTACTCTTATTCCAGCTTTGCTCAGAACAAAAATATTCATCATCAGAAAGTAGCTAATTTGTAATGTTTTTTTCCTTTTCCTTTTCTTTTTTTAAGTCTTGAAGCCTTTTCTTCTGTTGCCTTTGAAATTCATTATTTGCGAAGTAAATGAGGAAAAGGTTGAGTCTGAAACCAAGAGAGTTTCTAAAGAGGCCTAGAATGACCAACCAGTGCCATCTCCTCCAACCTTCAGGATATATATTTAAGAAGGCTTTCCCAAGTGCATAGAGAGGAAGAGAAAACCAGCCCATTGGCTCCTCTTCCCCGGAATGAATCCTTCTGCCAAGAACATGTTGTGTTAATTATTAAGGAAAGGAATTGCCTTGTGGTCAACCATCTTTGATCTAATAACGTTTTCTTTTCTAGCCAATTATTCTCTGGGCAATCTGATAATCCCCATACATGGGAGGAAGAGGAGGACGAGGGGGTGGGGAGAAAATGGCTTGTACTTGGGATCCAGAAAAAAATTCCCAACACTTCCCCCCCCCAAGTTCCCTGCCTTTCTTAGACAGCAGATTGAATTTCTAATATTAGAACCTTCTTACTGAGAATTTGAAGACTGACCACAAATCCCATAAGATTTATGAGGATTGAGATTTATCTCAAATACATAAATGGCTGCCTAGTCTTCAAGCAACATTCTGGTGCATAATAATTTTGCTTGACACCAAAAAATTACATAGTTGTATCAAGCCCTCCATATACATAACACTACGGTATGGCATTGGTAGGGATCCACAAAAATAGCAGGGTTTTTTGGTTTTGGGTGTTTTTTTTAAAGAGAGAGCTAAAGGTTATTGATCAAATCACACATATCCATACTGTATGTAAATTTAGAATTAAACATCTGAAAAACATTTTTTTTTCCATTTTGCAGATGGAAGCATTGTGAGGAAACTAGGCCTACACTGGGCAGTTTAATTAATAAAGTGAACCAGATTATAAGGCAGTTTTCACATTGAATATATTCTATAGTTTGTAAAAAAAAAATAGCCCTTACCTGAATGACTACTTCTATGGCTGTTTTTCTTCCCTTAATAGAAAAAGATCTATTTATGCATATATGAAGCTTGCTCAGAATTGGCAATAGCATTCTGAAGGAGTCAAGGAAGATTATCTAAATGATCACCACCATCAGCCTGAGCTTCATGCCATCTGCTCCTCCTCTCTTTAATGATCACTGATTCACTTCTGTTGGTATTGGAGTGCACACTCTGGAGATAATCTGGAGCTTCAGGACAGCCCACCACAATTATTGCTAGGCCATCACTGTCCGGGGAGGAGAGTCAATGCCAATAGGGATCTAAGCTGTTGGATTCATAAATATGTTGGCCATTTTATTTTTTTCCAAAAATATAGTCTCTAGGACTAAATGAACAAGGCATTATAGTTTACTGCATGGTCCTGCTGAAACTGTGGCAGTGGTCTGGAATTTAAGTGTGGGCCTGGCTTTGGACTGGATTGTGCCCATGCGGCCTCTCTTGATTCATTGCTCCCGAGCTTCCCCATGATTTATGGAGGAGTTCCCCATGCATTTATCCTGCTTTAATTTAAGGCCTGCTTTTTGGAAACAAAGCAAGACAGCCCTTAACCTTTCTGCTAAATTTTGAGATGACTCCCCAGCAATGAGGACGTCATCGAAGTAGGGACAGACCCCAGGAATACCTTGAAGTGTGCTCTCCATGACACTTTGGAATATGCCAGGGCTACATTTACCCCAAATTGCAGTCTTTTGACCTTGAAGCCCCCCCTGTGAGTTACAATCGTCTGGGCCTCTGCAGATGCCTCATCAACAGGTAGCTGTTGATAGGCCTGTGCCAGGTCACTTTTTGCAAAAATGAGCCCCCCCCCTTGAGGGAGGCCAGAATGTGGCTTACAACAGGCACTGGATAAGTGTGCTGTTGCAACGCTTTATTCAGTATGCACTTATAGTCTGCACATATACAGATTTCCCATTAGCCTTGAGAGGTGTTACTATGGGGGTTTCCCATGGATTAGAATCCACAGGTTCTAAAATGCCCTGCTGGAGCAATTTGTCCAGCTCAGCATCTATCTTACTTTTGAGGGCAAAAGGCACCCTTCTAGGCTTAACTCTGATGGGCGTGATAGTTGGGTCTAACCATAGTGCAATGGGAGGCCCCTTGTAGGACCCTAGCTCTGAACTAAACAATCTGCAAACTCCTTGCAAACTTCTACAAGGCCCAACGTTTGCAAGTTGTGCAGCCCAGTTATTTGGATTCCCAGAGCCTTGAACCAATCAAGTCCAATAAGACTCGTATGTTCACCCCCAACTACCACCACATACTACCTTCAAAATCCTTACGCTATACCTTGAGTGTGGCCTCCCCCTTTACACAGACCTTAGAATTTTGAAAATCAGTAAGTATTAGATTTGATGGCCTGAGTTTTACTCGAAGGCCACTACTGCTGCAAATCCTTTTAAAGGTGTCCATGAAATGATTGATAGAGCAGACCCTCCATCAGTAAAAGAATCCCTTACAACTTCACATCAATGCGAAGTTTTTTCTTAAGGGGCTTGTGTGTCCCTGTCCTCAGAATACTCCTGTGGGATGCACAGAAACCCACCCTGTTTTGGCTGGGGACCCTGGTACCTTTCTGAAGCAATTCTTCCTGAGGTTGGACCTTCTGGTGACCCAAACAGACAGAGGCAATGTGGCCTTGCCTGCCACACACCTGGAAAATGGCAGAACGAAACCCGCAGTCAGCTCGCTTGGGATGTCCTCCACACCCGAAGCACTAAAGAGATGCTGGGGCCTTGGCTGGACACCCCTTCAGCCTCCTTTCTGCTGGCTGGTGACAGGAGGCCGACCTGGCATGTGTGACTGAGACCTGGCTGACCCCAGAGGGAGGAGTTCCCCTCTCTGAGATGTGCCCAGCTGGGTTTCAGGTATGGCATCAGCCGTGACCCCAGGGAAGGGGGGAGGAGTGGCGATTATAGCTAAGGAGACACTTGGGCTGCGCAGACTTGCTGCTACTGAGATATCAGGTTGTGAGTCCCTCCTTATGAGGTTGGACCTAGGTGTACAGGTGGGTCTGTTGCTTACGTACCTGCCTCCCAGCTGCATTTCTACAGCCCTGCCCACGCTACTCGAGGAGGTAGCCGGGTTGGTGGTTGAGTTCCCCAGATTTATTGTCTTGGGGGTCTTCAATGTGCTGTCACTCGGTGAGTCCTCTGGGCTGGCGCGGGAGTTCATGGCCTCCATGGCAACCATGGACCTGACACAAGTAATTGAGGGCCCAACCCATGAGGGGGGACACACACCTGACCTGGTTTTCCTCTCGGAGCAGTTGAGCTATGATCTGAAGTTAAGGGGCTTAGAAGTGTTGCCCATGTCATGGACAGATCATTTTCTGCTGCGGCTTGAGTTTACGATGCCAATCCTCTCTCACAAGGAGTCGGAACCGATTAAATGGTTCCACCCCAGACGCCTGATGGACTCTATTGGTTTTCAAAGGGCGCTTGGGGAATTGCCAGATTCGCTCATACACAGTCCGGCGGAGTCCCTAGTGATGGCCTGGAATACGGCCACTACGGGGGCTCTAGACCGGATTGCGCCATTGCGACCTCTCTGTGGTAGCAGACCCAGGAGATCTCCTTGGTTTACCGACGAACTCAGTGGGATGAAGCGCCAGAAGAGATGTCTAGAGAAGAAATGGAGGGAAAGCAGATCCGAATCTGATCGAACCAAATTGAGAGCTTGTATTAAGACCTATTTGGAAGCGATCACTGCGGCAAGATCTCAGTATCTTTCCGCATTGATTGCGTCTGCGGAATCTCATCCGGCTGCCCTGTTTAGGGTGACTCGCTCTCTCCTGGATACGGAGAGGAGGAAGGAACCTTTGCAGGGCAATGCTGAGGAATTTAACACCTTTTTCGTAGACAAGGTCACTCAGATCCGGACTGACATGGACTCCAATTGGAATGCAGTGTCAGCTGACAATGAGTCAGTCGAGATGACAGAGGCCCGTCTTAGTCCTGTTGTATGGGATGAGTTCGACCTGGTAACCCCTGATGATGTGGACAAGGCCATTGGAGCTGTGAGTTCTGCCACCTGTTTACTGGACCCGTGCCCCTCCTGGCTGGTTTCGGCTAGCAGGGAGGTGACACGGCGCTGGGTCCAGGCAGTTGTTATCGCTTCATTGAGGGAGGGGTCCTTTCTGGCTCCCTTAAAGGAGGCACTTGTGCGCCCCCTTCTCAAGAAGCCTTCCCTGGACCCGGCAGTTTTAAATAATTATCATCCAGTCTCCAACCTTCCCTTTTTGGGGAAGGTTGTTGAGAAGGTGGTGGCACTCCAACTCCAACGGTCCTTGAATGAAACTGATTATCTGGGCCCTCAGCAGTCTGGGTTCAGGTCCGGTTACAGCATGGAAACTGCTTTGGTCGCACTGATCGATGATCTCTGGTGGGCCCGGGATAGAGGTTATTCCACTATCCTGGTGCTTCTTGACCTCTCAGCGGCATTCGATACCATCGACCATGGTATCCTTCTGCGCCGGTTGGAGGGGCTTGGAGTGCAGGGCACTGTTCTACAGTGGTTCACCTCCTACCTCTCTGGCCGGTCGCAGTCGGTTTTCGCAGGAGGTCAGAGATCGGCTCCGAGGCCTCTTCCATGTGGAGTCCCTCAGGGGTCCGTTCTCTCACCTCTGCTTTTTAACATCTACATGAAGCCATTGGGTGAGATCATCCGTCAACATGGGGTAAGTTATCATCAATATGCTGATGATACCCAGCTTTATATTTCTATCCCGTGTCACTACAGCGAAGCAATGGAAGTGATGAACCAGTGCCTGGAGGCTATTGAGGTCTGGATGGGTGCCAACAGGCTCAGACTCAATCTCGACAAGACGGAGTGGCTATGGGCTCTGCCTCCCAAGGACAATTCTAACTGTCCATCCATTACCCTGGGGGAGAAGTTTTGTCCCCCTCGGAGAGGGTTCGCAACTTGGGTGTCCTCCTTGATCCACAGCTAAGTTTGGAACATCATTTTTCGGCTGTGGCGAGGGGAGCATTCGCCCAGGTTCACCTGGTGCGCCAGTTGCGGCCCTATTTGGACCGGGAGTCACTCCTCACAGTCACCCATGCCCTTGTCACCTCGAAATTCGACTACTGTAATGCTCTCTACATGGGGCAGCCTTTGAAGAATGTCCGGAGACTGCAAGTAGTCCAGAATGCGGCCGCGCGAGCTGTCTTGGGTCTCCCAAGACATGCTCATATCACTCCAGCTGTCTGCGAGCTGAACTGGCTACCTATTGGTCTCCGAACACAATTCAAAGTGTTGGTTATGACCTATAAAGCCCTTTATGGCAATGGACCAGGATACTTGCGGGACCATCTTCTGCTTCATGAATCCCAGCGACTGGTTAGGGCGCATAGGGTTGGCCTCCTACGAGTCCCGTCTGTTAGACAATGTCATCTGGCGGGGCCTAGAGCAAGGGCCTTCTTTGTTGCTGCCCCAGTCCTCTGGAACCAGCTTCCCTCAGAGGTTCGTACTGCTTCCTCCCTCCTAGCTTTCCGGAAAGCACTGAAGACACATCTATGCCGACAGGCTTGGGGCTATGAGCTGTGCTCTGCCCCTTGGCCCTAACAGTGTCCCGCCACCAGCGGCTATGAGCTGAATGTGTTTGTATGTTGTGTGAATGAATATTAATTTTTTTAATTTTTAATTTAATTGTGTTTTTAATTGTGTTGTTGTGAGCCGCCTTGAGTCTTGTGAGAAGGGCGGCATATAAATTAAATAAATAAATAAATAAGTCTGTCCACCTCCTCTTTAGGATCCGCTTCTGATTCTTCTCGAGCGTCCTTTAGATGGACGGTAGTGGTGGCTGGAGGGTTCCTGGCGAGCCGCAAAGCCTTCATAGCACTGCCTGCTGCTTCTTCAGCTGCCACCTCTCGTAACGCGTCTTAGAAGGAGACATCTTCTTTTGCAAAGATCTTTTGTTGTAGGTCTCTGCTTCTTAAGCCCCACACGAAATGATCGTGTAGCCTTTCTTCCAGATCTTTGAACTCATAAGGCCTGCCCACTTACCTTAAGGCAGCAATAAAGTCCGCAGCAGATTCACCTGGCCTCTGGTCTCTCTGCTCAAACACGTGCCTCCAAGCGATGACTGATAACTTTGGCTGGAAGTGTTCCTTCAACATCTTCTTCAAGTCAGCATATGTTACTGACTCCAGAAGTGCAGGGGCCACCAGATTTTCCGCGATGTCAAAAGCTTCTTGTCCACAGGTACACAAAAGAGTTGCTGCCTTCAGGCTGTCTTCTCTTATCTGATTTACTCTAAAGTAGTTCTCCACCCGTGCTACATAGGAATTCCATCTCTCTGTGTGGGAGACATCAAAATCAGTCAAGCGGCCAATCTTCAACATTATAAACTTTACGACCTTCACTAATTGCCTACTCTGCAAGCTGCTGTTTGGGAAAGGGTCCTTTTGCTGAGCTCAGCTCCAGCGATGCTGTACTGGCAGGCTGAGTCGAGAATGCAGACGCTGTCTTCCCAATCGTCAGGACCTCCTGGGTGAGTCCTTAATTCTTTTTATTGCTTGCAGGGATCCCATCTTCATCGCCAGTTGTTGTGTTTTCGGTTCATTGGCAATTGATGAAGACACATGGTGGAAAACAACAAGCTCTTTATTTCACTCTCCTACAACCAAGCAAGCAGCAACAGGCACGCAGGCCTTTTATAGGGCCAGAAACCCAGACAGTGTGAACCAATAGGAATTGAGCATTTTCGCATCTAGCACATGTGCATAAGGCTGGCGCCACCCTGTCTGGTCCCGGGCAGCTTTTGGAATGCCCGGGACCATTTGCAACATTCTGAGCCTGCTTTCAGCATAACAGGCTCAGGACACAACAGGGCCCTTGATGCTATCAGTGCCACCACCTGTCAGTTAGAGCCTTGCCCCTCCTGTATGGTGAAAGCCTCCAGGATGTTGACTAGCAGGTGGGTCAAGACAGTGATTAATGCATCACTAGAGGAGGGGGCATTTCTGGATGTTTTTAAGCAAGCCCTGGTTCATCCCATCTTTTAAAAAAGCCATCACTGGATCCCACCTGCCTGGACAATTTTCATCCAGTTTCCAACCTCCCATTCTTAGGGAAGTTTGTGGAAAAGATGGTGGCCTGGTAGCTGCAGAGGGTCCTGGATGAAATGGATTATCTGGACCCCTTTCAGTCAGGATTCACACCTGGTTATGGGATGGAAATGGCATTGGTCACATTTGTTGATCTCTGGTGAGAGCAAGATGAAGATAGTGCAACCATCCTTGATCTCCTTGACCTCTCAGTGGCTTTCGATATCATCAACCATGGTATCCTTTAGGATTGGCTCAAGGGACTGGGGCTGGGTGGTACAGTTCTGTGCTGGTTCGGCTCCTTTATCTGTGGTAGGTCCTAATCAGTATTGATAGGGAGTGAGAGGTCCAACCCTCAGGGCTTGGTCCTTTCTCCACTCCTTTTCAACATCTATATGAAACTGCTGGGTGAGATCATCCATCACCACAGGTTGAGGTATATATTGCATGCTGATGTCATCTAACTCTACATTTCTTCATGACTCAAGTGATATGGCCACTCTTTTATAGTGCCTAGAGGCCATGGAGGCTTCAACTGAACCCTGGTAAGACCAAATAGTTTTGGTACGAAGAGCTCCAGGATCCGGGACTTTATCATCTTTGACTCTGGATGGGATTGCATTGCTCCAGAAAGACCCAGTCCATAACTTGGTGATTCTTCTGGACTTACAACTCCTATTCGAGAAACAAGTGGAAGTTGTGGCTAGGAGAGCCTTTGCACAACTTTGTGTTGTGGCCTTTCCTGGACCAGGATTCCTTGCACTCAGTCATTCAGTCTCTAATTTCTAGTCATCTCATGGCTGCACTATTCTAATGCATTTTGCATGGGGCTACCCTTGAAGAGCATTCGGAAGCTATAGCTGGTGCAGAGTGCGGCAGCATGGGTAGTTTTGGGGGCCATAAGAATGGTCCCTGTGACTCCACTGCTCCATGAGCTGCATTGGTTACCAGTCTGCCTCTAGCTTCAGTTCAAGGTGTTGGTGATCACCTTTAAAGCCCTTCATGGCATGGGTCCAGGTTACTTGAGGGACCATCTCACCCCACTGGGATTGACCCATACCACTCATCCCATCAGCCCAATTATTCCAGCTGGCAGGGTCCAAGAGGGCCTTCTCAATTGTTGCTCCTACCCTCTGGAACATCTTGCCCCCCTATCTTTTCACAAGTGCCTAAAGATATAGCTTTGCCAGTCAGCTTAGGGCCCCAATGGGGGAACAGCACAGTGGCTGATCAAGTAAGAATAGATCCCACCTCCCCCCACTCTGCCCCCACCCTCCCCGTGTGTCTTTGGTTTTAATGCTTGCTTTTAACTTTTTATGTTTTATGTTTTAACTTATATGTAAATGTAAGATACCCAGAGTTGCCCTATGGGCAGCCAATAATTTTTATAAATAAAATAAATAAATTATAGTTAAAATTGTGTTTAGGAGTCCAGCTACATAAACTAGACCTCTTGTCAACATTGGTATACTCTTGCTGAGTATGCAACGTGGACATTAAGAGGAAATTTAAAATGGCCACAAAACAGGTGAATCCATCAAATATGGCTCGCTGCCTTGTCCAACTAGAATCAATCTGCCCAATATGATCATTCAAGAAGAAGCTGTTGGCAGTTTCCTATTTCTGTGAAGTAAGGTGGGGGCAAAGGACAGGAGGTGAGCATTTTAAGTTTTAGCTTCAGTCTTATGGAACAGCCTTACCTCAGAAATTGTATTTGCTCCTTCTTTAAATGCATTCTAGAAGATGGCTAAGATAGAATTCTGCCAGAGGGCACTTGGTAATTAGTTCCCTATTGATGGTAACAGTAGTGATGATTATGATGATTTTATGACTCAGTTCATGTTGATGGCTCTGTCAATTTTATTATTGATGTTGATGGTGGTGGTGTTTTAGTGTCTTAATTTATGACCTTGATTTATTACTGTGGCTGTTTTAACTGTTGATGCATTGTCTTGAATATTTTCATACTTTTTGGACCTGTTGTAAACTGCATGGAATTTCTGCCAGATTCAGTGGGATGCAAAGCTAACCAGCAAACATGGCTTGCTGCTTTGATCAGCACTTCTACTAGGTAGTTACACCTGAATGCTGTACTTAGTATTGGAGCCCCAATGTTGCTAGAGGGTACATGAGGTGGCAGAGAGTACATTTAAGAGAAGCTAAAGTGCTAATGGTCCCATCTGAATCTTTACCTATCCTCTATACAAGACTGGGAACAAGGTCTGTTTATTTAGACTATATTGTTTACATGTTTTAAGGCTTTATCTAACAATATAAAATGTCAACATGTAAAATGTAAAATAGATTGTATGTGTTGTAGTCATGATTAACTTATTGTATCTATGATTGACAACTGATTTGAGTTTGGAATGACATAGCCTAGTTTCTCTCTGAATGAAAGGGTTAGGATTTCATTTCACAATGATTAATGGTAATAAAAAGCATAAATGGAAACTTTTATTGAAGCTGAAACTTTAGAAACATGATTGATTTTGATTGATTGATATCCTACCTGTCTACCGTACTATATTTGCATAAATAATGGCTGATAACATTTAAAACAAAAATGCAGAGTTTAAAGCAGAGCATTATAATCAGTAAAATTAAAAGGGCATTAATAACTAAACTTGGCAAAAAATTTTTACCATTTTTCCAAATACTGACAAATGAAACACTTATGGATGACAGTCCTCTGATAGTGGGGTTATCTTCAAAAGGGTCTCTCTTGCGATCTAAGTATCTGAGCTGCTTCATAGTTGGAGAAGTGATCCATTAAATAGCTGCTTAGAACTTTTATGGTCAACACCAAGATCTTAAACAGTACCTGTTAGGCAGTTGGGAAAAAGAGCAGATCTTTCAGTATGAGCATCCTGTATTCTCTGTACACTATACTGGCTTACTGCTAAGTCACAGAATTTTGCAGCTACAACTTTGAACTTTTTTAAAGATATATTCTATGTGTATGTGTCATTCTTTCAAGATAGACCTAGGAAACCAAAATCATATAGGCATTTTAAGGAAATAGTTAATAGAACTGTGCAAATCTGAATGTGCTTTCCTCTCTCTTCCTTAATCTTTGTGAATGCCAAGCAAGTGGTTGTCTGAGATGATTTCTCAGGCTACATATCTGCTTCAGACTCAGACCATGTTTATCAGACCATTGTCTTGGTAATGGTTCTTTCTCCTGTCCCTGAAGACCATTCTGTCTTTCCTCCACAGTATGAAATATAACCAAGGCATGAGTTACCTTCACTAAGTCCTAACAGCTGAAGAATGATTATAGTTGGTGCACTTCAATCCCTGTGTATCTAATGATAACTAATAATCAACAAGTATTCCTAGACTGCAAACTTCCCATTAAAGGCAAATCCATTCAAAATATATTTCTCCTCAATCTCACATCACTTTTCTCCTTACCAATGGCATCTCTGTTTTGGTTACATTTAGGGTTCCTCTAGTTCAGGGGTGTCAAACTGCCGGCCCGTGGGCCAGACATGTCACGATGAAACTGCACCCACCCCATTGCTGGCAATGGGGAAAAAGCTCTGATAAATCGTGCGACGTCGTGTGATGTTGCAAGTTTGACATGTCTGCTCTAGTTCTTTTCATCTATCTAACTATTAAAAATTGTCAAGGATGGTGAATACTTTTTTGAAATTATATGGATAGGGAACAAAAATGCTGCATATCATATCATATCTATCTATCTATCTATCTATCTATCTATCTATCTATCTATCTATCTATCTATCTATCTATCTATCTATCTATCTATCTATCTATCTATCTATCTATCTATCTATCTATCTATCTATGATCGGGAGTTCTGATGTTGTTCCTGGGATCTGTTGGAGCCACTCTTCCAGCCAAGGAGTCACAACACTGAGTGATCCTACCACTTTACTGCTTTCAGGTGCTGCATCCATTTTGTATTGGTGTTACATGCCTTCTCTTTCTCCCATATGTTCCTCCAGTACTGTTCAGTTTCTGCTATTGGCAGTTCTACTGTTACTGTATTTTTGCACTGCAGTTGGGAGTACATCTTTGATGGTTCTTAGAATAGGACATTTATCTTATTTGCCTCTGCTTCTCCACTGTTTATCCTTAGTCTGGGAACTAATGCTGTGAGGCTTTATTTAGCTGTCTTGATGGATTCAATTGGAGTCAAGCTCTTCTAATTTTTCAGTAGCCTTATCCCCAAATCTTCCACCAGCTGATTATATTTTCTCTGAGTTGCCTTGATCTTAGCCTCTAACCTCATTTTTTTGGGGGGAGGAGGGTATGTACTGCTGTTCTTGATTGTGTGATCAAGTATCTACAGCAGCTGTAGCATATATCAATTCATTGGTTTAAATTATTAGGGTAATAAAAACTGTTGTGAGGGCTGAATTGGCATCTCCTATCATATTTTCTGATGGTAGTTCTCTACTGAGCCTTGCTAACTGGTCTAAGGGGCTGATTCTAGACAGTTTATGATCTTACGCCTGATATCATCAACTGTGTTCTATAATGAGGAGGGTGAGAGTGATGTTTATTTATTTTATTTATTTATTTATTTATTTATTTATTTATTAAATTTCTATGCCGCCCTATTCCGGGAACTCAGGGCGGCTTACAGCATAAATAGAAATCCAATAAAAACTAAACTGTACATATATAAAAATATAAAAAAGAAGAACCCCTAAATTAAGAATCATTCATTCAGCAAACGTACACACAGACATACACTGGCTAGGGGCAAGATGTCAACCGCCCCAGGCCTGCCGGCAGAGATGGGTCTTTAGTAGTTTACGAAAGGCGGAGAGGGTGGGGGCGATACGGACCTCCGGGGGGAGTTGATTCCAGAGGGCCGGGGCCGCAACAGAAAAGGCCCTTCCCCTAGGCCCCGCCAGGCGACACTGTCTGGCCGACGGGACCTGGAGAAGGCCGACTCTGTGGGCCCTAACCGGTCGCTGGGTTTCGTGAGGCAGCAGGCGTTCCAGCTTCAGGAGTTGGTTGTATATTCAGTTATTTTTCTGAGTCTTCTTAAAGATGGGATGAAATATTTAGTTGGTCTTTCTCAACTTTCTCTTCCTCTTCACCATGTTGAAGCATTGAATAACTAGTTATTTTCTCAGTGTGGATGCAGGTCTTCTCTCCCTCGATAATTCTCTTATATGTTTCATATATCTGCTCTCATTAGGTCTATTGCTGTAGTAGCATTGCATCAATACCAGGTTCTGTATGGTTTGTTCCAGTAGCACACTTAACATCAGGTTATCCTGGTTCCCAACATCTGATAGGGACCTTGTTAATCTGGGTGTTGTTTAGCTGGCATGACTCTCCTACTTTGTGTCATTTTCATATTTGAGAAAAGTAGTGTGAAGTATTAGAGGGGAGCTTTGTCCAAAGATTCCAACTGGTAAGGAAGTTACAAACTAAGGTTCAAAACCTGGATTCAAAGGCAGTGCTCTGAACAACCGGTTCTCTATGTGGATGCTGCTTCTGGAAGTCCATTCCAGGCCTGGGCAACAAAAAATTAGCTACCGGTTCTGTTGATGTAGTGTGAAATATATATAGCATTTTTTTTCAAAAAGAAGGGAAGATAAAAACTAATACAAATTAGTACAAAGTAAGAAAAGAAAGAAATCAAAGAGAAAGAGAATACTCTTGAGAGAAGTGGAGAATTAACAGCACTTTGCTCTTTCCATCTAATTTTTCCATGTAGGTCAGGCATGTCAAACTCGCAATGTCACCAGATGTTGCGCGACGTATTGGGACTTTTTCCCCATTGCCGGCAATGGGGTGGGCGCAGTTTCGACATGACACATCTGGCCCGCGGGCCGGCAGTTTGACATTTCTGATGTAGGTCATCCCCTAAGGCAGGGGTGTCAAACTGGCAGCCTGTGGGCCAGATGCGTCACATGCAGGCCACACCTACCCTGGCTCTGCAAAGGCAAAAACATCATGATACGTCACAATACATCACATGACGCGATTGAGTTTGATGCCCGTGCCCTAAGGAGAACAAAGCCGCTTTAGCACTAAGACCAAAACTCCAACTACAATATAGCTGCATAACTATTTTCTAATGCATATGAAATTATGAGACCATTATCTTCTTGATCACCTCACCCAAGAAGAGACTATTTGAGACTAACCAATAGTTACAAAGATCTCTTGGGTCAAAGAGAGCTTTTTCAATAGAAGTCGTAGAGCTGCCTCCTTTAGAAAAGAATCCATCCTTGAGGTGGCATCTGTCGTCTCCCTGAAGAATGCAACCAGTCCTGTCCATACTGATTTAATTATCCAGAATGGGCAAGGATTGAGCAAGCAAGTGTTGACCCTCACCTCTCCACATACCCTGCCTACCCCCTCAAGATCTACAAGCTAAAAAGAATTTATTTGAACAGGACAAGCAGTTGCCAAGGTTATTGTGACCTTCCAAACATGGGTCCAAGTCAAGGTAATGCAATCAATTTTGTCTGCAAAAATCAATAACAATTGCTCACAGTGAGCCTTTGACTGTTCTAGTTGCTCTCCCCCAACATCTTGATAGAGGAGAAACTGTACACTAAGACAACTATTGCTAGCCTTCGCTATACACATGCAATGGGGGTAGAAAAGTGAGCATTCTTTGTTCTATCTGCTGCCTTTTAATGGCCCTTAGGATGATCCCCATTCAATCTGCTCAATCCTGAGAGCACCTCCATTTCTGCCCTACCTCTCTTTCTATACGCTTTGTGACTCTCAGCATCCTGGCAAATCCAAACTGTCAGTTTAGCTCTGCCGAAGAGAAGTGGGCAAATGAGAGCATCAGAGTCAATTGCTTAAGCCAGGGGTCTCCAAACTTGGCAACTTTAAGACCTGTGGATTTCAACTCCCAGAATTCCTCAGTCAGCATGAGGAATTCTGGAAGCTGAAGTCCACAAGTTGCCAAATTTGGAAACCCCTGGCTTACACTATCTATGAGTTCCATAGGTTAGCCAATGCTTCTGCCATGTAAGTAATAGATAAGATAGGAAGCTCCTCAAGTTCATCTAGGAAACCATCCAGCTCCACCAGATACCTTGATCAGATCATTTTAACCAGGACTCTATCATTGCAAGGGTTTATAGCAGCTCCCAATTTAAAACTGACCATAAAATGATCTGTCCATGACAACAGAGTTATCAGAGGGCTTCTCATCCTGAAATCAACACATCTACAGAAATAGATTATCATTATTATGCGTGTTTTGCTACATCTGTGGGACCATATTCCAGTTGGGTCAAGTCATAGTTGCCATCCTGAATGTGAACTATTCCTAATTGGCAGTGGGCAGGGGCAACTGAAGTCTAGGGTAGTTTTCCACCACATCAGAGACCACTATGGGAGCAAAGGAAAAGCACCAAGTTGGATACAATGTTTGTATATTGTCCCAACTGCTCAATGTTGGCAGTCTGTTGGCTAGAGCATCTGGAATTCCTGTAAAGTATGGTCATACTACCTCTCTGCCTTACAACTTATTTTATCACGGAGCTGGCAGGCAATGCTGAGAGAGATCAATTCCTCCCCCCACTTCTTTCAGCCAGGTCAGCACTTAATCCTGGATTAAATCCTAGATAATACATGCTTTACCAGGAACTGATTTAGCATTATAAAACCTACTTGCACTGCCACTTTGACTTAATTGGTTAAACTGCAAGAGAAGTCAACCAGCATTCTGTTCAACTTGCTTTGCAATGGCCATATCACAGTCTCTCACCATACCACCTGTCCAGTTATTATCTCAATGTTTATACCCAGATTGTGCTCTATTCCCCACTCTCCCTGAGATATTCAATTAGACCAAACATCTTCTCACCTATTAAAGCTCCTATCCTCTCAGTGCCCATTTATGTAGACAGAGAGGATGCTTTCTCCCTCAACTTTACACAGTGACTCCATAGGAAGGAACTTTACTTGTATAGAGAGAGTTGGTCCTGCAAAGATTGTTGAATCCCTAAAGAAAAAGGCAGATAAAGAAATAGGCAGTAGCTATAGGAGAAAAATTCTCCCTTTCTTCTTATACAATCCTCCTAGCATGGCAGATGTTGCTCTGCAGCCTCTCTTACTCTAAATTTGAGGGCAGACATTTTAAGGGAAGAAAACTCTTTTGTAATAATAGCTTTTGAATGAAACTGAAAAAGACACAAACAAACAAGATGTATGTACGTACATATGTATGTATATAAAATCTCAATATTTTCAGACTAGATTTGCACTCCAAGTGCCCATTTTAAATAATACAATATTGCTAACTTTTCCCTCTTGGTATTTTCTGCTTTAATCTTTTAAGATGCTGAAGTTATCTAAGAGAATTCCCACTGGATTTTTTTTTCTTTCCCATTGTTTAGACGACTAAGTAAAGCAATTACTTTTTTGCTCTTCTTTCTGTCAAATATATATTTTTTTTCATTTTGTGCACACATTAGTTACCCAACATTTTTTCTTAATAGGCATGTTTTATTGTAGCCATTTTCCTAATATCTCTTGTTTATTAATATTTGTTTTCTGATAATACCTGAAGGACAGAATTTCTTTTAAAACCCTATCTGTGGAAAAGAGCATTGTGGAGTGTTCTAAGCAAACATTTGAATTTCCTATTATTTCAGAGGCCTAATCCTGAGCTATTAGAATAAGCCCAAACAGATGCTATGCTAAGTAACTGCCGGGTGATTACAAGAAGACGAAGGTCAAACTTCTTAATTTTGTAGTTCTTACTCCTATAAGGTGCATTATTCATTAGGAGTGACAAAATGAAGGCCTGTAGAAAGGCATTTCTATTAGCATTTTCTTGTCTTCATAGTTTAAATAATTGGAGGGGAAAGAAACTAAGTTAATAAGTAACTATTAATTGCCTTGGGAATTGAAGAATTTTAACCTGTCGAATTATAAAGATAGGACAAATAATTGGGGTTGGTTTGTTTTTACTAATCATCTGCATATATCTTTTATAATGCATCTCTCTATCCATAGCTAGGGCAGCCAGATTCCAGCTCACAATGGACAAGGAGAACAAACATGACTTTGATGGGGACTTTGACAAGGGAAAGGAAGAGACAAAAGAGAGAGAATCAGAAGAGATTCCTGAATGGTTGTTGTTGTTTCTTAAGTACTGCTGAATCACCATTGTGTATGATTGGAGCTATTGCTGCCTGCTGAACTAGCAGAGGCAACTTCAGAGGACACATCAGAGAGCCAGATTTCCAGAGAGCAAATTCAGTTAGTGAACAAAACAGGAGAACAAACGAGGACTGTAAAGGGGGAGTCTGGGAAACCAAGCTAAGGACAGCCAATCAGGTATTGTGGGTGGGCATTTTTTTTAGCAAAATCTGCAGGGTATGACTTCAAAGTAAAAATAAAAACAACCCTTGTTTATCTGAGAGAATGCTCTTAAGATTTGTCATGACATGTCATGTTTATTTTCCCGTCTGATGATGGCAAGAACTACACCTGCTGCAAGAGCAGGTTGATTGCTCTCTTGCAAGAGAAGGTGAAGGGGTTAAAGGTTATTAGAGAATTGGAATCAGGAATTATTTGCAGAGGGCAATGCTGTCTACCTATTTATGCTGCTCATTATAAATAACCTCGATGGGTAATTTAAAATGTTAAAAATATGATTATCAAATTTACAGGTGACCCAAAGACAAGGGGATATAAAGGACAGCATCAAGATTCAGATGGTGCTTGGCAAACTAAAAGAACAAACAAAACCAGTTAGAAGAATTCCAATAGGAACAAATGCAAAGTGTGTTTGAAAAACCAAAGCCATATACATTGGGTGGACGAGATGACACTGGGCAGCAGTACTCACAAAAGAACATGGCTGTCTTGGTGGATCACGAAGCAATATTGTAAAACAAACCAAAGCAAATACAATTGCAAGTTGTATCCAGAGAGGCAGAAAGGCCAAATGAAGAGAAGTTTCTATTCAATTCTCTTCTGCATTGGACAGCCCATGAGTTTCAGAGTATTAATTACCTAGCAGCTAGAATGAGTGATGTGGGCATTAAGAAATTTGCAAGCATCATACTTAGGCTGTTAAGAATCATCTCCTCCAGGTGGAATCGCCTCTGCTTTGAGATCAAGCAGAAAGGGATTGTTTAGGATCCCCTCTCAAGAGATCAAAAGTGCATGGACTTTCCTCCTGCAGATGCATTAATAACCCTCTTTAATATCTATCCACAGGACCAAGAAACCATTAAAATGCTTCTGTTTTAACAGGCTTCCTCAGACTATATTTTTTTCTGGTGAGGCTTTCTTTTAATTATTGTATTTCAAATTTGTAATCAGAGTCCTGGGAGCTATAGTGGTATATATATTCCAATCAATCAATCAATCAATCAATCAATCAAATCACTTCCAAATGAAGACAGTTGTTTTGGGAAGCATCTGATCTTGTCCAAGAGTTATTATGTATTGCCATCTTCTGGAAAAGCCAGAAGTATTTTCTTAGTCAACTTCTTGTAGAATCTTCTTTGCCTGACTCAGTTCACTTGCTGAATTTTTCAGTTTACATTTATGCTATTTCAGGTGGAGGTCTATGATGTTTCACAATCACTCCCTAAAACATAAGAAATGAGTGTGACAAATAGATCTATCAAACTTCTGTCTCAAAGGATATGGGATTGCTGTTTAACACAGGTATAATATGATGTACTCAAATAGAATTTCTTTCTGTATAATTTGTGAAAGTGGGCTCATTTATTTATTCAATATAAACCTTAATAGCAATGTTATTCAGTTCTCTTGTAGTGAGCAGAGCTGTGTTCACTGTATGAATTTGATGAATACTAACAAACATGATATAACATACCTCCTAGAGATGATAGAATTGTATTTTCCCCTAAAATAAAAACTAAAAAAAAAATTTCTTCATTATAACTCCAGGCAAGATCATTTTTTTTAAATCACACACACACACACACACACACACACACACAAAAATCCAACCAGCTCCCTTTAAACATTAATATAAGCTAATGAGAATATGGCAGAAAACTGATATTTCTTTCAACATATGCTTTAATAAAAACAAAGCAGAAGAAGTTGTGTTTGACAATCAAATGTCACCAAAGATAGATATTTTTTCTATAAAAAAAACCCTTAAAAATGTCAAGTAAAATAGGTGTGAGATCTACACAATGGAGTTGCTCATGATTTTACACCACTACATCAGGGTCACAGAAGGTGTTTTATTAGCGCAGTCAACAATAATATCGTGATTTTATTAGTAAGAAAAGAGTGAGAGACTACTAATTATTTTTCAGCCCGAGGGGCATTTTCCCCCCTGAAATGACTGTTAATTTGATCATTGTCGTACAGTTCACAGATTTACATGAACTTATTTCAGTGTGACACATGGTTAAGAACTATGACTGTTGCTTTATTAATGGCTTTCAGCAAATGCATTAAAAAGTGCTAACCATGTGGGTGTACTGGTTGATATTGATAGTATTCCGAAGGTCGAATCCGTTTGGAAGGAGCTAGCCTGCAGCCCTTTCTGTCTGGTATTTTCTTTGTTCATGCAATGGGATGTGAAGCCAGAAAGAGTAAAATAAAATTCCATGGAAATAAGAAAAAGATTGTTCTTAGAAGAGGTTATGGTAGAAAAATTTACCTCATCTTCCATTTCAGAACATGATTTCCAAGTGTAAGTGTATGTGTTAAGCAATATTATTCCCAACTTGCTTACTTTCTGGCATTTTAGAAAATATTAAAGATTATTTTTAAATTAGATCAAAAATTCTGGCAAATGTCCATTTATCTTCTAAATATTTTCTTTCCTCTGTGCAGTATTATATTTTTTCTTTGATCTAATGTTTACACCTTTTTATCATATTTTTGTATTTCTCTTTATAAAATCTGTATACCTATATATGCAGGGTGTCTCTGAGCACAAACATGAAAGAGTAAGGCAGAGTTGTGTAATGCTGTACTCTAGCAGCTTTTGCTACTGTACAATACTATTGAGTTGTATGCATGCTCCTGTTTTCGGCCTTAATGTTGTACTTTATTTAATGGACAATGATTTGCATTGTATTATGTGGGTTCTTGCAAAGAGAAATCTTCTTAAAAAGTGATGGGCTGTAATAACTGAACATTCTGTAAAACAACATTCCACAAAACTCAAAATTAGAGGTGCCATTAAATCTGAATAAGCAACCTGATATACTCCAAAGAGATTTAGGACTTCAATTTCCATCAATTATCACAGGCATAGCTTCTGCCAAAGAATTGTGGGAATTGATGTTCCAAATATCCAGAGGACACCAAAAGTGATAGAGTTTATAATTTAATTATTCTCCTAGTACAAAATAGATTTACCAAAGAGGCTCTGAGCTGAAAACAATAACCAAAGGGCAGAGTTAAAGTAATCAGTAAAAGTATTTATAACACACACCAAGAAGATTATAACTACAGTCAATGAGACCTTAGATTGCAAAACTGGGAAAGAGCTCTAATATGTTGCCATTAACTAAAAATTTGAATTCAAGATTAAAGATAGAATTATATTTTTACATAGGTAAGAATTCCAAGCATTTTCCACCCCTCATTTCTTCCCTCCCAATCCTAACTGTTCTGTCCTTACTACACGTTACTAAGTGTGCAGCTTGACATGCAGCTAAACCTACCTATCCTCCAATACAGGGGTCTTCAAACTTGGCCCTTTTATGACTTGTGGACTTCAACTCCCAGAATTCCTCAGCCAGTGTGCCTGGCTGAGGAATTCTGGGAGTTGAAATCCACAAGTCATAAAAGGGCCAAGTTTGAAAACCCCTGCTCCTGTGCATAGATCCAAATGCTCTATTACAGGAACAGGATTGGTGAAATTGGGAAAAAATAGAAATACATATAATAAAAATCCAAATCCAAAATAAGCAGTATTGAGTGGACAACATGTATGTACAAATTATATGCTGGGGCATGACACTAACCTTAAGCCTAAATTTCCAGTTCCAGCCCTTGTAAATCTTCCTCCAATTAGTAGTGCTTTTGTTCTTTCTCAAACTTAAACCTAAATTGGCTGTGTCTAAACCTAGAAAGTGTTATTTCATAACATAACAGCTACGTCAGCTTAATGTTATGAATGGGAACTGTGATGGAGGATGCAGCATCCTGTGAGCTCAGATAAAACTCTTTAACTTTCTTTCATCATTTAGCTTATTATTCATGCAGTCACAGAACTTGCATGCTGGTTCGAATTGAAAACAAAATCCATTTTTAAATGAATCATACAGTGAATGTAATAAAAGGAAAACAGAATAATAAAACAGCAAAATAATAATCATTGTGGTGGCTGTGTTTAAATAAGAAGGACATGGTCTGCTTGAAATAGGTGTGGATTCAGATGTTCTTTTTATATTTGGTTTTGACTTCCTGAATGCACAAGGTACAAGGGAACTGTTGTAAAATCCACCCACTAACAATTACTGCAGTCAACATGCAGGTACTACAGTGGTAGGAATGGTTGTATAATGAATTGTAAGAATCATTTTGTGCTTCTGATATCATTCATATGTCCTGATTAATTCTTCACACAATTTTATACAAAGAAATGAGATTGGGGGAAATGATTTTAGGTGAAAGTCTAGGTACATTTTGCTATTGGGGGCTAGGCTGGAAGTTGGTTGCAATCTGGGACAAGCTGCCAACTGTTAGAACTTCTTTTATTGTCTTCCTAATGACATAGAAATGCGTATATCATGGTATTTCTTTTAAATATTTCACATGACATTGTCCATTGTAGATATCTTATGATTAAACATAACATATTAATACGGAGAAATAGCTGCATCACATTCAAAGATAAATCATGTCGCTTGTGCTAACTATGGGAAAAATATAGTTCCCATTGTTACTATTTATTAGAGATTCAGAAACATGCTTTTGGCCCCAGTCCATCCCATTTGATGTATTTGGGTGTTATTTAAGCAATCTAAACGTCTCCTTGGCTTCTACTTGCTTTATCATATTAACCTGATCCAGAAGATCATCTCCTATACTAAAAGGGCTGATTAGCGCTTAGTACTGAGTATTTAGTATACTGTATCTACATACATTGAGTTTCTAGTGCTCTTATAATCCTGTGAGAAGTTCATCAAATATCCCTTCTGTGGGTTTTTTTCCCCACATTATGAGGTCATTATGAGGGAAGAGTCAGGCTAGGAACAGTCTTCCAGAGTACATTAAACTAATACTGTACCAAATCTACAGTTTCTACTATAAAATAAACAAAATACATTTAAAGAGGGCAGCCATGCAATCCCAGGTAAAGACGCAGCTGCAGACAAGGGCTATGGGAGTACCCTTGCATGCCTCGTTCATCTTGATTGCAAAGCAGTGCTCAGTTATTAGTATTTTCAGAATCTTGCCAAAGCATTATCTCCCAAAGAAAAATATTAATTTGTCATCAAGTAGTTTGAGAAAATCCACTTGATGGGTTGACTGAACAGAAATTAGCTATGCAGAACTTCTTCACTGATGGACGGATCAATATTTTGCATGTAGCTCAGGTATCTAAATTAGACACCATTTGTTTCCTGAGCGCATAAGTGGTGAAAGTTAACCAATGGGTTCAGGGCTTCCCATAGCAAGGGATTAATTTGTGCTCACAGTGTTCAGTCTCTAGGCTCAGTCCCTAACATAATCACAAGCCTTCAGTAGGGCTACTTTGCTGCTCTTCCTTTTTCCCAAAATGCTGTTTGCTACCTCTTACCAAAAGCTGAGCAGAGGAGAACTTCCTGTTGGAATCCTTCTGCCAATGTCTGCCTTCCTGCTATGCATTGCTAGATCAATGCTTCCCAAATATCTTCCAAATATTGTAATACTAGCTCTGTTCCTTGTGGACATAATATCTTTAATCGTGCTAAAGTATCCTTGGAAATTACTAGAACTGGTGACTGCTTTCTCATTATTTTGGTACAGGAAAAACACATGAAAACTGAAGTGCATGTCTTACTATAGGCTTAACGTCATTTCAAAGGCAAAGAGGATCCCAACAAGGTAGCTTTGGCTGCCAAAAAAAAAAGCCATTGATATACAGAGTCCTCTTTTGTTATTCAATTAAGATCAGTTCAACTCCAAGTTCCTCTCTCAGGATATTCTCAAGATATTAAACTCTACTTTATTTAGAAGCTAGTTTATTCTGTCAAATTTCTCACTCTAGTTCAGGGGTCTTCAAACTTGGCCCTTTTATGACTTGTGGACTTCAACTCCCAGAATTCCTCAGCCAGACATTTGAAGTCCACAAGTCATAAAAGGGCCAAGTTTGACGACCCTTGCTCTAGTTGTTGCTAGTATAGATTCACTTTCTCCAGATATGAATCTATTCCTTATTGCTTCAACTTATTTTTCCAGTTTCAGTTCTTCCTTAATAAGAATTATTTCCTTATTAATTCCTTAGTAAAAAAATTATTATTTACACACTGTAAGTTTGTCATTAAGAATGTTTTGTCATTTTCATTTTGACCTGATTAAATGGACATTATAAGTAATATTGATTGATTTTTGTAATGGCATAATTTATTTAAACAGCAATGATTATAGTAATTTCCACAAAAGCAGCGCAAATACCACACAGTAGCCAAACATACACCTTTCCCACATTTTGTATTTTGTAAAGAAAACATGCAAAAGATATTTGATTTTTGGATTGTTTTAACTGAAACAATTACATTGGGTTAGATTTGAATGTAGACATTGGAAATGATTTGGCAGAAGGGTTCTGAATCTTGTTGAAAAGTAACACCCTTTCTGCAATTCATAAGAGTCTGGCTTTTTTTTTTTTAGGTTCCACACAAACCTCATAAAAATAATGCTGCTACTTTAAGAGGTTTAATGAATATATCCCTTAAAGCTGCAGGGTTTTTTTTCAGATCCACATGAAAAAAAAAGCCGAGCTTCTTTAATAAATAGCTCACCTGAGGCCCCAAACTTTTCTGAATCATTTTTGAAATGTGCACTGCCCTATTATTAATGACAAGTTGCTTTACAGGTGAGTAAGATTCACAATGCCCTGAATTTAATTTCTTTCTTTCGGATAGCAACAGACGTTTACTGAAACAAGAACAACCTTCGGATAGCAATAGCACTTAGACGTATACACCACTTCATAGTGCTTTACAGCCCTCTCTGAGCTGTTTACAAATGTCAGCATATTGCCCCCATGAAACCGGGTCCTCATTTTACCGACCTTGGAAGGGGATGGAAGGCTGAGTCAACCCTGAGCCAGTGGGAATCGAACTGCCAAACTGCTGGCCATCGGCAGTCAGCAGAAGTAGCATGCAGTACTGCATTTTTCTAGATTCTGAAGGAAAGACACCTGGAGACTTGGATGAAGCTCAAAGCACCGTATTGGCCTGTTTACAATCCTGTGCATTTTTTATCTGAGATTAAATCCCATTGAATATAGAGGATAGATAAGCATGGTGCATCGGGTGAAAGAAACAACTGTAATCATTGCAGAAATGTCATTTCTGAAAATATGCCACACTTTTTAAGTATTTTTCCAAGAAGAATAATGTTGATTGTAGCTCCTTATTGTAAGCTGTCTTGACTGGTTTGGAAGTGCCTGTTGGAGTGAGCTCAGTGTGACATCATGTGTCTCTTACACAGGGTGTCAAAGGATCTTCTTGCACCCCTGGAGAATATAGAAATGAACATAGTTGCTGTTATATTGAAAAAAAGCATCACACAAGCGATGCACCAGCTGTGCCTTCCATTCACCCTTAGAGGGCACACTGCAGCCTTATTGGTTTCAATGAAAGAAACCACTGGTGTAAATGAAAAGAATCATATAGCGGTGCCTAGAATACAGTCACTCAAATATTTATAAACACCCTTTTTTTAAAAAAGTGGATGTGTATGAAATGCTGACTTAGGTTGTTGAAAATCTGACCACAGTGAGCTAAATCATGCTATCTGTGCATTTCAAAGTAGGCTAGTTGTAGAGAGGATGGAAGTGAGAGCTTTAAAACCTATATGCAGCTCAGGGTCTGCACCGGGTATTTGCAGTTAATATGTTTAAGAGTATATGCACTTACACATTTTAGAAATGAAATGTCAGAGTCTTGTGTTGCAAATATAAGAAGTGTATTACAGTCTCTATAGAATGAGACCAATAATTAGCCTAGCTGCCCAAGAGAATAATGAAAATTACCTAAAATTTCAGAGCCAGGACTAGGGATATAATCTGTGTTTAGTATCTTCTCTTTAGATTTAATATTTTTGAACTCTCTCATTTCTAAAGCAGGTCTCTGACTAGGCAGTTTTTTCAATTAAGCCAGGTAAGCAAATCAATCCTTCCTTGGCATCTTTTCAGAGTCTGTTCATAACTAGAGACATGCCCAGTGATGGCCTTAATGTACGTAAAATAAATATGCTTTCTGCCCCCACTACATTATTGATCTACATATAATGCATGGGTGTCAAACTTGCTGCGTCATGTGACGTGTCGCGACATATCACGACTTTTTTTGAATTGCCGGAGCTGGGGTGGGGGCAGCCTTCGCATGATGCAACGGGCCCGCGTGACAGCAGTTTGACACCCCTGTTGTAATGCTTGTATTTTATGCCCTATTTTGGAGATACTTTATGTCTGTGAATGCTCTGTGGATGACTATGGCTTGTCTCTTTTCATTCTTGCAAATTTAGCATTGTGATAGCTGAGGAACAAATGCTGTTGTCTTGTGAAGGTTAACCAAGTGGTAGCATAGTGGAGGAAAAAAAATCAATCTCACAAAATTGAAGATACATCTTTTTTCCTCTCGTCCCATCTTTTAAACCTGACCAGGATCAAACCCAGATCATCCTTTTGCCTGTCGGACTCCCCCTCCCCCACAAGTCCACCTAGATCAGTGTTTCTCAACCTTGACAATTTTAAGGCATGTGGACTTCAACTCTGAGAATTCCACAGCCAGCATTGCTGGCTGTGGAATTCTGGGAGTTGAAGTCCACATGCCTTAAAATTGTCAAGGTTGAGAAACACTGACTTAGATCAAAGACTAGAAGCTTTACTAGCTCACAGTACAGCAATATTCAGAAGGCAAGGAAAGAAACCAGGTAAGAAACCTCAATCAACTGATGATCTTGTTTTTATAGCTTGGTAACCTGACTTCAGATGGGTCTTTAACTGAGCTGGTTTCTGATTGGTGCAGGCTGGTGAAGGCTGTGTGGATTATAGTCAGTAAATCAAGAAGCTCAACAGATGCTGGTCGTGAAAGCTTACACCAATATATTAAACCTAGGTACACTGACAAGGGTCAGCTAAAAATCAGACTCTAGTATTTCTCAGTCTCCAACTACTATAAAAATCTTTGCTTTGCTTTCCCACTCTTTCTTGTAAAGCAGATACCAATGATGTTCGTTCTTCAGACTGAATTCATGGCAATAATGTTTGCCACAAACTCTCTGGCGAGCTTAATGACTAAACGGGCTTTTGATCTTCCCAGTCTTGATCAAATACTCAAGTAATTACATTGAGCTTATTAATTAAACAAATTGTGTATATTTAGTCTGCACTTGATAGAGCATGTCCATTTCAGTTCTTTGGCATGGACCCAGAATACGCTTTGGGATGACAAAATCTTAGCCAATATAATATAGAATTATTTCTGAAGTTATTTTCAAAATAATGTTCAGATTTCATCCAGTCTAGAAGGGGAAGAAAAAGTATCTGAACTTCAAACTTCCTTTGTTGGCCTCCTGTTCAAATAAAAAAATATGGTTCTGACTGGATTCTGACATCCAAATGGTATTGCCATCATGGGAATAAGGAGACCTGTTTTAGTCCTGCCACCATTCAGCATTCAATAGCATCTTATATGTTGGTAGATGATGTGTAATAATTATTAGTTTGGCTTATGTTAATCTTTATCTTTTGAAGGCAACATTAAGTCAATCCACCTAGAACTAAAGGCTGGGTGTTACTATAGTAACTTTACAGCCTGTTTGGCTGTGACAAAGCCTCTTCATCTTGTCCATTTCATGGTCCTGTCTTGACCTACTCCCTCCCAAGGTTTTATTATAGTGTCCTTTAAAAGTATCTGCAGGAACCACAGCTGCTGTGCTTTTATAGTAGCAAAAAAAGCTTTTGCTGTGTGAAAGATTCAGCTCTAAGAGGTCTTGTGGGCTATCTGCTCCACGTGGTGTCAAAAATAAGTTAAAACAATGCTAGGTTTGTTTAAAATTAATGAAACAGAACAATTAACGAATTAGTAGCAGAACTAATAAATTAAGCAGCTAACATGCCGAACATAGTTCAGGGATCTTATTTGTTTTTTTTTGTTTGTTTTTTTTTAATGGAAGCATTATAGAGATACATGAAAAATATCACACTTTTACAGTTTAGCAAATTAGGAGTCTATGGAATAAAAAAAATCTAATAACCATTTACAGACCTAAGGTTTACTATTTAGCAAATGCTTCATTTTCGACTGACACACATGCACAGTAGAGAGAATTTTTTTCCAAAATGTAATGCAACTGATTTAGATAGAAATAAACTAGATAATACCTGCAGGTCTCTGTGAGTTTTGAAATATATAGGTATTAAATACATTTTACATGTTCAGAGTCCTCTTTTTCATTGTCAATACAAAACTGCAGTGCGGCTGTTAGTAACAAGTAGTTGTGTAAGCTGCTCAAGGCTTAGCAGATCAGCTGGCCTATTTAATGATTTGTCTTAATAATGCAGATAATTTAACTTCTGCATAGAATGCCTACTGACAGCCACTTTGGCAGTTTCAGATCTCCACAGTGCTTCACTATGAAAACATTTGCTGTTATGTTTATTTACTTTTTATAGTGGCCAGATTCACTCCACACATCTTTTAATTTTATATATACAACAATATATATATATATACAACAATATATATATACAACAATAGCAGCTCAATGGTCCATTTGCCCTCTCTTCTATCTCTCTATTTGAATATCCATGCATCAGTAATAACAGTAAGATTTGGCAAGGCTTATTCATAAGGATTTGAGCAAAGCCATTCTCCAGTTGTGTTAATTGTTGCACTGGGAGGCCAGTGAATGGTGAATGGTAGCTTGTTAACTTGCTAAGCAGCTGGTCAGCAGGATAGTTTGATTCCAGCAAGGCTCTTGACACCTCTGCCAAGGGTTATTGATACCACACACATCCCAGCTGAGACAGATTGTTTTAGTCCTGCTTCATATCCATAGCACAGTCTGTAGTTAGAGAAATAGTGATTGACAGCTCACACCTCCTGGGCCTTTCTTACTACCAGACACAACATCTGCTATGCCCTGTGGAGCAGTCAACCAACACACAGTAAAGAACTGTTTCAACTATTGTCAGAGCTGATTTTTTTAACCCTTTTCTGGACATTCTTTGGCAATGCATACATAGGTGTTGTTGTTGTCACTTTCTTCTCTCTCCCATCTCTCCCCCAGTTATATTACACTGCACAGTTTTGGTCAGTATTGAAAAAGGATTCTAATTGCTTTAAATAGTGCTATTACAAATGTTTATTTAGGGTCACAGTTGTGAAGTTGCTTAATAAAATCAGGCAATATGGTCAGATTCCTAGTGGCATAGCCATAAACAAAACCATTTAGTATTGATTAATCACAGGATATTTAATTACACAAGAAATGATCAATATTATACACTAGGAAAAGCACTGCAGTGAGTTATGAAAAATATGATGTCTAAATTGAAGATATGGGGCAACATTTGTTAAAGGATGATAAGAGATAGCTAAAGTTCAATAATGGATACCCAGAGCAGAATGAACTTGGAATCTGCTTTTCAACTACACTATGTTGATTCATTTAAATAATTCTTAGATGAATTTTTTTAAAGGCTTGTAAAACATAAAATGCAAGAAAGTTGTCATTTGCTTTTGGTATAAACAGTGCACATAGAATGTTTTAAATATTGCCAAAAGTAGTAGATGGATTAAAAGAGGTGGTTTAAAAAAAAAAACCTGAACTGTCCTATGGAAGATTATAAAATATCTGACAGCTGCTGTTAAGACTTACTTTGCAATAAAACTGCAATTTTACTTACCAGTTTGCTAATTTGTATTCTTTGTGGCATGAGGCTAATGATATGAAGTCTTATGTCTAATGATAAAATACAAAGACAGAAATGTCAAGTTCTAGGTTTATTAAATACATAACCATAGGCTGTTATACAAAGCGTAATCATAGCACAATGCCAAATCTAATAACTGAACAGTATTCATCATATTTAATGAAGGCATTCATGTAGTTAACTAGTAACTGGAGAACCGGGGGTGGGGGTGGGGGGGTGGGAAAGGAGTTACAAAATATGTGTTACAGTACATGTCACAGTGCAAACTGCAAGCTTTCATTCTTATATCTGAAGTCAAATGAAAACATGTGTGTGTGTATAGATGATATAGATATGAGATATTTATATCTATATAAGATTTGCATCATGATATCATGATGCACATTTTGTCAGCTTGATTTATAGTGAATACTTATGCTAATAATTGCATTGCACTTGTGTCAAAAGCACCCAGGCAATTCCAGGTTGAAAGGATTAGCCAGTGACATCACTGTTGCCCGAGGGATGCCCAGCTGGGGGCTCCTTTCATGTCCCCAGCAGGAGCTGGAGTGAAGGACAGAAGCTCACCTTATCCCAAAACAGCACTCAGGTCTCAAACGTGGGCTTGCTAACCGCCAACCCAGCATCCTAAGCACGCAAGCCACCATGCTCCTTTATATGTTGCTAATATAAGAGTGTTGTAACAACAGCAAGAATTGCAAAACCCATGTTGGCAGATGTGAATAATATAAAAATAACTTCATTTTTGATATTAGCAAAATATCAGAGTATCAAAAACTTCATTTTATCCTCAGTAAACTGTGGATGATGATGCTGGCACTATAAGAACTTTGGGCTGCTAATATTGGAAGATATGACCTATCAATGATTACTTTTGGCCCACTTTAAAATATCTAGAGCTATGAAGCTCTATTAATTTTCTTAAGCAGATATGCAGATTTTAAGCCTTACATTCTACTGACTGAATCTGCAGATTGTGGGGGGTTGCCTATTAGACATAAAATTATGCCATTCCTTCCTCCAATCCCATCTCTCAGCTTTCCAGGTGGTTGTGGGCAGGTTTATCCATGGATGCAAGAGAATAAAAGTGGAACAGGTATCTGAGGTCCAATGTGTTCACCTGCTAATGTTTCAAAGTATTGGTTAAAACACAACCACTACATTTTAGTAATACATATTTATAGCAATAAATCATAGCTTCATGAATTTCAGTTTTCACTAGAGATAGGCTAAGTTTGAGGAAGTGCCTGGGAGAAGCATCAAGAACTGTCTAAAATACTAAAAAAAAAAAAGTTCAGTTGTCATTACTTAACTTCCAGATATCTAAAAAAAAACCTGATTTTGTATAACTTCAAGAGTTTAAATAAAATTATGCCATCTCCAATTTCTTCAGGACCATTCAGCTGAAAAAATATTTTAGACCATATATCTTTGCAGCTTCTGATGCTGGGTTTTCACTGTATTATCATGTGTCAGAAGAGAAATTTGAATGGCTGTGATATCTGTGTTTACAGTGCCATAAGGATATGTTATGCTAGAGAGGAATAGTGTTATTTATTATAGCAATGTAATTAGCAGTACTATTATTGCTAAGCATTGCTATAACCTCTTGTCAGTATCATGTAACTCCACCATAACTCACTGCGTGTTTTATATCCCAAAAGGAGTTATTGACTGGGTTTACACGATGCTATCAAACTAGTACTTCCGTGGATTAAATACAAACCTACTGTTTCAGTAGCCTTGCATCTGTTGCTAAATATTTCCCCTCATCTCTATATCAAGACAAATTCTGACATCAGAACAGAAACAGTATATTGTGATTCCCAGACAAGGAATCTTCATCAAAACAGAATCTCGAACAAGCTGCTGTCGAGTTAACTGTGTCATAAAAGACATTTTCTGATGACCTACATGTTGTTATGGTTGATGTTATTGTAGTAGCACTTGCAACTGTTCTTCACCAATAAGCAAATTCAATGTTTTACATGTTGATAAGAATAAGATTGATTATTATTTTGGGAATTCATAAAATGGTATTCATCAAAAGAAAATAAATTGGGAAAATGATCATGTATCTACAAAACAACATAATAAGAATAATGAATCAGAATAGAGCTGGAAGGGACCTTGGAGGTCTTCTAGTCCAGCCCCTTGCTCAAGCAGAAGATCCTATACCATTCCAGACAAGTGACTGTTCAGTTTCTTCTTAAAAACCTCCAGTGATGAAGTACCCACAACGTCTGAAGGCAAGCTGTTCCACTGGTTTATTGTCCTCACTTTTAGTAAGTTTCTTCTTAATTCCAGGTTGTTTCTCTCCTTGATTAATTTCCATCCATTGTTTCTTGTCCCTCCCTCTGCTGCTTTGGAAAATAAATTGACCCCCTCTTCTTTGTGACAGCCTCTCAAATACTGGAATACTGTTATCATGTCCACCCTAGACCTTCTTTAGCCAAACCTAAATCCTGCAAAAAAATTCTTCTTTTGTTTTAGTCTCCAGTCCTTTAATCATATTAGTTGCTCTTCCTTGCACTTTTTTTTCCCAAAGTTTCAACATCTTTTTGTAATGTGGTGACCAAAACTGGATGCAGTATTCCAGATGTGGTCTTACTAATTAATAATTATTTTATTATATAGAATAAAAATATTAATTAAATAAAAACAAAAACAATTATTAATAAAATTACAACTCAAGGCTTCAGTTAGGAATAATTAGTCCAAACCCAGTTCACAACCTTCAAATCTAATGCTGAAAAGTTATTAATGACAACTGCACCTCTATTGAAAGGTAGTCTACAGATGGGGCGGATATAAGAGCAGTGATGGATGCAGTGGTTAGAACAGGGGTTCTCAACCTTGGCAACTTTAAGACTTGTGGACTTCAACTCCCAGAATTCCTCAGCCAGCTTTGCTGGCTGAGGAATTCTGGGAGTTGAAGTCCACAAGTCTTAAAGTTGCCAAGGTTGAGAACCCCTGGGTTAGAATACAGTACTGCAGGCTAACTCACTGCTCACTCCAGGAGTTTGACCCTGACCAGCTCAAGGTTGACTCAGCCTTCCATCCTTCCAAGGTGGGTAAAATGAGGACCCAGATTGTTGGGGGCAATAGGCTGAGTCTCTAAACTGCTTAGAGAGGGCTGTAAAGCACTGTGAAGAGGTATGTAAGTCTAAGTGCTGTTACTACATATAAGAATATTGACCTACTTACTACATAATGAATAAAACCAGATTTATTTAGGGAAGGGAATTCTTGGAGACCCTGAGGCTCAAGTTATTTTATATTTTTTAAAAAACCTCTAACCCTGAATTATATTAGGGTGCAAATAGGCAACCAATGCTGCTCTGTGAGAATTGATCCAATAGTATTTTGTCTGACATCAAAATTCTGATGCAAGAAGTTACAATTACAATTGAAGTTTCTGGGTCATCTTCAAAGATAGACACCGTACAGAACTTTGCAACCAAGAGTCTATCAGAATAAGAGATCATCACAATAAATCAGCTAAAAAGTCTTAGAAAATAACATGTACCTGCAACAAAAAGAGGCTGACAATCCTGTTCCCAGGCAGGAGAACTATTGACATATAATGTCATGGCGGTACAGGTAATCCTTGACTTACAACAGTTCATTTAGTGACCATTCAAAGTTACAACAGCATTGAAAAAAGTGACTTATGACCATTTTTCACACAACCGTTGTAGCAACCCTGAGGTTATGAGGCCACCTTTTGCAACCTTCTGACAAGCAAAGTTAATGAGTAAGCCAGATTCACTTCACGACCGTGTCACTAACTTAACAGTTGCAGTGATTCACTTAACAACTGGGACAAGAAAGGTTGTAAAATGGGGCAAACTTCACTTAACAAATTCTCATTTAACCGCAGAAAATTTGGGTTCAATTGTCGTAAATCAAGGACTGCCTGTAGTGAATTTATAGAACTCTACAGGGTCTAGACACCAGAATCTTCACAGGGTCTCCTGGCATAAGGTGGGATAAGAATTTAGCATAGGAATGTCACCTCCTTCTAAATCCCATGAGGTACAATGAGCATGGAAAATAAAATGGGACTTTGTGGGATCCTGTAGCAGATGGAGCTGAGTCCAGCTTTCATGTTAACATCAACCCACTTTATCAACATGTCTTTTGTGCCATGGTTGATGGCAGTGCTTTTTTTCTATATAAAAAAAAAGGTGCTGGAACTCACACATGTCATACAACCCGCCTTGCCTACCCTACAAGGCTCCATCCAAAAAAGGTGCCAGAACTCCGTTCTGGGCATTCTATGAGAAAAAATGCCCTGGTTGATGGTATTCCCCCTCCCTCAAAAAAAAAATATCAAAAATGGTATAGAGATCGTCGAAAAAGATATTGAAAAAACCATAGAGATTAGCATTCTCCCTGCTACCTTCTCAATGGACACAATTTATCACAGGGACTAATGCCACTTTAATACCAAAACCTTAAAGACAAATTCAAAGGCATCCAAGTAATATGTATCATCCTAAAATGATCTACGTTAAGCTACAAGCTCCTTCTGTGAGAACTTGCTTAACAGGATAGTATTTACTAAATGTTCTCACATCCAAAAAGGATTTCATAAAAACTAGGTAGCAAAATGTGATAGAAAATTCCCTTTTTAAAGAGGCAGTAATTAATTACTTTTTGAACCCATCCAGTTAATTCTTATCCATTAGGCTTAATCAGTAAGATGGAAAAGTTTTAACAATGTCTGTGGTGTTAGTGATCCCAGAAAAGTAGTATCCTTACAAGAATTTTAAACATGCTTAATCATAATTATTTAACTTTTAGCCATATAAGAGCTAGTGGCATGGTGGCCTAGCGGTGAAGATGCTTGCCTCCCAATTGAAAGCTTGAGAGTTCAATCTTAAGCAGTGACATTTCTCTCTCAGGGCGCAAAGAGAAAAAATATCTGCTGTGAATTCCATGTAAGCATCGGGAAGGACATCTGGTCAGTAAAATGCTCACTTTCAGTCTCCTGATAAAAGGGATTACAGGGTAATAAAAAAGAGAAAAAAATCTGTGTAAAAGCTAATAAGAATGTTTGTTCTGTGGAACACAGAAAAAATAAATCCTAACTTAACTGACCATAGAAAAACATTAATAAAGATAGGAACTTGGTAAGGACAACGGAGACTTTTTAGCCTGAACCCAGCGCAAAGCACATTTCATAGCACAAATATTAGAATAAAATCAAAATTGAGGGCTAAGTTACTGGAAAAGACTCAGATCATTTAACCAAAGGAAGGTTAAATAAATAAATAGGCAAAATCTGTTATAATTGTTGGTGAATTTAATCTAATATGGTAATAGAAATAAGTTTTGTTTATCAAAACAATTAAAAAGTAGTAGTAAAACACATTATATAAGCATTATACAGATAGTCCTTGTTTAGCAAGGTCAACTGGGATAGGCAACTCATCATTAAATGAACGAGTCACTAAGTGAAACCCCTATTATGCTTAAGAGTTTATTTCAATTTCCTTTGCTTTAGAGACCTACTAATATCAAGAATTGATTGCAAAGGGTTTTTTTTTCATCACCATTGTAACTAGAACATTTGCTAAATGAGGAGCGACTAAATGAGGACTATAATTATATATATATAATTATTGCACACTTGTGCAAGGCCTGTGAAAAATTGAAAGATTATTGTAGATCCTACCAACAACAGGGAATAATCCCACTCCCCATTCCAATGCCCAGAGATTAGGAGTACACAGATTATTGTCCAATTTAAAAATGAAATATTCACATCTGACAAGTTTTAAAAGAATTAAACAACATCAATAGAAAATATTACTTCTCCCAACACTGAAACTTTTGTAGGCATCATTCACTGATGGATACATTACTTATATAATTATTAAAATAAATTATTCAAGGGCCTTTAAAAATATGACCTAGAGCCTTTATATATTCAAGAGAGAATGCTTATAAAATGCCTGAACCATTAACAGCAAAAGAACAAGTCAGAAATAGACAGATCAAAAAACTGATTCAAGCAGCAGCTCTTCTTTCATATGTTTCACTGATAATTATCATTATGAATCAAACTGAAATATTCTCAACAAAGCCCATAGAAAAGGAAAAATATTTTTAAAAAAAAAATCAAAGAAGAAAATGCAGACATTACATGATTTCAAGAGAAATATATTTCAAAAGACAATGTGAATCTGCTGGAATGTAACCATTTAGGTGAAAAAAGTTGTGGCTTGTGGAAAGAAGAAGAAAATGGACTAGAATATCAGAAATGTATGGGGAACTTAGAGAAACAAAGTTGTGATGTTGAAAGATTTATTATTATTATTATTTCAATTACAAAATTACAATTGCTTTAATTTACATTGGAAACAATGGCAAAAGAAAACTGTGATTGAAGAAGGAAACATTTTCATTCTTGGAGATATGAATCATTTTATATGAATGATCCCCCCCCACACTATATGTCTATGGAGATTCTCAGTCATCCAAGTCATGGTTATCCCAAAAGTGCTTTTTCAAGACGTAACTAGACTTTCTTGTTTTTCTTTGAAGACGTTTCGCTTCTCATCCAAGAAGCTTCTTCAGTTCTCAGAGCTGAAGAAGCTTCTTGGATGAGAAGCAAAACATCCAGTTGCCTCTTGAAAAAGCACCTTTGGTTTTCCCCACTATCTTGATAAACCTAGTTTACTAATTTTAGTATCCTATAATATATTATTCTTTTCTTTTTCCTGTGCATTCGGACATAATTATCTTTTAGGAAAAAAATACACCTTATTGTTCTGTAAGAAAACTTACTCAAGGAAAGACATGTAGTCTCACTCATTATTAATGTAATTTAAAGAAATGGAAGTTGCAGCATTTACATATGTAGATAGTAATCCAATAATTGCAAGATTGTGCAGAGAAACCTCTGACTTGAAAAGGTGGACACTGAAAAGCCCAGTGTTATTGGAACAAAATATTAAATTGAAATGCATTAAAGAGCTTTTTCCAAACTAATTTAACTATTGAAACTTCATTATTCATATTAAGGGATTCTTGTAAAGCTTTCTGTCAGGATTATTGATTACTTAAAAAGCATATAATATAGCCTATTATTCTTTTTGGTAGATGGGAAGCTACATAAAAATAAAATTTAAAGGAGATCTTGTTGAGTGAACTGAAGCAATTGGGAGCATGATGCAAACATTAACTAATGTTGGATCTAGGACAAAAGGTTGAAGTGATTCATAGTGAGCCAGATTTAATGAAAGCAAAGGAGACTTACAATAATATTAATTTTACCAAACAGTAATATAATTTGAGAAATATAAAAAATGGACAAATTGTTGGCTTATCTACTGAGAAAGAAGTAGAGAAAATAATTATTACTTCATTTTGGAATGAAAAGAGATATGTCTCAACTCCAGAAGAGATGATCAACCAATTTGTTAAAAATGATTCTTGATTATATGGAAAATAGATACCAAGTATAGAGAAGATTGCAGAGTTTTTAAATATCTTAAAAACAGATCATGAAATATACAGGTCAACAGATGAAATCTCTCCATAAGCCAATCACAAAAGATGAAATATAGAAATTAAATTCAGCAAATCTTCAAATCTATGTATAAGACTTTTAAAGGAGTTCTGATGAAGCCATTACTTCAGACAATGAATGAAATACAGGTAGTCCTCAACTTACAACCACAATTGAGCCCAAAATTTCTGCTGTTAAGTAAGACATTTGTTAAGTAAGTTTTGCCCCATTTACGACCTTTCTTTCCTCAGTTGTTAAGTGAATCACTGCAGTTGATAAGTTAGGAAACCCAGTTGTTAAGTGAAGTGTGCTTTGCTTGTCACAAGTTTGCAAAAGGTATTCACATGACCTTGGGACACTACAACCGTCATAAATATGAACCAGTTACCAAGCATCCGACTAAGGCACTTTTTTCAGTGCCGATGTAACTTTTGAACAGTCACTAAATGAACTGTTGTAAGTCAAGGATTACCCGTACAATGATATCAAGTACATCATTCTTCATGGAAAGTGGCTTTTATTTCTTTAGTCGAAAAAGATGGAAATGTTGCAATTCATTCAAAATCATGCAAGTCCATCTTTTTACTAAATGTAGATTATAAGATTTTACACCTACAAAGAGATTAAATCACCTTTTACTGGATATAACTCATCTTGGACCGTCTTCTGCCACATACTTCCCTACGACCGGTGAGAGCGCACAGGGTCGGCCTCCTCCGGGTCCTGTCAGCGAAACAATGTCGTTTGGTGGGTCCTAGGGGGAGGGCCTTCTCTGTTGTGGTGCCCACCCTCTGGAACCAACTGCCCCTTGAAGTCCGTGTTTCTCCCACTCTCCTGGCCTTCGAAAGAACCTTAAAACTTACCTTTGCCACCAGGCCTGGGGGTGATTGTGGGTTGTTGTTCGAAAGTTGTACGTGTGTTGGCTATCTATTTTTAATATTTTGATGTTTTGTATATGTTGTGAGCTGCTCCGAGTCTCCGGAGAGGAGCGGTATACAAATCAAATTTTTAAAAAAATTGCCCCAAAGAGGCAGGTAAAACATAATACTGGGTTTATTTTGAATCGGTGAACCTTAATGTTGGGTATATCTTGAATCACATGAATAATATTAATCAGAAAAATAATGAAGAGGTTATTTTTTTTAATGTGGGGAAAGCTTCTTGATCATTTGGAATTTAGTTTTCTATTCATGACTTTGTAGAAGATAAAATATACCTTAAATTTTCTCACACTGATGCAGAATATTTGTAATAAACAAGAATCCAAGAAACTGATAAACAGATTATCCTCTCTTCTTGACACTAGAACTGCTGGCAAAAAGATACAGCAAGATAATAAAATTTCAGGAATCAGAAGGACAAATTAAGGATATAAACTAAACTATATGCTGCTGATGTCATATCCACAATTACTTATGCAAGGGGTTATTTAGAATGTATAATAATACACCATCATAAATTGGTATCAAGATACTGGATTAATAAGAATAAATAATTATATGGAATTTACCTGAAAAGGAAAAGCAATATATGAACCAAACAGCAATGTTCAATATTATTATTAAACATATTAAATAATTTGGAATTCATTTAACAGGAAAAAAAGAAGACCTGTTTAGGAATAATTCTTCACAAAATATCATTTGTGAATATCAAAGTAAAAAAGGAACATTTTACAAAGGGTTAACTTTCTGTCATATTATTCCATTAGGAATTGAAGCTAAGATACTGAGTGATTGGCAAAGACCAATAACTAACTTCAAACAAAAATACTTAAGAATTAAATTTAGTATTTAATTAAATTTAGCATTTTGCAAATGGCAAAAGAATAAGGTAGATTGATGAAAACAAACCTCAAATTATATTGGAAGGAGCAACTTGAAGGAGCTACTAAAATACTGAAGGAGCTATTAAAATGCATATTAATATGCCACTTGATAAATTCATTGTTGAGTAAAGATAAGATATACTTAATTATACCACCCAATCTTCCATCCTAATAAGGTTGGTTATCAATTTTATCCAGCATATTTTGATGATGCAGCTGCTTTAGAAGAAGAATGTTAAGAAATACTGCCATGATGGAATAAGCTTAATAATGATTAAGCTTCTTCCAAGTTCTCATTAAGTTAGCTATTTGTTGCTGCCCTGAAGCTTAAAATGTTTGTTCCTAAGAAAAGTATCTGATGTTTTGGCAGGCAGAATGTTAATAGAGGCATCATATACTTAACCAATGGCTCATTATTACCATTATTGTGTAATTCCTATTGGAAAAAAAATCTAGTTTCTGTTTAATGATGGTGATGTGCATTAGTTTTGCAGTTACTATTAACTAATTACAAGTGAAAAATAGTTTGTCTTGCACACAGATTATTTTACTTAATTAATTACAATACCGAATCATGTTTGCAGGAAAAGGGTTGAACAATGAAATTCACTAAACTTTTGATCCGATATTATATTATATTGTGGTTAGGTATCCATTTCTCTCAGAATATGGTTAATGTGTGTTTTTAAAAATTATGATGCTGCTTAAGAGGAAAAAAAATAATCAGACCCATCTGGAAAAGGATCAGTTCCTTTCAGGAAGATGCCAGAAGATCCAAAATATCTGGAATATGAATGCCATATCTTACTTGCTACTCCCATATTTCCCATATACTCCCAAGTTTAATCAGTGTAGTATCTCAATGGATTCCAGAAGTCAAAGAATACTCAATTTGAATACTATATGAGAATATGCTAAAAATGAAATTCTCAATAGTTTTGACAATTGACTTCATTATAATTGCACTTAAATTATCTAGGAGTACTAAGATTGTGAATAAACTATTAGCTAATGTGTTCGATGTCATAACACTTTCTGTCTGCCATAAACCAAGATACTCATTTTGAAATTAAGTTCACAAAACAATTTATCCTATTCCTGACCAGTGGATAGTAGCAAATATTATCCTCAGTTAAGTCAATTCATTTTTATCCATCCTTGGCCCTATACTTGTGATGGGGAACAACAGCTTTTATGTTATCCCTACCCACCACTCTACTTCTCTCACTCCATAGTGTACATAATATAGACACATTATGTCTTCATTCCTAGCTTTTATGATTATCTGGGAGATAATGGACATATCAAAATTTTTGAAGTACAATGTAAAATATTGAACATTATTTTTTTTTAGCATAAAGGGTGAAGATTTATGTTCAGTTGAATGGAACCTAGAATTCTTGATTAGCAGAAGACAAAGAATGCAGGGATTAGATCTATCATCTCCCTGATCAAGATACATCAAGTTGACCAAGAGACACCGTTTCAGAGGAGATAAATCAGGCTGTAATAAAGAGCATTATAACAATGCTATTGGATATGCATATGCATATGCATATGTATATGTATATGTATATGTATATGTATATGTATATGTATATGTATATGTATATGCATATGCATATGCATATGCATATGCATATACATATACATATACATATACATATACATATACATATACATATACATATACATATACATATACATATACATATACATATACATATACATATACATATACATATACATATACATATACATATACATATACATATACATATACATATACATATACATATACATATACATATATATATATATATATATATATATATATATATATATATATATATATATATATATATATATATATATATATATGTCTTTGGTTCTTCGGGTTTTCTCCCACGTAGAATTTGAAGTGTCTTGGCGACGTTTCGACGAAGTCTCATTCGTCATCTTCAGGCTGGTGACGAATGAGACTTCGTCGAAACGTCGCCAAGACACTTCAAATTCTACGTGGGAGAAAACCCGAAGAACACATATATATATATATATATATATATAGTGTCATGCTATCCAACTGATTGTGTGTTACTTTTCACTGGATAGGGTACTGGTGGAAGAGGAAAAAGGCAGCTATCACATTATCAAGGGAAATTTCCAGCTGAGAATCAGTCAGTTCAGAACTTGGAGCCAGAAGAAGAAGTTAAGGGATGAAATTTCCCCATTGTAGAAAATGTTCAAAAGAAGAGAAGGTATAACAGAGCTAAAACCATAAAAGGCTAAAGGTGAGATGGAACTCTAGAGAGTTAATCTTCCAGAAATGTTACATCTCCAGAAGAAAAGGAATTGTGGGCAGTCTGTGCAGAAATTCCTGATAGAAAAAAAAATCAGATTGTTTTTCTGTTTTGTTATGTTTTTAAATATGTGAGAAGAAAATATAACTGGCTTTTGGCTTAAAATGAAGTGCTATTGCAGCAATGTAGGATCCTTTTTAAAGACACTGTAAAAGTTTAAAACAAATATTGAAAAAAACATTTCTTTTTGTACCAAAATTGCAAAATAAATCTATCTCCTGTTATTGTGTTGCAAGCACTGAGGTGCTTCTGGGTTGAAAGGATTAGCAGTGACATCACCATTGCCCAGTGGATTCCCAGCTGGGGACTCATTTCATGTCCGTGGAAGGAGCTGGAGCAAAGGACGGGAGCTCACCCTGTCCCATGCCAACCCTCGAGTATCGAACACAGACTTGCTCTTTGTCAAGCCAGACTCGGATCTTAATCATGCAAATCAATGTGTTCCACAATAATCTCCTGTTATGGTGTTAAATATTAATATATTTACTTTTAAAAAAATTAAATTTCTGTTTGTGCCATGGCTTAGCAAAATTATCAGTTAATAAAAAGTGAATATTTAGGAATGTGAAGTTATTTGTCTCTTTTAAAAAGAAGTATATTTATTTATTTATTTACTCACTCACTCACTCACTTACTTACTTATTTATGCATTTATTTATAAAATTTATTGGCCACTCGTCTTACCATAAAGTAACTTTGGGCGGCTTACAGTTACATCTAAGTTAAAACATAAAAAGTTAAAACCAAACATTAAAACCAAAGACACATGGGGAGGGCAGGGGCAGAAGAGGGGAGGTGGGATCTGTTATTTATCAATCAACCTCCTCCACTGTATTATCTCCCCACTAGGGGGAAGCCAACTGGCAAAACCACATCTTTAGGCCCTTACAAAAAGATAGGAGGGTTGGAGTCAACCTCACATTGGGAAGGGGCAAGATATTCCAAAGACCAGGAGCAACGGCTGAGAAGGTCCTCCTCCTGGATCCCGCCAGCGGGAATAATCAGGCTGACGGGACTCACAGCATGCCTCCTCCACTGGCACGAGTGGTACGGGTCACAAGTCACCCTAGTGGGGTGAGATGGTCCCTCAAGTAACCTGGACCTGGACATGAAGGGCTTTAAAATATCTTGAACAGCAGCCAGAAGCAGACTGGTAATCAATGCAGCTGAGAGAGCAATGGTGTAATAGGGGCCATTCTTGGACCCCCCCCAAAACTACTCGTGCTGCTGCACTCTGCACCAGCTTTAGCTTCCGAAAGCTCTTCAAGGGTAGCCCCATGTAGAGCACATTACAATAGTCCAGCCAAAAGATGACTAGAGACTGAAAGATTCAGATTGTGCAGTTTTTTACCCCCCTGAGATTGTGCGGTTACTCTGTGGGCTTTAGAAAAGACACAATTCTTTTAAAGGGATGCTGATAGCTATGGAATATTTACCCGTTTGAAGCATCTTCTTGGCTTCAAATCGTAACTGTAATTCTTAAACAACGAAGGAAATGTACTGAGGTACTCTACAACAGTATATAGCAGATTACTTGTTTATTATTTATTCGTATCAACTGTCCCAGTGTGAACATTCCTTGATATATGAGTTCTTGGTACCCTGAGTTTGGTTGTTTACTTATATACTTATTTCATTGTCAGCTAGGCACTGATGATGACAACATTATCACATGATAAAATGTCTGCAAGCAAGCACCTAAGCTTTGAGCTACAGATATTCTCTTTTACTGAAATACCTTGAAGCCCAAAATATCTGGAAAGTTTTAAATGGGGTAAGGATGAAGTTTAGATCACTATAATTCATGAATCTTAATCTTAATTATTTTAATTTTTTATTTTTGTATATTGATGTTTTTAATTTTGGGCTGTACACCGCCCTGAGTCCTTCGGGAGTGGGCGGTATAGAAATTGGAAAAATAAATAAATAAATGAATGAATGAATCAATTCAGAGCTCTGTTAGAAAAGAGTACCAGTGTCACAAGAGGCTAGTTTTAGCTAACTTAAATGTACATGAATCTACAAACAGTATTCAAAACAACAGTTTCTAGATTCAGAACTTTCGCAAATTACTTAAGACTCATCTTTGCTGACAGGCCTGGGGCAGTTAACACCTGGCCCCAGCCAGTGTATGTATGTTTGTATGTTTGTTTAGATGATTGGTCTTTTAATTGACGGGTTTTACAAATGTTTTATATATTAGATTTCTACATGTAGTATTTATGTTGTGAGCCGCCCTGAGTTCTTGAAATAGGGCGGCATAGAAATCTAAGTAATAAAATAAATAAATAAATAAATATGACACAAAACCAGAATTGTATTATAGGCATCTAGTGAATGACTGATATCACATATGAATCGCCAATTTCTGGCAATAACTACCGGTATCTGGGAACAAACATCTAAACTAGGGTAGACAATATGGTACCCATTACCACTGTGATAGAGTTAGTTCAAGCTAAAAAAAAAAGGGAGAAATTTAATTAAATATGAAGCAGACATGTTATAAAACACAGCATCAATCCATGCCATCACATTGTTTGCAGTGTGCTTTTTTTGGCCTCCAGCATTCCTTGGTAGTTCAGCTTTGGATAAATTAGCCTTTTGTGGTTGGTCATGCCAACCATGGAATCCAGTAGGCAAATTTCCTATGACAGCTGCTTTATTTATATAATCAAATGCTTTCAAAATACTAATGTGCTTGAGCCCCAAACATTGCCTACCCTTGATCTAAATGGCCTATTAAATGCTTTTAAAAACAGAGAGTTTTCTAACAGCTGCTTTATGAATGGATGGGGGAATGGCAGATATTCAGTTTGACAGATTATAAAATTAAGAATGCAGAGCTGATAATTTTGCAGATCAGATCGAGAAATGGAACTGTTTCCATTCTGTAAGAATGCACAAAGCAAATCTCATTTTCTATTGGCAAAGAGATATTTTTCATGGAGGTAGAATTTATTCATATCCCATTCCTTGCAAGTAATCGAACAATTTATTATTCAGCTAACAGTCCTTCATACACAACTTAGTAAAACTATAAATACTTTAAAGACAAAGCTAATATATCACAACTCCACAAGCTGTGAGCTCAGAATGGTTATGGTGTATAAGTACAGTAACTGACGAATTTAATCCTGATCCTCAGAGCAGACAGACCTTTTGTAACAGAATTTATTTCTGTCAGACAAAGGATAGGATTCATAAAATCAGACATTTCCTCAGAACTAAAGTAAACACTGAGCATAATTTCTATACATGTATTCAACTGAAGGAACAAAAGAACACCTCAGATGTTCACACTTATTAGAATTAAAGAAGCAAAGCTGCATCACTGGCTTAAAATACAGAAGCAACCTTACTACTACTAGTGTATATGAAAATGTGCACACAATTCAGGAGACCTAAGGCAAACCATGTATGGATAAACTGAACAACAATCTCACTTTTATTTTAGACAAAGAATATGGGCTCCAGTAGTTAAGGCAGGGGATCTATAGCCTAGCAAGCTGGTTTAAAATTAGCCATTTTACTTTTGGATTGTTTACATTGATTGATAAGGGGGTGGTCTTTCTCTAGCACTATTTCACAATTCAAGGACACAGATCTGAGACTTTTTGCATGCAGTCATGAGTTCTACAACTAAGTGAATGGAATTATGGTACCCTATTCCTGTTCAGGTGGAGGTTGTTTTTTTTTTTAAGCAATCTGGCCTTGAATGTAGAATGATTTGCACTGTCTTAGAGACTGATTAGAAGCTACAGTTCAAGCTATCACTTTCTTCCCTTTGATGTCTTTGGGAGAAAAACAAAAACAAAAAAGTCTGAGAGCAGAAGGAAAATAATTAACCCTCCCCCTTCCTTATTATTTCTTGTGGTGGGGGTGGTTTGTCGTCCTTGAAAACAGAGTTTGAGGTCTTTTGGCTAGCAGCGGCAAGCAGTTTCAAAGCTACAGATTCTCTCCCAACTCTATCACTGTGGGAAATCTTCTGCCCCTCTTTTCCCATATAATTGAAATGTTGATTTGCAAAGGGGAGTAATGGATAACAAATCCAACAATTTGATACCAGATTCTAACCTGCATTTGGAAAAGTAGCTGTCCAACAAAAATATCCAGGTTGGCTGCTCTTTTTTTTGTAGGAAATGCTGCTATGGGAAGCTGAGGAAATCTTTAAATATATATTAGTTATCAGTGAGACCCTCCATTATCTTTTGTCATGGAGAGAATACATTGACTTTGCATATAAAGTTGAAGGCATAACGAGATTTTTTAGCTAGATAAACTTTTAGTTAGATAAACTTGCCTATTTGTGGCATCAAAGTGATTAATTGACTGACTGAATTACTGAGTATGTGAGAGAGACATACCAGAGAGAACGATAATATCTTTCATTAGAAGAATTCAAATTGATTAAAATGTTCTCTGAGCTTTTGAAGTATGCAAGTTTCACTGTTATATATAGATGTTAGAAGCCCAAATAAAATTACATGGATTCATTTTTTTTACATATTCAGACTTTGGTCATCATTTGCTTTTTTGCCCCGAGAAGAAAAGAGATATCTAAATAAGCTTTGTGAGGGATATTAGCATTCAGGTAGATTTGTCCAAAAAACCCACAAAAAAGTTGTTAAGTCCTTCCAATAATGGCAAATGATAAAGACACATCTTTAACAGATAACTCTTTATTCTCGGATTCAGCCAATACATCAACAATGAGCAAAGGCACGCAGGCCTCCATTTATATGCCCAGATCCCCAGACACAATGGCGACAAAAGAGACGCTTTTCCCGCCTTGCGCATGCGTGCAAGGCCGGCGCCACTCAGTCTGGTCCCGGGCAGCTTCTGCAATTGCCCGGGACCATTGCAACGTCTCGAGCCTGCATTTGCAAGCTCAGGACACAACAAAAGTGATGCCTTTTCAGACTAAAATTAGTTTGGAAAGAAACTGAAAAAGGTACTATTTAAGGATTTATTTGATTGAATTTATACAGCCAGTTGAACTAGCTGAACAGTACCTATCATCTGGATTTATATTATGTTTGATTGTTTTGTTCATAAGCAGCATAAGCAGGGTAACATCATATTCTGTTGTACTAATTGGCAAAATAATCACATTTTTTGCTATCTGTATCATATAGATAGTATTTCTGATGGCCATTTCTAGCCTTCTTCAGACTGCACACAGGTAAGTCTCTATTAATGGGGTTAATTAATCTCATGAAATGCTCACATTATTGAATTCGCATGATTCAAATTTGCACTATTCGAATTTGCACTATTTCAGATGATATTTCTGTGGAAAATAGGGTAATTGGTTCCAGCTTGATGGAAATAAGCAATTAAATTTCTTAAACAAGGCTTATTGTTTATCCTCCCTTACTATTATACAATGTTTCATTAATAAACATACTGAAATTATGAAATTATAAATCCACATCCAAAGCATATCTGCTGCCTCCTAGATGCTGTTTTAAAAGGAGTCTCTTCTTTTCTCAGCTTTTATCAAATGGAACTTTTGCCAAGCCAAAAGGGCTGAAAAATAGGTTTATCTATTTTGGCTTATCTAGTACAGCTCTCCCTATGATCTGAATCCCTAATCAAGGAGAATTGTAGATTGCTCAGACTTTCCAGCTAAGGAAGCATGGAAAGAATAGGCAACAGCACAGTGGGCACTCTGTCCTTTAACTATTTTAAAACCTACATTTGTTTGTGAATGGCAGAAGAGATTTGAAGAAAGGGATCTTAGTGAAAACTATTGTTTTAAAATGTTTTCTTGCTCACGGTTTTAAGTGAAAGCAGAAGTATTCTGTATTCCTAGTACTGGATCATGCCTGAAACCATAAATCTCATTTAGCTTTCTTCATATAAAGCTATTTCCCCCTTCTAGGATATTGGAAAATGCAGATATTTTATCACTCTCTCTTTCACACACACATACACACACACACACACTCACATACATACACACTGACCATTAATATACAAATATTTTTTGTATAGTCAAATGATAATCTTAGAGGAATGAATGAAGGAATGTATGTATGTATGTATATGTGTGTATACACACACACATATAAACACATATATACATATAGAATACACAAACACATCTCTCTGTGTGTGTCTGTGTGTGTGTATCAGGAACTTGAATTACAATTTTATTAAGGCAATATTGATTATTTAAATATATTTTTCTCAGCAGGGAGATTTAGAATCAGCTGCACAATCTTATTAAAGGAAACTCTTGTTTTTTAATTATACCCAAGCTAATAAATTATCTAATTTCCTATGGGGATACAGTTGTGAAACTGAAGGTTGATGTTTCCGTTTGTTACTTTTTAGCTGAAACTTTCCAAACCCTAAATATAGATGTACCCGAATAGATTTCATTGAAATAAATGGATTATGGCATTGCATAGTGTACTTAAAACCAAAGCATAAGTTTATCTGTGTGATAGATTTATGAACTGGCTCTGTATGTTCACACAGGAATATATTCTTTGATATTAGAAGCAAACTTTCTTTACTTGTTCAGGAATTCTCCTGCTAGAAAAGATGTTTTTGGGCAGCAGAAAGTCTGAAAGAAATCACCACAGCTAAGATTGGATCCACAACTAAAAATAAGTGTAAAATTGTTATTATATTCACATATAACTCTATAGGATCCCAGCTACAATCTCATTAATTGTGAAAGCAAGTACGTTTTATATTCAGATACATTCCGCACACAATGCTTTATTGGATAAATAATATGCAAAGTACAAAATGAAAATAAGAAATAGTAAATTCATTGTATGAATTCATACACTACTATCCTTCTTCACACTTTTTATCTCACTTATGATCAGGAGAACAATTCCATTCATTCACAACTTCCCCTGTTCACTTCTTCCTCTCAGCCCATTAACTCTTCCTTCATATATCTCTTTTGTAGTTTGATCCCAATTTGTTCTCCTTAGAGGACCAAATTCAAGATACTTCTTTTAGAGTGGTCCTTCACTTTTTTCATCAATCCATATTCATTCAGCATTCATTCATTCTTGACCTTATTTCTTCTTCTTTTTTGCCATCCACAGTATATTTTAAATGTTTCATAAAGTACTTGAAGAACATACATTATATGTTTTGAAAACAAATGCTTTATTATTTTATTTATTTATCTGTTTATCCATTCAGTTTATAGGGCTGCTTATCTCACATGCATGACCTTAGAAGGTTCACAGACTAAAACAACACAAGCAATAAATAAACAACTTAAAATGAAATCATTACATAAACAATTAAAACTTAATACTTAATTTATGGGATAGTACAATCCACAATATAGCCAGCTAAAACTCTCCATTCCACCTGTGTCTCCAGTCAAAATGGCAAAACCATGTCTTGAGAACATCCCAGAAGGCCAACTGTTGATGGTGGGGGATAATGCTCCGAAAGGCAGGTGCTATGGCAGAAAAGGCTCCCTACCTAGATCTTGTCAGATGGGATTCTCAAATGAATGGGGCTTTTACCATGCTTCTCCTCCCAGGCCTGATGGGATTCCTAGAAGCAGTTCCTCAATTAACCAGCCCCCATTGTAGGACTTTATAAGTCATAATCAGCACCTTGAACCGGAAGAACCTGGAAGCAAACTGGCAATCAATGCTCCTCATGAAACAGAGGTGTAACAGGTCCCTTAATTGCTTGCACTGTTGCAATTTTCATCACCTGTTGCATCCAGATGTTCTTCAAACATAGTAATTCATTCTTGAGGAGACCATGGCATGAGTGACTGAAAATATTATGTGGGATTATACACTCAAATATCAAGCTATTACCATTGTTGCCCACATAGAATGGTTTATTGTTAAATGTGTGAAAATACTTGTTTCTTAATTTTGAGTATAAAAAGTAGGTCTGAACTTTAGATATAAAAAACTAAAATTCAACTCCATAATAAAACAAACATCAAAAAGCATGCAATTTATTGGGTAAAGGGCAAGATAACCGAAAGAGGAAATGTAACTATTAGCTCTAAAAAACATTTGTGGGGGAAAAAAATGCTGTTAACATCTGTAACCTGGAGATTAGCTGAATGTAGTCAAAATCCAGGTGGAATGTTTTTAACTTACCGAAGTACAAGTCATATTTTTGGTTTTGTTTTATAATTATTAAGTTGATGCTTTATTTTAGAATGAAAATTTCAGCTCAGAGATGTGTGAGATGTACAGTTACAGCTTGCCAAAAAAAGATCTTATGTTTAGTTCAAGTGTTAATCAACCAAGTGCAGGTTGAGCTAAGGACAAAATGTACTAGCTGGTGAGTTTTGCCTTCAACCTTGTATAATAATGCTGAGGCTTGAGGAACCACAGTTTTCAATCAACAGAGAGCCAAAAAAGTCACTTTATGGGGATTAGATCTTTGAGGCTTAGGGACAATTCCATTCAATGGTCAAGCTAATGTTGTGTCATCTCTTTAACTGAAAGCTTCCACAAGGAAGATTGGGTAATATTTTTGAGACAACAGCTGACAAAAAAGTGGGATGTAATGGACAGGTCAGCCAATGGTCATCCTTACTTTACTTCTTTTACTCATTATTTGTTAGTTTTTATAAAAATTATGTTTAAAAACCACTGAGCATAATGTACATTTCATTTTATGATAATTTAGAAAAAGATAAGGTTAACCTGAGTAAAGATAAAGTTGCTTTGGTAAAAAGAAATACTTTACAGTATCAAGGAGAATGATTGAATCCGTATTATAAATAGGGTATGTCATATTTCCAGCCAGTGCTCTCTACCTATTTCCCAGTCTGCTTAGAATATTTTCAGTGGTAACTCTTGTTCCTTTATTTTGCAGTGGTCCTCAGAGAACAAGATTCTTGAAGTTAAGCCTTAAGGATTAGGTATATTTAAACATTGCCTTAATAGTTTCCTGTTCTTTCCTTGAACACATGCGTCTCTCTCAACAAGAGGAACAAAGTATGTTGGATAAGTTCACTGCCTTGGGTTATTTGTAAAAGAAAGAAAGAAAGAAAGAAAGAAAGAAAGAAAGAAAGAAAGAAAGAAAGAAAGAAAGAAAGAAAGAAAGGAAGGAAGGAAGGAAGGAAGGAAGGAAGGAAAGAAGGAAGGAAGGAAGGAAGGAAGGAAGGAAGGGGGAGAGAGAAAGAAAGAGAAAGAGAAAAAGAAAGAAAGAAAGAAAGAAAGAAAGAAAGAAAGAAAGAAAGAAAGAAAGAAAGAAAGAAAGAAAGAAAGAAAGATATAGCTTGGTGCTGACACATTGAAATATGTTTCTGTTCAGTTCTGGAGAAGTGGAAACTGGTCTGCCCTGGATGAAGATGTTAGTTTCTTCTCTTGTTCTTCCAAGGTGGGGTTTTTATAGGCTTCCAGTTTGTTTTCTTCAGAAGACTTCCTGAAGAAATATTCATGTTTTGTGCATAAATTGTGCACATGATATTCATGCAGATCTCCTGGCTATTAAATTGTTCCATTGCTTATTCATGAACTAGTTCTGTTTTGGGACCACCCCAATGCTGGCTCCAGGGAATCAATCTATTGCACTGCATTTTTAGGACCATGATTTTCTTTCTGACCTTTTCCTGAGCTTTGGCTTATAGATGAGTTGTAGAAATTGTCCTTTGTGGGTCCCATATTCACCAGTTAGATTCCTTTCAGTCTGATCCCTGGCTTTATGATTCTCAGTTTTCACAATATGCTACAGATAGTCCCTATCATAAATAATACATTCACATGACCACAGTTTTTCCACTTAACAACTGTGGATTTGCTTAATGACCACTGGAAACTGAGTCAGTCACATAGGGGACCCTCTTTATGACCTTGACATAAATGGACATGACAGTGTTTTTCCTAGGAAATCCTTTATTTTAATCCTGATTTTGGAAACCAAAAGTTAAAATTTAAGGTTTCCAAATAGTATTTTCAAGTTCATACAGTAAAAAAAGGTTCATACAATACTTCCTTAAGAAATCCAGGCCTCAGATCCTTAAGAAATCCAGAACCCAGAATTTGAGATCAAAAATACTTTTTTGAAAATTGTTAAGAACCAATAAAGTTATTTTATACTGGCATATGTAGTCTGTTACAATAATAATCTAGCCATTACATTATGTACCAATTATAATTTCAATGAAATTATAGACAATGTTTCTATCCTCAAACTGATCCTCAAACCAAGTATCATCAGCCATGAGCATTAGGTTAAACAGAAGTCCCTAGTAATCCATACTCATAAATTTAATTTACATTAAAAACTTTGTAGGACTGATACTTGCCACTAACACCTTAATGTTATGGTGCTTCATTTCTGGAATAATGTAAAAAGTGAAAATCTTCAAGCATGATGCAGCTTTCAAAATGGAGATTAGCCCTTTCTCGCTATCAAATGTGTGGTGCACATCAGAATGACCAGAGACCTTTGTTCTCTGCAATCTGAAGCAAGCATGGATACCTCTAGCACCTATTATGTCAAGCAGATGTTGGATGAGTAAATGTCAGAACAGAATACAGAATAAATGCCAATAAGTAGGTCTCAGAATCTAAAGCTCTCTGCAAAGGCTGACTTCAGTGTGGCACAATAAACATTCATTCTGAAGGCAGATGGGTCTAGAGAAGAATTCGTGCAAGTTCTTTGCCCAATCCTTTGAATGTGGGGCATCTAAACACTGAGGACTCTTACTGATGTGCATGCCAGTTCATCATTAGAGGGAAATGATTTTTTCTCCATGTCTCCTCAGTCACATAACTGAGTACATGAACTGTGTCTGCTTCTTCCAGCCTTAGTCATGCAACGATGAGCAAATAAAGAGTTTTGGCATTGTGGGGAGTGAGCGGACTCTGTTAATGCATCTCTACTATCATCTGAAACAGCACTGAAATTTCCCTCCCAAATTCTGCTTTTTTTTCTTTCTTTTTTTTAGTTTTGGCAACAAAACTATTTTCTGAAAAGATGTGGAAGCATCTTTTTTGCTTTGTGGTGTTGGTGCTCCTTTACAAGCTGAACCATCCTAAGAGAGCTGTGGGCATAGTGCATGCACTTCTCACAACTCAATTCTCCAATTTCCTGATGTTCCGCTATTTTTACGGGCTACACGAAACTGCCCTTCTACCGAAGATAAAACACTAGATGCCTGTGCATGGAGCGTACGCTTCTTCCTGATCTCAGAATGAGGATAAAATGCTGGCATGATGAACAGAGGCTCCCAGCAGGACAAGTATTACATCTCATTGCACTCATGGTGAGTTCAGTTGTGGATAAATCTGGAATTTAATAGGCTTCACATTGTTACTTTTCAATCCAGTTTTCGGCAATAACTTGTAAGATTTTTAGGTAATGGCCTATTCCTACTGTTATATGTATTTATCAATTTCCCTCTATTTGGTGCTAAAAAGAATTGATTTATTTCAAAACTGTTTTTATTCATAGGATATTTTCATAACTACATTCAAATGTTTTGCATAGTATACTAACCTGCAGAAGAATTGCTTGTTGACATTTTGCCAGCGTTGTCCTTGTGTGTATGTGAAGAAGAGGATAAAGGTTAGGATGTGGATGTGGATGTGGAGGAGGAAGGAAGATAGGTAGGTAGGTAGGTTGATTTATAACCATCACTTGGACTGTAATAGTGTGCCCATCATCTTTTTAATATCATTACTGCAGTTATAGTTATGATATGATAAAAACATTTTAGAAGTGTTTAATGTATTTTTTTCCTCTAAATATAGTTTGGACTAAGCTTGTATGAATCCCAAAACAGCACACTTCCTGCATTAACTGGGTATTTAATATATTTTATCTTGCTACATATAACAGACAGAAAAATGCACACACAAACAGTGCTATGTGAGCATGATTGCTTATCTCTATTATTACATTTATCTTCACTTGTGAGAAGAGATACAATAATTCACTTGTGGCTACGACACTTGTGAATTATCCCTCTTCACAAGAGGAGATATATGTCATAGGAGAGATCAGTTTCTATGTGTGCTTTTCCAAGCATATAGGAGATTTATTAGAGGGTTATTGGTATCTATCTTGATGAGATACAGATTACTTCCTCAGGGGTAATGAGGGGATCCTGTTTCGTGCAGATAAATTTGATGTTGTTAGTACAACTTGAAACTTCCTTTTATATGCTTCTCTATCAAATAAATTCTAGATTTTAAATCTACACCTAACCTGGCTTTAGGCTTGTTCAGATTCAAAGGGGTGGCAGTCAGACTCTGATGAAAAGGCCAAAAGAAAGATGGAAATCTGGAATTATATTTGGTTTGCGGATATATAAGTGGTAGCATTAACTGGGATATTATTATTATTATTATTATTATTATTATTATTATTATTATTATTATTATTATTTATTAGATTTCTATGCCGCCCTATTCCAAGAACTCAGGGCGGCTCACAGCATGAATACTAACATAAAGAAATCCAATATTAAAATACATTATAAAACCCATTAATTAAAAAAAAAACTTCTGTGTTTAACAAAATAACAGAATAACAGACTTGGAAGGGAACTTGTGGGTCATTTAGTTCAACCCCTTGCGCAAACAGGAGACCCTATCTTTTCTGACAAATGACTATCCAGTCTCTTCTTGAATACCTCCAGTGATAAAGCACCCCCAACTTCTGAAGGCAAGCTGTTCCATTGGTTGATGGTTCTCACTGTCAGAAAATTTCTCCTTATTTCTAGGCTGACTTTCTCCTTGATTGGTTTCCATCCATTGTTCCTTGTCTGTCCTTTGGCAATCACATTCTGCCCTTGTCGTTACTCTGCTGGCTCCTGAAACACTGAATGGGTAAAACATCTTTCGCTATTTACAAGTATCGACTGGAAACTTTTTCAGTGGAAACAAAAGAAGGAAGGGGTATGCCCAAGCAACCATACAGAGGTATATGTATGCGGGTGTGGATTTTCAAGTGGCTTATGTGGTGTTACAATCCCTGAAGACTTTGTGGCCATTTCCTGATCGAAACACTAGTGCTATTTCTGGCATCTGGTTCTCCCCCTACTCTCCCTTATTTATTTATTTTTTTTTGTAATGCTTTCTTTTTGTAGGTATTTTATCCTACAGATAGGCTATCAGGTAGCTAGTATATTGATGCTCTCAATTTTATCAATTTGCGTGCTCATTATTGCTATTGTGTTGAACCAGGAGATCCCAACAGTCTAATGTAATAACACAGACAAGAGCAGAAAAGCTAATTAATTTGCATACAGAAATATTCAACAGCGCAGAACTCCCTGGAACGGGGCATAAGTGAAATGGGATATAGCATAATGTTGTGCTTTTAGAGTTGGTAGGAGTATTCCTGTGGATTTTTAATCTAGCAGCAGAAAGTCGGGCTGAAGTACAGCCAAAACAAGTGGTGGTGGGGGGGAAATCTTATTATAGATTCTTTAGGTATCAGCATTGCATAATGCCGTAATGTATCATGTTTCATTGTGGCACTTTCTCCCATTTGTCACTTTGTGTCACATCGCTATATCTCAAAAATAACAGCGTTCCTTCTCTCTCTCTCTCTCTCTCTCTCTCTCTCTCTCTCTCTCTCTCTCTCTCTCTCTCTCTCTCTCTCTCTCTCTCTCTCTCTCTCTCTCTCTCTCTCTCTCTCTCTCTCTCTCTCTCTCTCTCTCTCTCAAGGCAAATGGACACAAAAGATCTGACACTAAAAACAAGGATATTTCAAGGATCAGCATCTTAAATAAGAAGAAATTTAAATAAATATTTCAAGGCTCTTTTATCAGGAAAATGACGGTTAAAATGATTTCCCGCTTACCTTAGATATCTCCTCCCCAGAAATCCCTCCATTGTTTTCTAGTTTAGCTTTTTCTTCATTACTAAATAATTTTTTTTAAAAAACATAGTGAGTAATAGAGTGTTTTCCTCATCAGTTGTAAGCATTCTAATTTCATTTAATCTCAAAATACTGTACCATATTATTCTAACACTATTTACATCAAAAATAAGTAGCAGATGGGATTTTATTAACAATTATCTATGCTTATCTGTACTGGACAATGACCTTAATAAAGATGTGATTTGATATGTGCTTATCTATTATGGTAAAGTCAGTTATTGGGAAATAAATTCCATGAAATTCTATTGCATTGAAACAGAGATAATATACCTTTATATATATTACCTGTGGAGGGACATATTTTAAGGATCGCAATAACAGTTTCATTTATGTTTATGTGTGTATGAATGTATGTGGTGTGTGTTCATGGTTGTGTATCTGCGTATCTCCTGCCTGCTATCCTGAGGGTCTTATTGATCTAGGATCAAAGTCCCGAGAAGAGACAAAAGGGATTATTTATTTTTATTTATTTATTACTTAGATTTCTATGCCGCCCTATTGCAAAAACTCAGGGCGGCTCACAACATACTGCACTGTCTATGCTTGATAGGCCAGAGTACATTCTGAACACTCTCTTTTTTGTACGATATCCTTGAGATACCAAATTGGAAGGAATTTTTTTATTTTTTTTATTTATTAAATTTGTTTGCCACCCATCTAGATCGCCAGTTTATTCCTCTGATTTAGACCAGAGTTGCTTTGTGCTCTAGATCTATGCCCATGGTATCCATGGCAGCTTCAAGATACCTCGAAGAAACGGACTTGGGAGAAATGGAAGTGGGGGCGGAGGGTCATAAAAGACGGCCAACAAACCACAATGGAACATCTTATAACAAAGGAGGTGTATGGATCCTATTGGGGGCTTATTTTTTTTAGTGGGGAAAAGAGTTGATAATTTTATGGTGTAATAGAAACATTAGTCCTCGAATTACAATATTCAATTGTTCATTTAGGGACTATTCAAAGTTACAACAGCACTGAAAAAAGTGACTTATTGACATTTTTCACACAACCGTTGCAGCTTCCCCATGGTCATGTAATCAAAATTCAGACACTTGGCAACTGACTCATATTTATGACAGTTGCAGTGTCCTGGGGTCATATAATCAGCTTTTGAGACTTTCTGACAAGCAAAATCAATGGGGAAAGCTAGATTCACTTAATAACCATGTTACTAATTTAACAACTGCAGTGATTCACTTAACAAATGTGACAAGAAAAGTAATAAAATGGGGCAAAACTCAATTAACACATTTCTCACTTAGCAACATAAATTCTAGGCTGTCGTGGTTGTAAGTTGAGAACTATCTGTATTATGCTGATAATTCTTGGAGTAGCTACTTGTAAAGAGTCATCTTTTTTTCCGAAACAATTGCAAAGTTTATATTATGGGCTGATATACAATTTCTAAAATCAATCTCATCACATCCCTCTTTAGGGGAAATAATGAGAGTTTTAGGACATCATTAGATATACCCCCGAGCATAATCTGGAATATTTAATTCTATTCTCTATTGCCATTGCATGAAATTTGAGAAGTAATATGTTTAATCATCTCTAGTTTAGATTATGTAATTTTTATTTAGGAACATGTGTTCTTCTGATAAATATGTAGTTCCAAATAGCAGTACCGATATATACTAAGGAACCTATAATCCTCTACTCTCCAATACCATTTATTTATTTATTTATTTTATTTATTCGGTCTTGTATGCCGCTCCTCTCCGGAGACTCGGAGCGGCTAACAACATGTATATAAAACATCAAATTCTAATACAGGTCCAAATAAAAATATCTAAAAAACAAACTAACACCCACTCATATTCACCATTCAATCCACAATCATCCCCAGGCCTGCCGGCAGAGGTAAGTTTTAAGGTTTTTACGGAAGGCCAGGAGCGTGGGAGAAACGCAGACTTCAGGAGGCAGTTGGTTCCAGAGGGCGGGCGCCACAACAGAGAAAGCCCTCCCCCTAGGGCCCGCTAGCCGACATTGTTTCGCTGACAGGACCCGGAGGAGGCCGACCCTGTGTGCTCTCACCGGTCGTAGGGAAGTATGTGGCAGAAGATGGTCCCGTCTTCTGCCACATTTACTAGCTAGCAGTGATATGCAGCTAGTTTTTCAGGTCATTCAGTGTGCAAAATAGAACCAAATATTTGGATCACAACTCACATTGATAACATTGTAAAAGTTGTAGTTAATGTATCTGAATGGTGTTATGCTGCCTGTTCCTGGTATAGGCAATTATTGGGCATGACTGCAAAAGACTCACCTGCTTTTTCTTCAAAACAAAACAAGGGGGCTTTGTTTTTTCAAGTATAAACAAACACACTTAAAAATCATTACTTTAAAAACATTTATCAATAAACAAGTCTTCCAAGTTAGATATAAATTATTACCATATAATCCCTCAAGCTGTATTTTCTGTTATTCATTTATGAAGAGGCAATGATGCAGGAGGTGAATTAACTATGTTCATTAAGATCATTTTGGACCCAACAGTGACCATGAACAGAAACAAACTAAACATCTTACAAGGAATATATTATTGTGCATGGACTGTCCCAACTACTGGTATACACACACACACACACACACACACACATGTTTTCTGAGGTTTTCGCGGGTGTTTGTATGTAGGTCTTTGGTTCTTCGGGTTTTCTCCATTTCTAGCAATGCTCTTAGAAGCACGAAGCCAAAAGCACCAGCCTGAAGATGACGAATGGGACTTCGTCAAAACGTCGCCAAGACACTTTAAATTCTACACGGGAGAAAACCCGAAGAACCAAAGACCTATATATATATGGATTGAGCTGATACAGGCAAAAGAAAAAGAAAAAGAAAGAATATATATATATGTGTGTGTTTTCTGAGGTTTTCGCAGGTGTTTGTATGTAGGTCTTTGATTCTTCGAGTTTTCTCCCACATAGAATTTGAAGTGTCTTGGCGACGTTTCGACGAAGTCCCATTCGTCATCTTCAGGCTGGTGCTTTCGGCTTCGTGCTTCTAGGAGTGTTTAGTGTTTAGGGGTTTATATCCCTAATATATATATATATATATATATATATCTGGGTTCGAATCCCATAAAGGGTATGGCTAACTGAAGAGAGTAGAATGAGTTCGAAATGGCCATCTTACTCTCCCAATTTAATTCTTTATCTCTTTGTCAAAAAAAAGAAAATTTGAATTTGTAAATGTTTCGCAGTTGCGACTTGAGCCTGCTCTATGCCCCTAGTTGGGGGGCGGCAAGGCAAAAGAGATTGTAAAAAGTATAACTGCAGTATAGCAGTTAAAAATGTCAAGGTGTAACCAATCAGACCGATCTGTCTGAAAAACCTCCTGTATATATATTCCCTTGACTCAGCTGGCAAAGAGGGGAGGAGAGCCTGTGGCTTGGTGGTTAAATCACTGCCTAGTATGTAAAACTGCCCAGGTTTGAATCCCATAAAGGGTATGGCTAACTGAAGAGAGCAGAATGAGCTCGAAATGGCCATCTTAGTCTCCCAATTTAATTCTTTACCTCTTTGTCAAAAAGGAAATTTGAATTTATATATATGTATAAAACCCCTAAACACTTAACTGGTAAGAAGACAAGTGTGTTTTAGCATGGATGTCAAATCAAACCTCCTGTGGAAAAGTCTCCGTTCTATAAAGCCCAGCAATTGAGGGCCTGATCACACCTGATTTTTGGTGAAAAACTTCTTTTTAAGATTTTTTCCAAGAATGGCAACTTTGATGCATGAGCTAATTAAGTCTGAGATGCTTCATCCCATTCCTTTAGCTGTACTAAATTGCAATTACTTTGGAAGTTCTAAATTCTCTGCATTCTCTTTGCATATACTTTGTTTCATTATGCTTATAAGAACATCTCTATTTATTACGTGTAAAAATATTGGTTTCATATTTTCAAGCTCACTTAAAATGCATTTGTGCATTTTTAATTTTAAAACTAATAAATGACTGAGTGATACCCCGATTTTCATCTATTTCCTTCTGTACTAATCAGCTAATTTTTAATGTGTTTATTATTTAATACTTGTCTTATGATGTTTCCATTTTGATATCCCTAAAATAAACCTGTTGCAATAGATGCAGATTTTTAAAAAATCCTTATAGAAACAAAGTCCTTGTGTCCTTTGATCCAAATAATAAAATCAATTCTTACATAGAAACAAGCTATGCTGTTAAGGCTTTAAACATCATCATAAACCATAGTGAGTCACTCAGTCCATCATCTCCAGGTACCAGATATTTCAGTTCTTTCCCCCAGCAACCATCAATCAAACTTTATAGGCTCACAAATGGCTTGGCCGGCAGTTGTAATACCTTAGCTATATTCACACAGCAAATAAAGTGTATGCAAAAGTCATAAGCTGGTGAGTCCAGCTAAGAAAGGCTAGATAGATTCATGGATGTAAAGTGTATCGGTGGTTATTAAAACGGATGTCCATGTGCCGCCTCTATGTTGGTTGAGGCAGGCAGGATTCCCTTGAGTACCATTTGTTGGGGGTCAAGGGAAAGGGAGGGTTTTGCCTTCTCTTTCTGCTCAAGATCCCCATGTACAATTGGTGGGCCACTGTGTGACACAGAATGCTGGACTCGATGGGCTTTGGCCTGATTCAGTATGGCTCTTCTTATGTTCTTATGTTCTTATAGCATCATTGGATGGTGCAAGGCAAAGAATGCATCAACTTTGATTTAGCTAAGTGGATCCGGATGAGTGCCAGCAGTGGCCAGCAATTGCATGGAATTAGCTATGTTTAATATGTTATGGTTTATAGCAGACATGTCAAACTCATGACATCATGTGATGTCCAGATAAACGTATCTGGAGAGTTTTGCCATTGCCGGCAATGGGATGGGCGCAGCTTCTGCATGACACGTCCAGCTTATAGGCTGGCAGTTTGACACCCCTGGTTTATAGCAATAGCACTTAGACTTATATACCACTTCATAGTGCTTTACAGCCATCTCTATGCGGTTTACAGAGTCAGCATATTTTCCCCAATAATCTGGGTCCTCAATTTACTGATCTCAGAAGGAGGTCAAGATTGAACTCCTAGCAGTGGGCAGAGTTAGCCTTCAATACTGCTTTCTAACCACTGCACTACCACACAGAATCATGAGAAAAAGGTAAGATGCAATGGAAGAACTAAATACCCGTTATTTTGATTCAGTGTTAAAGAATGCTAGAGAAGATTGTGACTTGTTTATGTTCAAATCATTTAGGTTGTCTCTTCAGAACTGATCAGTACTGCAGATGTGGACATGACCTGCCTAAAGTATTCTCTCCTCTGACACTTTTATTTTCTGATCTGCTGTTATTGATTATATGATAGTCTCTGCAAGCATTGCTAACTGCCTGATATCATTTCCTTAGAAGACAACTATGCCTGGCTGTTTATCCCAACTGAGAAATGATTTGAAACCAGGCTTCATAGGACTTAGCCCAGCTGCCAAAAATGAAATAATTTCATTTCAGCTCTCTCCAGCTTAATATGCATTCAGTTCAGTGGTGCCCACAGTGGATGGGGATTGCACAGTCACAAGTGCCTTTTTGTGTGTGTGTGTTTTTTAACTTTCCTCTGGTTTTTAAACTTTCCTCAACAGCACAAATCACCCAAGAAAATACACCTACTTTTGTTAGAAATGTGGTTGCTATCATTATAGTCAGCTGTAAACTTTAGAAAGTATGGACACATTACTGTACTAGGTGATGTTATTCTGAAGGCAAAACTTTTCTTTTGTCAGCTCCTCATCAATTAATCTAACTTTGAAAGTTTTGTCAGAAGAACCTTGTCAACTTCCGTTTTCTCAGCAACCACCCCAGCACCTGTATAAAATGACAGCAGCCTCATTTCTGAGAGAAGCCTTTAAAGCTTATGGATGGATTTTTGTTTGGCAAGAATCAATATCTGTTAAATGCGCTGGCTTCTAAAATTAAGAAGCAAAACTGCCATCTTAAACTGGAGAGTTCATTCCAAATTATTTTCTCCTCTGAAGTATAACTAAATATCATTTTATTATTGGGCCCTCCTCCATTATTTTACAATTATTTTGAACATGCTTATGTGATTTGCATCATGATGATGATGATGATGATGATGATAGCAATCCAGACTATGTAAATGGCTTTTGAATTGTATATTAATGTTCGGCAAACTCTCGGTTTCACTCCAAATATGGAAATAGTTTACTAACAGGTTTCAGTTCATAATATAATGAAAATGAGATCTGGAAACATGCATTTTCCAAACCATCTTTCATGATTGGGGGAACAGGTGATGGCACTAAGTGTATTCATTCTTGTCACAAAGACTGAAGAAGAAGGTGAAATGGTAGTGCGATGAGTTTTCTCCTTTCATTTGCAATTCCTCCATTATTTCAAAGGCCTATCTCATAATATTGCTGCCTGTATTGTTGTCTTTATCACGCAAGGCACTCATTGGAGACACTTATTGGAGTGAAGGAGAATATGAATGGAATATTGTCTATGAAATCTAAAGTTATGGAAAGCAAAATGACCTGCTGATCACTCTGTCAGTATCATTTATAGGATGCATGGATTTAAGTAGCTCCTCAAATTAGGAGCTGGAATATTGCTTTTTCAGTCACAAATCATACAAACACTGCATTAGGCAGGAAAATTAAGGCAAGTTAATTTTGTCTTAGACTGGAGATAGGTTAGAGTTAGTATGTAGGAGCCAATGTACTCATTTCTCTAGGCATAGGTACTCAAATTAATTGGTCCTTCCAAGGTTATCCTTATCGTGTTCCCATCATCAAGCATTGCAAAACTGTTGCATGACGTTTGTTTAGTACTGCAAGAATGCTACTTCCCACTGGTTGAAATTTGTAATTCTGGTAGTTGCATAAAGGTGAGAGAGAGTTACTTTGGTGTGGTGGTTAAGGTGGTGACCTAGAAACCAGGATATTGTAAGTTCTAGTCCTACCTTATGTATGAAAAATGAGTTGGATGACTTTGGGCCGGTCCCTCTCTCTTGCCCGGCTCACCTCAAAGGTTGTTACTGCAGGCAGGGACCATAAGAGGAAGGAGGAGTATTAGGTATGAGGGTGAAAGTTCATTCTCCGAGCTTGTGGGTTCATAGAACACCTCAGCAGGAGTCAGTGTTTATAAGGGCTTCTGTTTATAAGGGTGTGCCAAGTGAGGGTCTGTAATGAGTCTTGTGATAGGTCAAGTAATGGGGAGGTTACATCAGGTCAGGGCCATTGGGAGGTGAACTGCAGCCTTGAGCTGTATGTGGGGGGTGGAGAGGGGAAAATTTAAAAAAAGTGAAAGCCATATAGTAAAATACACATGGGTGGTACAGTGTCCTGGGTGAAATGATTACATAGTACCCCATATTGATAAATAGTATCTGAAAATTGTAGTACGAAGATTATCAAGCAGATTGAACTGATTCTGGCTGCTGCTTTGTAATCAGATAAAATGTAATGTTTAATTCTTGTTTGTAGAAATATTGACATCCCCCCAAATAAATGGATGCATCTTTCTTATTGAAATCCATAATCCACACTATAGACTTCAAGTTTCAGCATGCCAATGCAAAAGCAAAATTCAATGGAATTTATTTCAAAATAAAATATTAGATATTAGTCAAAACTACACACACACACACACACACACACATTAAACTGCTACTATGTTGGTTACATTATTTGCTCTGTTAACTACATACAATTTGAGACAAATGGCTACATGGACAGATAAATAATACATAGATATATGGATACACACAAGTTCTATGCGTACACAGTAGAAATAGACCACAGTACAATTGGTTTTCAATTAATTGTACTGATTCTTAAATACAGACATTTTAATCACACAATCATTAAAAATAACGACACATTGTTAACATAATTTTCTGTGTTGTATGCTTTTTCTATGTTAACCTATTATATTATTGTAGAACACTGAATATTTCTTCCCTCTTCAAAATTAGGCTGATAAAATAGGAAATTCCAGGATATTAAGTTGTTTAAAAATAAGTTAAATTCTTCAAGGCAACTGGACTTATTTTTTTCTTGAAGACGTTTCACTTCTCATCCAAGAAGCTTCTTCAGTTCTGAAGAAAAATTGAACTGAAGAAACTTCTTGGATGAGAAGTGAGAGGTCTCCAAGGAAAAACAAAGTCCAGTTGCCTTTTGAAAAAGTGTCTTTGGGACAACCATGAACTGGATGACTGAAATATTTGCTATGTGACAGTGTTGGGGCAGTGAAGCCCAAGATACATGACACAGTTGTATATTCTTTGTAACAGAACAAAGGTGTTTGAAGGACAATGTAAGTCCACCAGAAAAGTGGAAGTTAGCTGTATTTCTTATTAACATAGCAGCTACTGATTTTCTGGATAGCTCTACATAATTAGAACAAAAAACAATGACAACAAAAATGACGGGAATCTATTTTCTGAATAATGTTCTTTGTCATTGTTTGTCTAAATCTACAAGCAGAATGATTTAGCTAAAACTAATAGGATTCAGGGGTCAGGCCTGTAAATTTTATTGGAGGTCTCTATACACCACCACCAGCCCCCATAACTCAGACATTATTAGAAGGTGTTTATAGGTGTTCGAATGTTGTGGAGGGAATGGAATAGGAATGTATTTAAAGAATGTTACTGTTTTCCTCCTTTTTCTTTTGTCTCTGTGTGCCCGTGTGTGTGTGTGTGTGTGTGCCCCCGTGTGTGTGTGTGTGTATGTGTGTGTGTGTGTGTGTGTGTGTGTGTGTGTGTGATTAAGGGATGGAGAAAAGCTTGAACCACAGAGGGGATTCTTCTAAATAAGGATAAGGAGAGTTGATGAAACAAACTAGGAAATGACAGGACAGAATATGGTGAGTCATGTTTTTAACAATTTGTAATATGATTTTGATTTCTCTTTGTTGTTTTTTTTAAATATACAGTATTTCTGCTTGACCAGAGCTGGCCAGGCTAAATACCTAAATAAGGAAATAAAAACACAAAGACAGCAAAGGCACAATGCACTACATTTTTAAAAGGTAGTTGGTATAATGTGATGAAGAAACTTATTATGAAATGTAAAATAATGTCAAACAGAGGGAAATGCAGCAGCTTCACGACTGCATAAATCAGAGAGAATACACAAGGCAATAAATTCTGTTCAGCTTCCTAGCTGTGTGGGCAAAGGGGGGATTAAACCAGGCAGGGGTTTAAATTTATAGTGCATCTTATTTATGAGTGAGGCCTCAATCACGTATCAGAGACACTAGGCCTGTAATAATGGCACAGGCAAAACAGAGTCAATTCTCAGTGGGCAGGTGCCTTTAGGACATGATGGTATTCTACGATGCAGCGAAGAATATGAAATGTCGGATAGCAAAAATCAGAACAGCTCCCCAGTTGTATAGCATGTTATGTATCTCTGCTACAAGAAACCAAAAGAAACCCCTTAGATTCTTCTCTCAGTTGACCCAATTCTATATTGTCACTCTTGCCATTTTTTTCCCTTTACCTTTTTGGTCTTGTTCCATATTTTAAACAACCAGCTCTGATAAAAGAATACATCCTGCATTTTGAAAAGTAATTTCTGGATACTCAGAATTTGTGTAATGTTCTGTCTAATCAGCAACTCCCTGCTTTTTTCCCTAAGACGATAAATATTGTTTGCACAACATGCAATTGCTGCGTTGCCATCAAACCTGTCTCCAGTGTAAGATTTGTGAGGCCTGAGGGTCAAACGATATGCTGTATTAATGAGATCGCATGCACATGATCCTGTGGTTTTGTCCATTGTGTACTTTCTTTAGAAGAAAAATAAAGCAAAGACCCAATTTAGATTGGGCCAACATATAGAGGAAAGGAAATTGTAAAGAAGATATAAACCTCCACAACAGAAGAGAATATATGTTGCTCAGGTTTGAATTGTGGAGTCCTTGGTGATTTCTGAGCATGGTTGCTTGCTTGCAAATCTTTCATTACAGAACTAGCTAACTTCATTACCACTTGAAAATTTCTTTCAAATTTTGTTTTTATCGCAACTTTATCGATGGAGGTAGCAGAGAGTACTTCTGCTGGCCCGTTTTGTTGCAGATCTTTGACTGACCAACCTGGAAAGAGCTAGTTAGTAGAAGGACTTCCTTTGCAACATCTTCCCTTAGGAGGCTGCAGACATATTTTCCCCATCCTGTAACGAAATAAATGCAAAAACATCCCATCCCATCCACAAGAATTTCATGGATGTTCTCACTTTAAGGCAAATTCTCTTTCATCCAATTAAATAGGAAGGAAAACTGCAGGATAATTTTTTGCACTGCAGTAGACAGGCCCAACATGTTTATTCTAATGTGCATGGACTTGAAATGCCTACTCTTTTGTCACACACACACACACACACACACACACACACACACACACCTGACACACACACACACACACACGTCTGTCTGTCTGTCTGTCTGTCTGTCTGACTATCTCTACATTCCTCCTAACAGAGTTGATCTAAACAGAATGCATATTCATCAAAATGATTTTCTAATTGGAATAACTGTTCAAATACTTTCCCAAAGGGATACTTGGTTGATTGTTCACTATTTCCTGAAATAGAAGGCCACATATTTTATTGAGGGAAAATGTAGAGGGACTAACAACATTTGCAGTGGAAAGGAGTTCAGAATGGAAAGAAAATCGGGAAGGACGTGGTTCCTGCAGTGGGCCTGGAAAGCCCAGAGTGGTGCAGAGCCCATTAAATGGCTGGTATGAATGTAGGTTATCGCTGGGGTGGGGAGTTATTATTTTATTATTTTCATCTTTTATTATTTGTATTTCTTTTATATTGTGTTTTTATGTCCTCTAAGCTGCCTTGAATCGCCCTGTGTAAGTAGGGGGCAATATAAGTTTTCTAAATAAATAAATGAATGACTGAATAAAAGACCTTGGTGTATAAGGCTGCCTTTTTTTATGTTATTACTTTTATATAACAATGTGTGGAGAAAAAGAAGCCTGTTTATGTGTCAACTCTACGCCAGTCTCAGCCTAAGGTTTAGACTGAAGTTACCACAGTGTCTTTAAGAATTCTACATCTGGATTTTCTACGTCTCCCTGACATCCTTCTGCCTTTACTGGGTTGAGTTCAGCACATGAAGCTGCCTTAGAAACCAACTTTCCTCTTGCAGGGTCAAAAGTATCAGATGTAGATATAGACTAGGTCCCTGTACTTTTATGTTTCAAGGTTACTTTTATTGCTTCGCTGAATAGCATAGCGCTTAGAGGGAAGCAAGTGAATGTATTTTCCTTCCCCTTTAGCTATGTTTATTTTACATTGTCTTCTTCCTCTGCCTGCAGCACTGACGTGTTCTCCCAGTACTCCTGAACCTATTTATTTTCCATCTACTATTTATCCCCGCAAGGCATTGTTCCTGTCTATCTCAATGGGAAGACTGCTCAGGGCTTTTCTGGGTTCTTCTGTCTCGACTGTTGTAGGAAGGCAAGAAATGTAAACAAGCGCCAGCACTCTTGAGACTCATACGGAAGATCTAGCACTGAGAATAGAAAATGTTCAGCAACTAAAGTTTGTCTCCCCTTCCAAATGTAATTAATTTTCAGAAGAAGAACACAAGGAAATGGGAGCATGTTTCATAGGAAAAAGAGAGAAAGAACAAAAGGAAAAGAGGAACTGTATCAGAAACAGAGCTTGCTGTCCAGGCTTGTTTTACAGCATCACACTTTCTAGGGATTTAAATAAAATCCTGTGGATCCGGGTAACTAGATTGTTTGGTTTTCCATCTTACCCAAGAAAGGACTACAGGAGTTCTAATGAATTAACAAAGAAAGAAAATGTTAATGCTTTTTACTGAAACTCAGATTCACACAATCTTTTACACAAGACACATACATTCTGCAAACATTATTTTTGGTTTAACTGTTTACAGGTTCATATTCCATCTCTTATACACTTTTGAATGGCCCTGAGTGTGTGTGTTCTCACTCGTTTTCTCTATAAGGCATGCATTTAAGGATTTTAAACCCTACCCTGTAACATATGTACAATCTCTAAAAATCCCTGGGTAAAAATCCTAAACTGCAACATCTATTTGCTTGTCTGAAGAAACAGGAGCATTTTCTCTTGATATTAGATATACTTATGATGGACTCTGATTGGATAGGCTGAAAGCCTGAGAGTGCAGGGCAGACTATGAAAGGTAATCCTGTAAGATTTTTTACACAGTTATGAGTATCGTTAAGGTGTAGCCACTGAAATTATTTCAGTACAAGGTGGATCCTGAACCTCAAGAAAGCACCATTCACTATCCATGTTGCTATATTCACATCCAGCTCTAAAATATGGATTTTCTTCAAGGGCTGTCCCTCAAAAACACACACAAACCTTGCTAGTTAATATGTCATCAGCATCAAATCTTTCTACTCTAAGTAAGTTCTTCTATCAGGTGAAGCTAATAAAACATCCTTGTTGCCAACTATGTTATACAGCTAAAGTGAGAAGGACTCCAGGCACTATTTGATTCCTAACCAGGAATTCAACAGTATCTTAATCACCGAATCTTAAAGTCCATCCCTCAGAATCATGTCACTCCTCATAATCAAGCCTTAGGGTCTCACCAAACTGTGTTACCCCTTCTTTATTGTTAACCCATTTCTCCTAGTTCTTTGAAAGAAGAACACTTGCAGGATACAAATCATAGCTGATTTACAATCTCCAAGGAAAATTTACTTCTATGATCCTAATCATCCCTAGAATAAACCAATATATACCTCCCATTTCCTTGATAATCTAAACCATTTGCCCTTTCTATGTTCCCTCCCAAAAAACCTGCTTGTATTAACACTCTGATTAATATAGATAGGATTTTTCTTTTACTAGGACAGCTCATTGTACTGAACTGTAGGTAGTGATGTGCTGGTAAATGTTTAACAATTGGCTCTGCCAGCTCCATTGCTGCCATTGTGCCATGCCACAAGCTGCAAAGGAACTGATTGGCACACTAGATGTCAAGGTTCACCTAAGCATTCATCTGGCTTGTAAGATTCCAGAAAATTTAACCATCATCCGTTCTCCTGAGCTAGTGCAAGCTGGTTCTAGCATACTACTGGGAGAAGGTTGAGTCTTATAGCTGATTTCTCCCCACTGGACCACATCCTTCAATAAGTGCTCATGATCAGCTTGATCTCTTGGCCTTTCATCTTTCTAAGATCTAAGAGCTAGAGAAAATTGGGTATGGTACAGCTTCAATTCCCTTATGTTGTTTCTAATGAGATATTTTCAGGGTTAGAATTGAATCACCTTGCAACTGATATGGAAGAATCACATCCTCTCTTATTAACTAGTGTAAGCAGTGCATCCTACTGCAGTTATAAAAGCTAGTCTATATTTCACCCGTTGGGTTGCAGTGAATGAATACATTCAGGCTGTCCTACAGCTTTATTAGAAGTACAGAAGCTTTCTGTTCTGCTTTTTTAAAACATATCCCAGGGAGGAGGGAGGCATGTATGAGCTTTCAAGAGCTATTTCTTACTGCTTTTTCCTCTTTCCAAACAAGTGTGGCAGTTCCTGTGATTCCAAGGTTGACAAGAGCACATCACTCTGGTGTTCAGATGGATGTAGTGACTACCCATCAAATATCAGATCAAGTTGAAAGTCCCAAGGGCAAGTGCTGCTGTCAATTTACACAGGTGAATGTGTAACTGAGAGAAGAGTTTGGCCCTTAGGCTTGATCTTCAAATACCTTGGTTAGAAGGGGGAAAAAAATCATCAAATGTTAGCTTAGGACATAGAGCAAGGACATTTCTTGATATATTTGATATACAGCCACTACCAACAAAGATCAGTTATTTCTTAGACTGCTGTCTTGCACTCAGTTGCATATGCATGAGTGCCATTACACTAATTGGACATTATCACAGCTAACCAAGGAAATTTCAAGGCATCAGCCAGTATAAACCTACTATCTCATGTGGCCTGATTTTTTTTTTGTGAGCTTCATTGGAATTATCAGCATAAAAGTTGTTAAGGGTTCAAGACTGCAGTGGGAAATTTTATTGAAGATATTAATGAATGACATTTTAGAATACTTTGAATTAGAGTGACATTTAGGCAGTCATTCACATAGCAGGATACTTCTGATTTGGAAGTAGAAACTCATTCAGACCATACATTTCAAGCATACATATATTTGTAATTCATTCATTGGTAAATATTGGAAGAGTAAATGTTAAATATTCCCATATACTTTTGATATTTTACAAAATTACTTAACAGACAACACATGCTTCCTTCCCCCTTTCTTTTCTCGATATTTGGCAATATTTTCTGCAATAAAAATAAAATTATGCTAATATTGAGGAGTATTGAAACGAAAAGACCAGGAAATAAATTTGCCTCCAAGTTCTCTTGTTCCAGGAGCTAATCCTACAATTACCTCTGTAACCTATGGAGCTTCCTTTGGCTTATTCCTCTATCCCTATGTTTGTCAAATTAGCAACTTTAAGCTGTGTAGACTTCAGCTCTCAGAATTCCCAACTCATTGTAGAGATTGAGAAACACTGTTCTACACCTTGGTAATGTCCCAGACCCAATCCCTATACACATTAGTGGAATGAAACCTTGAAAAAATATATAAGACTTCCTAAAGGAATAAACTTAATAATCATGAGAGGAGAAATGCTTTTATAAACCTTAAGTAAGTTTTGCTTGTTTCTTTAGCTAACATTCTAGCTTACTCCACTTCAGTGCTCATATCTTGGCTCCTGTCACAAATCTCTCAAGTCCTTTGCCAAAATCCATGTTCTGTTCTTCTGGCTTCTTTGCAAACTCTTCTAGGGAAAGAATATTGTCAAAGGTCCTGATTGTTGGCTTGAATGTTTGCTGTGATTTTCCAACTACACCCAACAACATCAATTTTAGGATATTTAAGCTAATATTTTTAATTCTTTTTCTTTAAACCAAAAGATTTGGAAGCATCTGAAAAGTCTGCATGGTAACAGAACTGGAAATATACCCACGTATCTCAATAAATTAAACAAAAAATCATAAATCAATATTGGAAAAGCAGTGGAAAATTTTAGGGTTATTAGGGTTTCAGAAGTCTGTGATATAAGATTATGTATTCCCAAAGAAGACGGTGATGAAATTTGGTAAAAAGTGGAGGAAATCACTTCTCCTTGCCATCGTACACAGTTCAGGTTGTCACTGTTACTGTGAAAGGCAGAGGCCTCTGTAGTAAGCCACAGTGACATCAAAATGACATCATGTACATCACGATATCAGAGTGAAAATTGCATAATAGTAATTATAGCAACAATAATACACACTTGACGTGGTTGTGCAGCTTGCATGTTCAGAGGAGGATTTAATTATTTATTTCATATGGCACAACATTAACCATTGTTTTTATTTTCAGTACTCATGCTCCCTCTTCTTGCTGGGAGATCCTTGTGAATGCCAGAAGCCAGAATGTGTAGACCAGGGGTGTCAAACTGCCGGCCTGCAGGCCGGATGTGTCATCCGGAAGCTGCGCCCACCCCATTGCCGGCATTGGCAAAACTGTTCCGATACGTTGTACGACGTCATGTGACGTCGCGAGTTTGACATGTCTGGTGTAGACTATTTAACTGTGACAAAGTTACGTTGCCTGGGGTGTATCATGAGGAAGCTGCACCCCTTTAGAGAAGCTGTTCAGAGGAGAGTTATGAAAGAGGTTCAACCATACTGGACATGTCTCATCAGAGTAGACAAATGAAGAATACTCTTCCATAAAAAATTATTGTGAGATGTACTCTATGGAAACTCATACTGGATTAATTGTTATCAACTAGGACTGCAGAAGGTATTGGAGTTCCTATATATTTGGTGACAAATAGGCTACAAAACTCAAGACTTTTAGCTGAGCAACTAGGGCTAACAGCTGCAGGACTACTAGAAAAAAAGTTGTTTACCCAACAGAAATATATGAAGACTGAAAACAAATAAATAACGATCTGTTACAGGTGAAGTCAGTGGACTCAATTGCTGTGTTCTATTGTGAATGTAACTTTCAATCTGTTTCTTTATTTGAGAAATGGACAATGAAAGGACCTTTTCTCTCTCGTAGTAAGACCAAAGCAAACTTCCACAACCAGGATCATCATTGTTTCAATGATAGCCATCATTCAGCTCATAGTTATCCTTCAGACAGTGCAAATAATAATAACTATGAAAGAAATATTCAGTTTATTCTGCTTTAGTTTAACCTTTAATAAATAATATTTATTATTTATTGATTAGTCCAATGACCATATCAAATAAGGGAAAGAATATGACCTTTAGGAAGGAATTTGTGAACTGTTAAGGGAGGGTTTTGGAAAAAGATGACAACTTGGTCCTAAGAAAAAGGAGGGCATGAGAAATAAATTCAAAATGATGCTGCCTTGATTATGTTTGGTACAAGAAAAAAAGTATAAAGAATTCCTCATAGGTCCTCAAGATTTGTTACCCTGTCCTAAAACAAAGAAGAATATTCTTGGGATCTCTACAATGGGGTTTCCCTTGTGGGATTTCCATTTGACTGTGCCTAACTCAAAGTGTTGTCAATAACGTACACAGGAATATTTGGAGCAATGTTTTTGAAATATGAAATAATATCGATGTCCAATAAGCTAGGAGTGGATGTCTCCAAAAAGAAAGAATTGCATCTGCTTTCCAGAATGAAGTGGCAGTCAGCAAAAGATTGCATTGCACTGTCAGTTTTAGTTTTTTTCGAAAATGGTGAGATGACTGGAAGAAGATGGAACTAATAATTAGGAAATAGAACAACTCTGCTCATTGTCCCCCTCCCCTTGCAATGAGGGTTCCCTTTCTCCCATCTCCATTACATTTATCAAGTTAATTATGCCAAATCATGGGTAGTGCCACAATAATTCCATCACTAGGGGGAAAATTTATTCCCATTATTAAAGATGGAATGATCAGCTTTTGCAGCCTAATATATGAAGTATGCCCGGAATGGAAAATTGAAGGGAGAATAGAATGCTATGTAAGAAAAGCAAAAGAATAAAATTCTTTGCAGTATATGTATGGTCAAAATCAGAACTTGCTTCTTTCCTCTTTATAGGTATCAGTTGCAACAACGAATCATAAAATATTTTTCCTTTCTTCTTTTTTTTTTACTGTTTTATGATAAATATACAACTAGAAAGCATGGCACATTTTTGTGTGTGTGTGTATTTAAGTTACAAGGTTAATACTTAAATTTTATGGGGAAATCATGTTCCTGTTCATCCCAAATTAGGTGACAGTAATGTCCAATAGATCCTACAATATCGAAATCCACTCATTGTTCATGCATTGGGGAAAGCAAAAATAAATAAGCAAATAATTTTGTTCTTCGGCATTGTAATGATAGAGGAACTACAGATTTATAATCTTCAGTTACAGATAGGTTGGTTTTTTTTAATTTTCTGTGTGGTAAGCTGAAGTTTTATAGACATAATAGAAAGATGGATGAAAAATATTCTTTGTGGTCAAGGTTTAATGATTTGTTTAAAAACTAGGCCAAATGATTTTTTGTGAGCAGCATGGTATGGTTCTGGTATTTCTTTTTATTTCCAGTCTACTTTTGTGAGGTTATTTTCTTTTTCTTGTATGTGATAGAAATAATATTAATGAAATGACTGAAAACTGTACAATGGTGGACTTTTCCCACCTTTTCCAACTGGTGGGCCCCAGATTTGTTGAACTTCCATTTATCCCCAGAACTCATAATACTAATTTTCAAGGAAAGTACCCACTGATTTTCAAAAGAGGAGGTAAAGAATTACAATTTTATGAGATGTGTAATGAAAAGTGATTCCATTATTCTATACGAGGAGTGTATATGATTTACAGCTTTTTGCCTTTGACAGTTTTTACGAGAAAGGAAACTTTGTTTTCCCTAGAGGGTGTTTTTGCAGTACTCAAAAAGAAGGAGAATGGCAAAAATATTCATTTGCTAAGTTGTATACTGGTAGTTATAGCATACATTCTTCTATGGATTTTATAATAACTTTATCTTGCATTCCCCCCAAAAATCAGATAGTTAATGTAGACTTTACTGTTGCTTTTAGTCACACTTTGCATTATCATTTCCGAAATGTATTCTCTCTCCCTCTACATTCCTGCCACTTATCAGTGGCTCAGTGCTCAAGTCTGTGGCAATTTTGGCCAGAGATTAAACATTTTAGCAGTTATCAATACTGATAATTCAAGGGAAGGGAGTTGAGTTTCCATAAAGTGAACGTACCACGCACCTGTGAAATGAATGCTACTTTTCACTACCTTCACAGTATTAAAATTAACAATGATTTATTCAATAATTAGAGGAGCATTGCTTATTTATTCATTTATTTATATGATTTATTTATCACATTCTTACAACACCCATTTCACCTGTGTGAATCTGGGGTTTACAAATAAATATTAAGGTGCATGATAAAGAAAACCATGGGACTCCTTGTGTGCAAATAATCAGAAGAACATTATTAATGGACAAATAATTTAGCCAAATGTATTCTTGATCTATTTTTTTCAGCTGAATTTATAGCTAAATAAAGTTCTGTAAATCAGAAATGGATTAGCCCCCAATCTGTATAATATTGTGGTAAAGAACTTATGATCCACGAATGTGTATGTGTTGTTTTTTTTAAAAACAGCTAGACTTACTTTATTTGATAAAATTGTCAAAATGTTCTCTAGAAGACAACAATAGAAGACAAAAAATTCTTTCTTTGCCATCTAGTGGAATCCAGATCTGGAACCACTTGGGGAGGACATTTTTTTCCAGACCCAAGCATGCAGAGAGCTCCCTCCAAAGTATGGTTCAGTATTAAAAATGTCAGATAGATTAAAAAAAAATTCAGTGAGGTAATTAGTAATAATTAGCTAAAATATAATCTCCAAAGGTATTTTAATGTTTTAGTTTTCCCCTCATTTTATTAGATTTCTGATTTTTCATCACCTGCACCCCTGAGCTGACTTTTTTCCCCCCTCAATGAACCTACACATAAAAAAGACTGCCAGGATAAATACCTGATTGGTGGGCTTTCAAATGCATTAGGTAGAAGGAGAATTCAGCAACTATTTGGACTTATCCAAATTTAAATCCTTTATATTCCAACTGAGTGCTATGACCATTAATTTTTGACTTATGGCTCCCTAGCTATTAATTTTAATCTGAATGCAAATGGGAAGTGATGTCCTTCCTGTATTGGAAGTGAGATATTTTTCTGTCTCTTGGTAAAGACAAGCTTACTGAAAATGGCCTTGGTATATCAATGCAATACAAAAAATAGAAGCAGGGTTAAACTTAAAAAGGGATTTGTTGTGTCCTGAGCCTGCAAAAGCAGGCTCGAGACGTTGCATTGGTCCCGGGCATTCCAAAAGCTGCCCGGGACCAGACAGAGCGGTGCCGGCCTTGCGTGCATGCACAAGGCGCAAAAACGCTCTTTTCCTATTGGTTGTCACTGTCCGGGCTTCTGGCCATATAAAAAGGCCTGCAAGCCTTTTGCTTTCGCTTGGTTGTTGTAGTAGAAGGAGAATAAAGTGTTTGTTCAGCATCGCCATGTGTCTTCATCATTCGCACTCAAACGAAGTATACAACAGGATTGAAGACAAATAACTGTGTTAAAGAGTTCTAGTAGAAGATGGCATTCAGATATATATCTGCAAAAACATCTACATTGCCTTTTCTTCAAATGCAATATAAAAACATTATCAGAATAGACAGCGTAATTTGAAAAGACAAACAAACCAAACTTTATAGCATGACTGAAGGACAGGTATGAAAAACAGTGAATGTGGCCACTTTGATTGTAAACATTGATTCATAGTTGCATAACTATTTATGACAATTTTATTAATTGCTTATTACCAACGGTTTTCTCTTTTATTAGAGAGCAAGTGACTTCCTTCCCTTATAGTGTTGTATATTTTTTCGGTGTGATAGAGATTAATGCATAAAGCTTTGCAGGAAACTGCCTCATTGATTTTGTTGCCTTTATATTTGTCTTCCTTAGGTGACTTCCAGAAGCATAGATGGAGAGTGTATAATGTATTTCCCCAGAATGGCCAATACTGACTTCTGATTTTAGTTTCAATACCAAGTAATTAATTATTTTCTTTGTTGTGTTATTGGACTATTGGATGCTGCCCAGAATCACTTTTTGTGTGGTAGGTGGCTATACAGATTTGATAAATTAATAAATTAATAAATAAATAAATAAATAAATAAATAACTGATGGAATGATTACATATATTTAGCTGAACATATACAGTTACAATCAGTCTTCCTATTGATGGAGGTAGCTATCTTCATTGGTATGATCTAATGGCTGGGTAGGCCACAACACTTGTAAGGAAGCAGGTACTATAGGGACTATTCCTGCCTAGCTAGATAATGTATAGAATATGAACCTCTTTTTTGTTTTTGAATGGGGTTAAGGCCTAGGTCAGGGGTAGGCAACCTTGGCTCTTTTATGGCTCATGAACTTCAAGTCCCAGAATTCCTGAGCCAGCCATGTTGGTTCAGGAATTCTGGGAGTTGAAGTCCATGAGTCATAAAAAAGCCAAGGTTGCCTACCCCTGGCCTAGGTTAAGCTGTGGTACCACAAACAATGCTATCTGGAGGAATGTAGAGTTCCCAATCTTAGTTCTTTCATTAATCTCATTCATATGAAAGACAAAGGTTGTAATTGTAGAGAAAAGTGTGGAAGAACATTGTTATCTCCAAAAGTTGTAAAATTCTGTAGGGACCAAGCATGGTTTACATATGAATGAATAAGGACACTTGATCTTTATATATTTTATGCAGTAACTTGTCTTTATCTCTTTTAGCACCCATGTTTGCAGCATCAATTAGAAATTAAATAACATATTTGCTTACAAATTATACATTCTAAAAAAAGCCATGTAACACAGTTTTCCAGGGAAGGAGCACAGCATGTGCCAAGAGCTTGCAATAGACTCAGATAGCCATCATTTGCTGTATAAAGTTCCAAACAATGAAACAGATGGAAGCATCTTCTTGTTTGCTTTCAATGAAATAGTAACTGAGTTACCTCATTGAATCTAAACTTAAATTCTGGTTTAACCAGTTGTAATAGGGGGGAAATACTCTTCTGGGAAAATAAAGGCCTGGATGTGAAAAAAGAGCCATATATTAGGATGGTCCTGATGGCTGAAAGTGTGAATTGGCTAACTTTCTCAAATGTATGGGAAAACTGAGATGACATAGAAAGGAGTGCCTAGTCTTGAGTTTTCTCGTTTGACTTACCTAATAGACACAAGGCAATGAATGGAGCAAGGTAGTTCTACTTGCTGTATTCCAGGAGGGCATGAAGTCACCCAGAAGCAGGTTTGGAGTTTAAAGGTTGAATTGAAGGCAACAAAATGGTTTTCTGAAAGAAGCATTGGCTAGCTGTTAATATGGTAGGAAGGCAGCAGAAGAGAAACCATTGCCAGAGTTTGTTGTTTGACCTCTGTGCTAAATAAATAGTGTAGGGAGGAAGGAAGGAAGGAAGGAAGGAAGAAAGAAAGAAAGAAAGAAAGAAAGAAAGAAAGAAGAAAGAAAGAAAGAAAGAAAGAAAGAAAGAAAGAAAGAAAGAAAGAAAGAAAGAAAGAAAGAAAGAAAGAAAAAGAAATCTCTATCAGAATCAAGGCTAGGTTTGTTCCTGGGAATTGTCCTCAAGTTATGAGATGGCATTATTTTTTCAGAGGAAGGTTGGGCGGAGGTAAATTCTGAGGAATGGAAAAAAATTATAGAAAGAAGTTTTCTACCAGACCTTTAATATCTGGTAAATCCCAATAGCCTCTGGGATTTCCTCAAAATGTATGCAAATTGATTGTCCAAATGTACCCTTACAGATGTATTATTGTAGATTTAGGGTTGAAAAGAAGCATAGAGGTAGTTCTCAACTTATGACCACAATTGGGACTGGAACTTCTGTTGCTAAGCAATGTGGTTGTTCAGTGAGTTGTGTCCAATTTTATGAGATTTTTTTTGCTGTAGTTGTTAAATGAATCAGCATGGTCATTGAGTGGATCACGTACTCATTAAGCAAGTCCAGCTTTTCCTTTGATTTACTGAAGCCCTCTAGGGAGGTTGCAAATGGCAATCATGTGAGCCTGCAATGTTGCAACCATTGTAAATACATCTCAATTGCCAAGCGCCTGAATTTCATGGGGTCACTGCAACGGTCAAAAATGCAATGATTGATCATAAATCACTTTTTCAATGGTGCTATAACATTGAATGCGCATTGAATGAACGATTGTAAACCAAGGACTATCTATAAAGATTATGTGGTTATTACAGCTTATTTGTATTTTCTCTAAAATGGTTGCTATGATAAATCAGCCATGGGTGGCATAGTGGTTAGAATGCAGTATTGCAAGCTAACTCACTGCTCACTGCCAGGAGTTCGATTCTGATGGCTCAAGCTTGATTCAGCCTTCCACCCTTCTGAGGTCAGTAAAACTAGGATCCAGATTGTAGAGGACAATGTGCTGACTCTGTAAACCACATAGAGAGGGCTATGAAGTGGTATATAAGTCTAAATGCTATTGCTAAATCAGAATGCCAATTATTATTTTAGAACTGAAGTAGAAATTCTGCAGGCTTTGAGCTAGGAATCCTGGTCTGTTGAAATATAATCACAGAGGGAACTCATGTGTTCCTAATCAGAATTAAGCAAATGTTTTAATTTAAAATAGATAACAAGGCATGATTAGTACACTCAGTTTAGGACTCAAATCAGTGGTGGGATTCAAATATATGAACAACCAGTTCTCTGTGTGGATGCGGCTTCCAGAAGTCCATTCTGGGCCTGGGCAACAAAAAATTAGCTACCGGTTCTGCTGAACTGGTGTGAACTGGCTGAATCCCACTGCTGACTCAAATCCATGAGAAATGTGTGAATAACCAGCAGTTTCAGAGGGAATTGGAAAACATGAGCCTAAAAGCACAAACAATGACAATTTTAGAGAAGTCACTCTTGTACAGAACCTTGGGGACATAGACAGTGGTGGAATTCAAATATGTGAACAACCAGTTCTCTGTGTGGATGTGACTTCCAGAAGTCCATTCTGGGCCTGGGCAACAAAAAATTAGCAACTGGTTCTGCTGA